>OZ010688.1:2668819-2981554 GCA_963932265.1 Thymelicus lineola | reverse complement strand
TATTGTATTTTATACAGACATTTCGACAGAATTTAAAATCACTGTCATAATATATACGAGTTCTTTTTTTCATCTTTTCAATACTCCTCTCAAGATATATGTATGTAGTATTAATAAAATGCTTCTGGGAGGATCATTAAGTTATCGGTTTTCGGTTAATATTTACGCCATCGGTCGGCATAAGTGACGGGTGAGGCCAAATGAAAGTATTTGTTTGAGATGTCTCTGTTACCTATGTCTTATTTGTTTTGTCCTTGCCACTTATGCCACGCAAGAAATCATAGTGTCGAAAATAAGTGTGATATGTTTTGAAATAGGTTGTTATCATAAATCCGCGCTAATCGGTTAAGACCAAGAATCATTAAAAAAATCTACGTATATCTTGTACATATAACAAGTGAACATCCATATTGGAAACATTGCGCATATCAATAAAATTTAAATAAAAAAGATTTCCAACAAATTCCAAAAACACACAGAAATTTGCAGTGACCGATGAATAAAATATTTAGAAACCGACCCGGTGGCTTGCACCAGGAACATTGTAAAAAGGGAATAAAGTTTTCAACATTCTGGAATTGGAATAGACTGACGTTTTATTCGTACCGAGAATGTTACTGGATAACATTTTTATGAAATACTTTTTAGAATAGTTGCAGTGTTTTTCACTTGCGCTGTGTTTTTCGATCTCTATAATGTTATGCTGACTGGTTTTAAGGGCGTTATAGATTTTTGTTGGATTTCTTAAATTTGGGACTTTAGCGTTCTTTCCGGGGTAGTACTATAAGACATCCCTTCGACATAAGAATCCTTTGCAGATATTCCTCTAATACTCACACCACTTACGAGGTCCCTGCAATAAGTACATGGTTTTTAGGGTTTTATTAAGTGAATATCCAGCGACATAATATCTTTTGAAGACTTTCCTTTGGTACTCTATTGATGGGTGATAAATTATTTACGGGATAGATTGTAACAAATGTTACTGTAGAAACCTCCTGTCAATAGGACAGTTAACAGGATCATAATGCTTACTCCACTGGATGTTGTTTCCAGCTGCTGGTGTCAACGAAACATGCACGTTCAACGCGCAATGCGAGGATGTGGTGCCCAAGACAGAATGCCGCAACGAGAGGTGCGCCTGCAAGTACGAGATGATCGCCGAAGTGACTGTAGATGGCACTATTGTATGCAATCGTGAGTATATACACTTCCACATCTCTGTCCTTGTCTTCGTCATCGTCTCCATCTATGTCTATCTCATTCTCATGGCGTCTTTTGTCCTCATTAGCATCCACACCTACATTTATTTATTTATTTATTTAACTTTTTGCACCATACATACGTACAATAGTAAAGGCGGACTTAATGCTAAAAGCATTCTCTCTCAGTCAACCTTCGGATAGTAAGAACACAACGATATGGCGGCACATCTAGGCTGTAAAAAAACTTAGGAAAAAAACTTATGATAAGACGTTCTAGTTTATTCAGGAGATCTTCATTGAGATCTGTAGTACACACATCACAGTAATCGATAACGGGGAGGATAAGACATTGCATCAGACATATTTTGGTTTTAATAGGGATAAACTTTCTTAGCCCATTCAGGGCACAAAGTTTACCTGTAACCGATCTACAAATCTCATGAACTTGTGTAGCCCAATTTAAATTACAATCCAATTATAAACATAAATTTTTAACTGTACCGGAAAAGGGAATAATAGAATCTACATCTGCATCATACATTATTTTTATTTTTGTTCACTTTTTGTCTTTACTAATTTCCACATGAGCTGCTTCCTCGTTCCCATTTCGTTCAACTACTTTGTCTCTGCTTACAACCCCATCTCCGTCTATGTCTACATGCACGTCCACATCCATATCTATGCAAGTATTAAACACAAACAAATATTGTTATAATAATTTTCTTTTTCTTTTCTCTTTCTTAGAAGGCGACGAATCCGTGATGCCTTTGGTGTTGCTGATGTCCACGGGTGAAGATAGTCACTTATCATTAGGTGGATCGTCAGCTCGTTTGCCGGCTATTTCCATAAAAGTACAGCCTATTAATATTATACCTAAATGTGAATGTTTGAGAAGATGTTTGGATATTTGTTCTTTAGTCACGCCACAAATACTAAACCAATTTCGCTGAAATTTGGAATAGAGATAGCATATATATACCCTGGATTAACACTTAGGCTACATTTTATTCAGGAAAAGTTCAGGGTTCCCGCGGGATTTGAAAAAAATAGATATCCAGGCGCGCCAAACTACGGCCATCATCTAATATCTGATATGGTTCTATAAATCTAAATTCCTTAATTAAAAATTTCGTTCCAAAACCACTGTACCGTGGACGAAGCCGCGGACAAAACCTAGTATTTGATAAATATGAAAACATATTTTTTGTCCTTATTTACATGTAGTTTTCAGTTTCTCAATGATAGACCGGGATTTATTGTTTTATTAAATGTTATTTTATGTTGCAATTTTCAGCGGAAAAGCAGATCGAGGAATCAACGAAAACCTTGGACCCGGCTATGATTGGTGTGCTCGTTGGAATGGCTCTTATGTTCGTCATCATATGTGTTGTTCTTCGTTTGTTTAGCAGGTAATTTAAATGACTCTGAATTAGGACTTTCATAACCAAGTTTATTATATTTTACTACAAGTATTTTGGCATTTAAATTTTTTATTACTTTTTATTGTTATCTTTACTTAAAGTTTTGCATGGATTGTAATTTTTATGTACGGTAATTGGATTGTTATTAAACTGGTAACTTTTGGTTTCTATATTGTTTTAAAGTAAAAACAGAGTTTTGAATAATAATAGTCTCATGACACAGAATACCTAAAATAAAATAAATAAAGCAGCACTGCTTAGACAACAAACAACAACAAAAACAACGAAATTGCCGATTGCAGAACTGTCAAATTAATGTCAAAAAATCCGTTTCATTCGTGCGAACTAAATTACATACTGCATGATTAATTTATTTAATTATTATGTTATTTTATTAATCTGTCTTATACAAAAACCCACAAAGAAATAGTTACTGATTAAAAAGACGTAAATTAATGTATAACACTCAGAAACAGGGATGAATTAAGTCAAATAGCAATGTCTAAAATGGGACGAGGTAAAAAAGGAATTTGAGATGCGTTCGAAACATCTAATACTTTTAACCCTTGACATAAAAATTTTTTCTGCCTTTCTTTTAATATTGTGCTAAGTGTAATCAATATATAATTCAGTTAGCTGAATTTTAAGATTTATTTCAATTCTACACGCTGTCAAGTGAAAAATGACATTTCTTCCTTTAATTTAAATATTATTTCTGATAATTTAATTTTATCTTAGTGACACAATTTAAATAAAACCTTTGGTATATTTAATTACAGGGCCAGATGGAGGGAGAACCGTACAATCTTCAACACTCCCAACCCTCGATTGATGAACGTTTCTTTGCTTCGGGACTCCAAACTCCTGCATTCTCAGGTACGTAGTCAAAACAATTATAATGATGAACGTCTACTCACTCATGCCCCGCACTAGGCACTGTGTCACAGGTGGCATGGATAGCATAAATACGACTTGATAAAGACCCACGACCTGAGAACAAACATTAATATTATGTCACATACAGTACGGCCAAGTACAGCCAACGTATCTTGGCGCGTCTGAACTTCGCGCAGACTGCTGTGCAGTGTGCAGTAGCCAGCAGTGTTGCCAATTTAGCCCTTTCGGGGCTAGATCTAGCCCTTTTTACGGGTTTTCAGCCCCTGAAATAATTTTTAGGCCCCTGAATTAATTACTAGGAAATCGCCCTCGCTTCGCTTCGGGAAACATAGTGAAAAAATAATAATTATACCTAGTCTGGCCATAAATACTGTTACATAAAAACTTTTCTTTTTTTCAGCTTTTTAATTATTTTGAATTTGGAACACGTATATTATTTCAAAAACTTCTTTCGATTTCGCGCCATTTCACATACTTTTTCGTGTTCATTATCAAATTACAATATGGAATGGGGTGTTAAAGAAAATAGGATTGCAGTGATCGCCTTGCACAAAGTAGGTATGGAGCCGTCGGTCATATTCCAGACACTTCAAAAGCTTGGTATCAGCCGTATGTTCGTATATCGTACAATCAACAGATACAACAACACTTCGTCTGTCGAAGACCAGAAAAGATCGGGGGGGCCACGTGCCGTTAGAACTACAAAGGCTGTTAATGCTGTTGAAGCCAGAATTCGTCGAAACCCCATTAGGAAGCAAAAAATCTTATCGCGAAAAATGAAGATTCCCGCTAGGACTCTGTCGCGTATTATAAAACAAGACCTGAAGCTCGGTGCTTATCGTCGATATACAGGACATGCCCTAAATCAATCTTTACAATTAAAGAGAGTGGATCGATCAAAACGCCTTCTGTCGCGATACGCAGGTGAAAGGCACAGAAATATCCTCTTTACCGATGAAAAAATTTTCACGATTGAAGAACACTACAATAAGCAAAATGATAAAATGTACGCTCACAGTTCTAAAGAAGCTGCTCAAGTGGTCGGGAAGGTACAACGTGGTCATCATCCTGCGTCAGTGATGGTTTGGTGGGGCGTGTCTTATCAAGGAGTCACAAAACTGCATTTTTGTGAAAAAGGAGTGAAAACTTCAGCCAAAGTGTATCAAGATACAGTCTTGGATCATGTTGTGAAACCTCTCAGCAATGCTCTTTCTAAAAATATACCGTGGACTTTCCAACAGGACTCTGCACCTGGTCACAAGGCACGAACTACCCAAGCCTGGCTTGAAACCAATGTTCCGGACTTTATAAGAGCTGAAGACTGGCCCTCATCTAGCCCAGACCTCAACCCTTTAGACTTCAAATTATGGTCAGTTTTAGAGGACATGGCCTGCTCTAAACGACACGGCGACATTGAGTCTCTTAAAAAATCTTTGGAGCAAGCAGTGGCGAAATTTCCCTCGGAAACAGTGCGTAAATCCATAGATTCGTGGCCAAACAGATTAAAGGCCTTATAAAAGCCAAAGGTGGCCATTTCGAATAGAATATTTTTTTTATTTTTTGCTGAGGCTTTAATAAATATGTAGGTATAAATTTTATTAATATTACATTACTTCATTTAAAAAAAAGAAAATGTGTGCAATTCACACGTGGTAGAAGTGAAACTTTCCAAAATTTTGGTTTCAAGATAATGAGATGAAAAAGCAATAAATCGAATCTTAAAGCAATAAATCGAAGCGCCATCTATGAATACAACGTAGCACTTTTTAAAAATCTATCTAGCAATAAAACGAATGTTCTATCTTATTCCTCGCGCCATCTATGAATACAACTTAGCATTTTTACTGTCTGTATAATCGGTCGGTCGAAAGTTCGGAAAGAATGAAATTCTTATTTTTTGTTGATAAATTGAAATTAAAGAGCATTTGAAAGTATTTAAAAGCAGTATAAAAATAAAACTAAAAAAAAAATTTAACTAAAAAAAAATACTGTGAGACGCGAACCTGCGCATCAGGTATTGTGTATCTACGTCCTGACCATTGAGCTACGTAGAAGCTAAATTGAAAGTCGAAATTAGCGGTTATATTATCTTACCTGTCGTTGCATCCGGTTTCAAATCACTAACGATTCTAAAGAAGTTTCACTTCAAAAAAAGCATTTTCATTTGTAACAGAACTTATGGCTGGACTAGTTATAACCTATGCCACCCGGAGGTAGTGTAGCTTCCCAACAGTGAAAGAATTTTTCAAATCGGTTCGGTACTTTCGGAGCCTTTTCAGTGCAAACAAACAATCAAATCTTTCCTCTTTATAATATTAGTATAGATATAGAAGTACTAATAATCTCATAGCTCGGCGGCTTATGTCAGTCCTAAATGATTGACCGAGTTAAGCAACAGCGGGTCAATAGCTGGATGGTTGACCGCTAGTGGCATCAATTTCTTAACCTCTTCCGTGTTTTTTTAATAAGATAACAGTAATTAAGCCACCTCGTTCAATCTCTCCTGTGCATTAATTTATATAGTTGTCCATTCTTTTATGATGGAAACAAAGTGATTCAAGCGTGTTCGCAGGCATTGGCCTACGAAGATAATTAATAAACTGCTTGCTGTTTTAACATGCTATTTATGTTGAAAACTATTATGTTCCAGGATCGCCGGGGCTCTCGAGTTAGTATGCGACCACCGTCTCGGCAGGCCAGTCAGCAGGAACTGAGACCTCACTCACCAAGCCCAGGTCTTTATAAAGTTTAATTATTCCTTCTAAGTATAATGTTAGATTTTTATTATAAGACGCAACATATTCTACGTACTTATGTAGCGCAACTAATATGAGGTTCGTAAAATTGCGAATCTGTTTACACACGGCATGGTCTTCAGTGGTAGCTCTAGCCTTAGTTCAGGATAGAGAGAGATTTAGCGAGGATTTAGGGGGACGCGGAGTTTTAGCGAACCATAGACAACTTTAACAATTGTAAAAGGGTTTGTAAAAGGGTTGCGACAGTTAAGTGCCCCGTGCTACTGTTGCCCTTTAAAACCTCTAGAAAAAGCTCGCCAAAGTCTGTGGACTGTCCGAAAGCCCTAGCGCTCTTAGTCTACCCGGGGAATCCCTCACCCCAGTAGGTACCCGTATCATACATTGATACTACTACGCTACGTCTCTGCATAGAAAGCTCCATTATGTTCCTCAGAAGTGAATTGTGCTCGCCTTGCTACCCATACGTACCTACCCATTATGTTGCTTACGAAGTTATGACTAATTATATTTTCCTCTCTGTTACACATTAGTAGAGATAACTATGTATTCTACAAAGCAAAGAATAGACGAAAACCCTGATGGTAAGTGGTCATCGTCTCCCATGGACATCAGTGGCACCAAAGACATCACCGACGTGTTGCCGGTCGAAAGAGAAGCTGGCTCTCCGACGTTGCAACCGAACCACGTGTAAAACATGTCGTCTTCATTATTATTTCTCATTATAGACGGTAGTCAAGACTTCTTTTTGGTAAAGATTAAATAAATTTTGAAGATTTTAAAGAGATTATACTCGTAGATTACTTGTATAGATTAAGGCGGGGTCGACATCAAAATAGTAATTTTTCGGTCACTTATTTATTCAATGTTCTGTGAGTTAATTTTAATATAATTATTTATAAGGTATTCTTTTGCAAAAGAGTTGAATGGAACTACATACTAGTATATAGCCATATTTTGATCATACTTTTTAAGACGACGTTCTCAGACAGAATTAATTATAAGATAGTCTATTCAAACACAAATTGATTAGGAATCTCACTATTATATTGTTCCTTAGTTATAATGATTGTATAACAATTTGTTCGGGTAAAACTTTTTCTTATTACGAAATTTAATTTTAAAACATAACATTTTTTAAACACTTTGAGGTTCAGAAAAGGTACCAAAAGAACACGACTTAATATGTATGCAAATATATTTATATTAATCATTGATTTATGAAATACATCAATTTATTTTAATTTGATATACAATTTAAAGAATGAATGAAAGAAAGATGATACCCAAGTATTCACTTAATATTCTCTTTTTTGAAATGAAACTTCTATATCAAACATTTTGGAGAAAAGGTAACAAAAGAAATGCAACGTTTTCGTGTAACGTTTTACCGTCACGGCTATATTATTATAGAATATCACAACAATAATAAATCAGAGTAAAATTCGAAGTAAAATTATACAGCTTTAATTTAATATTAAGAAAATTATGTCTTAAAGAAGTTTCAATTCTAAGGTGTATAGATTATGCGTACATTTTTCTAAAACGAAATCAATGAATAATATCCTAATATGTACAATACTTCAATCTACACTTAACTCCTTGTGTTACTCAATCAACACTTACATAATATGGTTTCCATTGTGACTGTTATTCATACATGACTCCATTTATCGACAGCACGTCATCACCAAAGCCATCAGCTTCACCGAAAACCCTCAGGTTACTTGATTGTTTCATATTGCTTCATCTGTATTATATTTAAGTAATAAAATAATGGACGATGAGGTAGAGCTTTGTACTTCGCATAATAGCTTTGTGATGTTTTAATGCTTAACGACTTTGAATTTATTACAACACTTAGATGCTATTCTAAATCAAAAATTTATACGCTATGCTATGGTTACTTGACAACGAATGAAATACTCCTAATATTTAGATGATCATAATAAAACATAGCATGTCACTTTAGAATGAATGAATAGCATGATATTAATTCTTAATTTCTTCTTACCAAGTTGAAAAACAATTTCATGATTATCTACCTCATTCGTCATTGCGTTATAATTTATAGCACGCTGGACACCTGTGTTATATTTTAATTGTATCACATTGTATATATTTTAGTGTATTTACACATTTTGAATAAAAAGATTAAAATTTGAAATACCTACACATCATCATGATCACACTTATACTGTTATTTGTATGTTTGGTGTTCTGTAAGATAATTATATTCTGATCTGATTGTGATATTTATTCTAATCGGCATGTAGTTATTCACAACAATAAAAGGACACTGATAAACAAAACACAAGTTTGAAGTAGCATTATAATTTAAAAATTAGAAGAGTGCCAAATTAATTAAGATCATTAATAAGTAACCAAAAAACTAATTACTTTTCTAACCTACTCATTACCTAAGCATGACTTATTGATATTGATATAAGATGCGGATATAGATAGATTCACGTTTTGTAATGCTGTCTGATAGAGACTATATAGAAATACATTATAAGACTGGCTTAAACCATTAGTCGTATGATTGACGCGTTAATTTAGAGAAAGATAAACTTTATAATAGCATGTGTGACTTCTTTTGCTGATATTAAGCAAAGCAAGCTGTATTGACTTTCTGAAATGATCAAGTAACGAAACAGTGATGGAAATCGTGACCATATTATTGATATATGAAAAATATGAAATCATATTTTGCTATTAAGGGTTATTAAAGTTCTTGATAGTCAAACATATTCCTAAACATGTTAAATATCATTCGTTACTTGATCATGATGAAACAAGTCTTTTAGGCATGCTGTTTCTGAATTGAGTAATCATTGTTTTTCTTAGGTATGTCTACTATTGCAGGATCTCGCCGCGGCTCTAGAACCAGCAGTGCACATTCGGCAACATCCCTAAGATCAGCGACTCTGCGGTCTCCAACCGCACCTGGCCCAACATCAGTCACAGTTGAAATACGGGCCCCCGATTCATAAACATTGATGCGAACATTTGAAAGACTTATCTTAATGTGAGAAAAGAAGAATTGTAAAGTTGTATAGAGGTAGAAGTGATGAAGGTTTTCCAATCATGTGTAGACGTAACAGATATGATCCGAATTTGGAATGGAAATATTCTTGAATGCATTTTGTCCAAATGTTTACAATATTTGTGATAAAATTTACCAATATATTAAGCTTAAAAATGTCGTGAAATAATAAGACTACTTGCTACCTTTTGGCAATAATATTGAGCACTATTGTATCTGTCTTATTCAGTCACACATGAAGTGCCTCTAATGCATAAAGATTTATCTGTCATAAAATCGTATTAATAAAATGAATAAAATTTTAAATTATTATTACACATTATAGATTTAAAGCAGTTTATTACAGTAATATCACGTACACAAATTCAAATATTGAGACACTTAATTTAATAATAGACTTAGGACACAAAATATTCAACGATATTTATAGTCTAGACTTATAGAGTGAAATATTTTAGCTTTTTTAGCCTTAGAAAGATGGCTTTGTGGCAGTTTTGTAGTTTGGTAGTTTAAAAGTCTATTACTAAGATTAAGTAAGTTTAAATGATTGTTTCAAATTAATATTCGTTTTCAGCTCTAATACCTAAGTACAAGCTAGATTTTGTGATTTTCTGCCTTAGAGGTCTTAATAATAGCTCACGAATCTATATAAGCGATAAATAAATAGATCTTAAAACTATATTAAGGGGACCACCTCCATTGCTGGAGTGATCTGAATTTTGATTTAGAACGAATAGAAAGGTTTAGAGGAGTCGGAATGGTCTGCTGCTTCTAATAATGTAAGACTTTCAAGTTCTAGCTTTAATTTGTGTGAGGAACGCAGCTTATCTTGAACCATTTCTATTGAGAGTTGTGAGTCGAGTAATTCTGTGTTTTCTCGTAGTACTTACCTTATTCTTATTCTTACTCAATACGTAATGTGTAAAACCGGGGAAGTTTACACATCTTAGATTAGGCTTCGTTGCACCTCAGAAGCTTAGACCAAATGTATTTGCAATACGCACAAATAAGTGACGTTGAAGCCATCGATTTTCTCGTAAAACAACTTACGATCACTGACTATCGAATGTAGTGTGTGTGAGTTTATGTCATTCTCATCAAACGATACGATTCACACAACAATTTAGGGGAAGAATTGGAGTGTGAGTCGTATAAAATACGCGACAACATTTTTGGATAATACAAATAAAAGTGTACTGAAGTAAGCTATTTCGAGAAATCTAATCTATAGTATCTTCTAACCAAAAAATATGCTCACAACATAAATTATATATTTCGAACACTGTGCTAGTTATATATCTACTGAAAATGCTGTAATTTACTTATATGAACTTTTATTATAACTTATACTTCTGAAAACTAGTGTTTTATTGTTTTCCTTTTTGATTTGTTGTTATTAAGACATTTTAATTATACATACATGGATCTCACAATTTCTTACGGTAGGCGAACTGAGTGGCGAGACTTGGTTTTTATACAAGTTATGTTTTTGATGGCATCTCCTTTTTCTGCAACCATCAGGATTTATCCAAGTCCACTTGCGTTGAGGCTACTTCCAGAAGGAGGAGTTCATAGCAAAAGTTAGCCATTAAATGTCCTCGGTGGTTCTGTCGTCCAATTCCGAAGAAACCCACTATCTCGGCGCCATTTTGCGTACCCAGTCTCGCGTTAAAGTCCTCCTCTTCTACTATGAAATGAGCTCGAGAGGTATGTATGGCTCTGTTTATGTATATACACTCAACCTCATCGTCGTACGGGGGTTTCAGCGTCTAGTCACCACGCTTGGCTAATGCGAATTGGTGACCACAGTAGATCTTATTAGTATGCTCATTCTGTGAGCATCACCTTCCTCCCTGAAATTACATTTCATAAGAAAACCTGAAATAAAAGTGTGTCGGAATAAGATCCGACACAGATCTTTTCATTTCACAGTTTACTGCTGGCGAAAGCCTATAGGGGAGTATGACCACCGATACAAACTATTCTTGTTGGTCATATCAGTATGACATGATAGTATGACCACCGAGAAACGCCCTAGTATACAGGGAGACGCTGCTGCCCATTCCCTAGAACATCCTATTAGTCGCCTTTTATAAAATTCCATGAAGAAGTAGTAGTTGTTGTACTATGCTGCGAAGTGGACCCGGCACCACACAATATACCTCATATTATAAAAGCAGACAAACCATTAATTTTTCACCTGTAAACAAAAATTCCATACTAAATTATACCCCTTATCCTGAGGAGACAAAACCATCCCCAATATAAAAAGCTCCTTCTGTAAAAAAGTAAAAGTTACAACCCATAATTTTCCTACGGGTTTACTCTCACATTGTGAGAGAATAATTTTGAAAATTAGAGGTGCATGCCAGGATTCATGGACGCGAGCCTTTGGGTTCAGAAGACCAAAGAATTTGTTTCATTATTTCTATCCTTTTAGAAATTACATATTTTGTTCCCAAGACCATCATAATGGTGTATGATACACCATCAGACCCTAAGTTGGTTATTCGTGTACTGGTTTTTCAATGTCAGCGTTACCAACAACAAATAACTTTTAAAACGATTTCGTTATTACCATTTATTCAGGAGTTATAACTCCTAGAAATAGCCGGCAAACGAGCTGACCACTTACCATCAGGTGGACCCTGATTGTAAGTAGCTATCGTCGCCCATGGAAATCAACAACACCAAAGGCATTGCTGATGCGTCACGTCATCACTTTCAAATCACAACGATGCTAAATAAGTTTTCACAGAAGCACTGGAAACACTGGACTGGCGTGGATTTCACGCAGCAATAGAAAAAATAAAGCAATTTTGACATAAGGCCGACACTAAGATTTTACTTCGGTTTTTAATTCTCCTACTGGCCCATAGCATCTTTTATACACCAAATTGATGTACCTTTTATATTGTTGTAAGGTACAAAAGTTTAAACAAATAAATAAATGCTAGCTAGTGTTAAAAATATATATATATACTGGCCACATTGGGGCTTAGAATACTAACCCCATTCTCATCATACTGGTGGTGGGGCCCCTCGAAGGGATTATATTGGTAATATTGAATGATGACAGTGATGACATACAGATCCGAGACGTGGTGCTTTACTATTGGCCTAACCCATAAGCTCAGAGTAGCGCAGCGAGCTATGCTCGGTATTTCTCTACGTGATCGAATCAAAAATGAGGAGATCCGTAGACGAACAAGGGTAACCGACATTAAAGAATTAGCCGGCTGAAGTGGCAATGGGCTGGCCACATAGTGCGAAGCGATAACGAAGCGACCGATAACCGTTGGAGAAGAAAGGTTCTCGAATGGCGCCCACGTCTCGGAAAAAGGAGCATAGGACGACCAGGACCGACCAGGTGGACTAACGACCTGAAGAAGACAGTGGGCATTCGCTGGATTCAGAAGGCTCAGGACCGGTCAGAGTGGCGCAAGTTAGGGGAGGCCTATGTCCAGCAGTGGACCTCCAAGGGCTGATGGATGGATGGATGGATAGATTGAATTTATTGGTTCATTAAAATACCATTATTACTATTAATATTTCTTTGTAAGGTCCACTTGGAGAGCTACCCTCTTGTTTGAGTCAGCCGCCACACGACTCGTCATTAATTTATGATTTGACATGAAATAAGTTCTATCTAGGTATCTACTTTTCAAAGTCAATTTAATGGCTATCTACATAAACTACAATCTTATCAATATTAGGCATGCCGGACACGGATCAAAAATTTTGTAAATTACAATAATATTATTACCCTGATTACCAGGCCTGGCATAAATAAAATCCTTTGTAAACGTACAGTTAATATTTAGTCCTAGAACTATAGAATATGAAACACTGTAAGCAGAATTGTTCCTTGTTCCGTAATGTTTGGCTGTTTACCTCTCAGCTGTATCATGTTTGAACTGAAACTTCAGCCTTAATGCACACCGTGTGACTTACGGCTTTCAAGCGTTCAACAAAGCAGACTTGGTAAATAGTTACCAATTCTCCAAATTAGGTATGCTTGTGCAGGGATTGTTTGGGATGCTTTGTTTTAAATAATAACACCTTTTTTCCGACATGATTCGAATACATGAGGCGAAATTATGAAATGCGTTATGCGTCATGCGTCATTCATAAGTAGAATTTTCTCTCTTGTACCCATACATAAATCTATATGCACCAGTAATTTTTAAAGTTGAAACAATGAAGTGAAGTGAGAAAACATTTTGAGGAAATCCATTTTGATGAACAATGACATTTCATGACATTTTGAGGAACACTTAAATTAGCGTTCTCAAAGGTATGGTAATGGCGTAGGTACCCACGAAAGGTAGGGTGTTTTCACCACACATAACTTTATTTGAAGCCTTTTTTTCTACGTTGGTAATATGTTCTTACGTTCATGAAAGCTAAAAAATACTTGTTAATGTAAACTGGCTGTACCCTTCTGCATAGGACGCATTATAAGTTTTGTTAATTATAAGTTTTGTGCCACCGTTGTGCGACGAGAGAAGCATGAAGTGGAACTAATTAGACTAATTTACTGCAGGGGAAGTACTTGACATATTTCCACGTGTTTTGGCATTCAGCAATTAAGACGATGTAAGGGTCAATAATAGTACTTTTACACAATGAACGACAGACGATAACGATTGCGTGAAGGGCATAATCTGGTGTCATTAGCTCTCATCGCCTGCAATTGCCGCCGACATGACACACGGTTGTAGACGATGAAAGGATAAAGAGGGTCATCCACTATCGTCGCCGATTGTGTGTAGTCACCGTAATATTCAAACACTTGCCCCAATCTAGGGTTCTGTGATGCGATACATTGACAAACACAATTAGTACACACATTTAGTATCACAAGATAATTAGTATCACAAACAACCATGAGAACATTTTATATCTGTCACATTTTGTCGGAAATAGAACCCGAAACATCTTGCTGTTTAGTAAGGACTAAGGAACATCAGTAAGGGCTGCGCGGGGTTGTCAAATCTTGATGACTTATCGACAGCCTCTGCTACCCGTGGTTTATCCTGCTGAACAATTGCTAGGATATCAGACCCTTTGTTCATCATTAGATCAGTCTATTCCACTCAGTTTAATTGGTATTTTTTCGTAGTATTCAGTATATAACTAGGTTTACCAGATTACCAGATTATTTACCAGAGTAGCAAGTTACTAACAGCGTAGTGCCCACCGCTAAAGGTTATTTTGTTTTTCCTTTTGCAGAGTCAGAGAACCAGTAAGCGGCTTTGTCCTTATTGACTGGCAATGCGTTACAGATTTCCTATGGTTTTACAGATGGCTTTGGGAGGTAGTGAGCAATTAGCATTATCATGTCGTCTATTTTTTTGTCAGCTATTTGCATAAAAATATACCATTAAACTCATTACGTATTAGTATTTTTTTTACTTATTATATTATGATTAAAGGAGACAGCGCTTTAAAGATAGAACCAAAAACCAGGCACATGAATAATGAAGAAATACGATTCTTTCAATCTGTAATCTTACGCAAGCTATCGGTACAACCTTTGTATTGACTATCGTAACATTGTACTTAGTCTAGTAACTTTACAGACTACTTCTTTGTATGTTCTGAATATTCGAACAGATTTTTACTGCGAAGGGTTTAGAGTAAGAACGTCCATAAAATTGTAAAATAGCGAGTAAACACGATAGTATTGGTACCAAGCGAGCAAAATAAGCTCAATGTTCCCTAAAGCGGCTTACCCGCCGTGACACTAAACATTTCTTGGGTCGGCGAATTTCTAAGTCTGTAGATGTTTACAAAAGGGTAATGTATTTTTGTTGTATAAGAAATTAACAAGTGCTCATTAATAATATTATTATGAATGTGAAAATTTAAAGATTTTAAAGATTTAAAGATTTTATTTGACATAAAAACAGTTTTACAATAGACTTAATATGATTGTAAACAACGACAATAGTTGAGACTGTGTCGCCGCTGTTTACGCCCACCTCGGAGAACCAAGAAATAAAAAAAATACCTTAAATCTATTACAATGACATATTTGTGTGGATGTGCGTGTGTGTGTGTGTGTGTTGTATGTATGGATTGTTAGCTACTCTTTCATGCTAAAACTACTAAACGGATTTTCATGATATTTTGCACATAGTCAGACCATGATCTAATTAAAAAAAAAACCCACCTGCTATCAAAAACCATATCACGATAAACCTTTTGAAATCCTTATATTGAGCTCTTTAATTTGATACCCATATTGCATCATTTGATTTATTGTTACTTTTTAATACTTCAAACAATGGCATCTCACAGCCACCATATGTTTTTTATTTCACTATTCTAAGAACACTTGGGTTATCAAGACGAATCTAATTAAATACTATGTACGATATATATTAATCTACTTGGACACTTTAATTATATAAGTCAGCTCAGCGGTTTGGAAGATACGAGGTAATAAAAATATTACATGCATACTTATGCGCGAAAAATTTAACCCTTCCTGGCAGTCGAGTAAAAACACTCAAATAAGGGTACTTACTTATTGTCCCGCAAAATGCAGACAAAACCACGGGCAAAGCGCTTATTGTTACATGTTATATCATGCGTTACTTTGCAGAAATCCCATGTTATTAAGTTAGTTTTGGTAGATATTTGCAACAATCCGCGATTATCATAATTATTGTGTACCTATGCCTTCAGACATACAGAAGATGTTACCGTTCAAATATCATTAAAAAATAACTCCTTCACAGAATGAATTACGGTCGGATTTCAAGCACAACGGGTTTCTAGTTTTAAAAAAACCTACATAATCCAAGCCAAAAAATAATTCATTTCAAGTAGGTCAAACAACCAACCAACAAGCCAAATGCCATACCTGGAAACTAAGCAGTTTATTCACTAAGTCACTAATTCGGCTAAATAAACTTTGCCTATTTCATTTCAATGCTTTAGACAAAGGGCTTATGATTTTAATCCATCAATATTAATTTTTTTTTCAGTTTTATTAAAAAAATACAATTCGCGCTACTATTGAAATCTTTCATTTCACATTGTATAACTTAATGTAAATAGAAGAATAATAACGAACTTTACGCACAATCCACCTGATGTTAAGTGACTATCAACGTTCATGGACATCAGCTACACCAAAGGCATCACTGAAGCGATGCCGGCCAATAAACAGAAGAAAAAAAACAAAGGTAAAAAAAATACTTGTATGTTAGTTTTGTATTCTGATGGTATAATTACGAGTATGTCGCAGAATTTGGGATGAAGTTAATCGAAGTAATCTAAGCTCATTAACAAGTATCTACATAATAATAATTATCAGTTTATTACGAGTAACAATTACTATAAATGTTAACAAAAAATTATAACACATGGTAATAAGATTACGTGTAAAGGGTTACATCGCCTTTATCCATTCACTAAAAATCTTTGAAGTTTCCTTTAAACCCTATACCTATAGTGCCTTATTTCATTACGGCTAAGTTACATGAAACTAATATTATTCACTTACCATACAACGTACATACGTCGTACCGCTTGCTAGCTGACCAAAACCTTCCTTTTATCAAATTAAATGGCCTAATTTGATGAAACAAAACCGGGCAGCGTACATTTGCCAAATTGAATTTTTCCTTCGCCAAATAGAAACGAGGTTATCAAGATGTCGTACGCATTTCCTAAATCCATTTTGCGTATTACATTACGACGCATTATCAGAATTTGGTTCTTAGATTCCATCCAAAACTGGGAGCTTAATATTATAAATAGGTTGAAAACTATTATGAAAAACGTAAATACATTAAAAAACAGCTGTTGTAAGAAATAAATTCTCAATTCGCCTTCGAGTCTCTACTTAATTCCAGAGTTAATTTGTCTAAAATTAAAGCTGTAAAATTAACACAAACTTAAAATTACCATATACTCGTATTAACTCTGATTGATTATAGACATGAAATAATTTAACCCTCCAATCACTATACCTAGTTCGTACTAGCCATATACCATATTGAATTGAAGATTTATAAGTATTTATCCCAATTCGGATATCGAGCCCTGCCCACGAACTCGGGTGCGGATATATAAATCCAGGACCCCCAACCATAGATAACCCCTTTCAGATCATAAATTTCACGTAAATAATCTTTGTTATTAGTAACACCGGCAGAGAAAATTGAACTATATTGATTTCTGTTTTGATTACGTTGCAAACGTATGTCATCACTTTCGTGGTTCTGAGTAAAAATAATGTATGTTTATTTTAATGCAGTTAATAATAAAACACACCCTTCAGCTAGATTTCTAGTGTCACGAACGACACACATAAAATATCAAAAATTTGCTAGGCCACTGCCTTTGAATAAATATCTTTATCTGTCACAAATATATTGAAATTAGTTCAGGCTCAGTGTCAGATCAGGCTACAAAGGTACATGGTTGCTTATTGCTTAATGCACAAAAAATAACCACCTAACATTTCTAATAATCGTACAGAAACATCATGCCATTGCAGATTTCGTTGGATAGTGTACTGCAATAAGGTCTAAGGATTCTGTGCCTCGCAGGGTACGTAAAGTTATCATTATTGACAACAATCGCTAATCCATGTTGGAGGCATTCAAGTGGCATGAAACTTTCAATATTAGCGTCACTAATCTCTTTCTATGTACACTGTAGCCTGCAGCATAGTGGACAATCAGGATTGCTTTAGGCCTCCTCAATTACATGGAGAGACCGTGCTGTTTGAAGCCAATTAGGAATGACATAGCTGCTATAACATGAAAAGCGTCTCATAAATATACCAAGTTGAGGCGACGACCGTGTAAGAAGATGCAGTTTAATTGGATGCAAATAAATTAAGTTCTAGAACACCTGCGACCAACGGGAACAACTTTCTGAAGGAATTGATTGCAGTTGTTCAGACACTTGCAGTAGCTTTGAAGATGGCTTAAGATAATTATGATGTAGTGAAATATCTGTTCTAGGGTCTTCACGTGATGTCCGGGCAAACAAACAGACAGACAGATTTACAATAAATATAAAAAATATTTTTATGCTGTATCACGTTATTGAAGTAATCGAAATTTTGAAAAAATATTTAAGGTACAAAATATTTGCCCTTTAAGTTTTAATAAAGCCAAAGAAAATTTTTAATAAAGCAAAATGGCAAAGATTTTGCCATTTTGATGGTAGTTTGTTTATCTCTTTACTGTAGAAGTATGCCGGACGGGAGGCAATGAAGTCAGCGAAAGCGTTTTGTGCTGCCTCTCGGGTGTTGAACTTTTTCACACATAAAAAATTGACAAAATTTTGAAAAAAGTATAAATCTGTTGGGAGCAAGATACGATGAGTTCGGTGGGTAACGGAGAGCTTCCAGCTGTAACTCTTGTAGCTTTGTAATTCTGTTGTGAAGTGTGAGCTCGCGCGTTGTCGTGGAAAAGCAATGGGGAATAGCGATTGACCAGTCATGGTTGTTGAATTGCGAATTGGTAGAATGAAGAAGAATAAGAAGGAGTACTAAGAGACAGATTTTCAATGGAGCGAAAGTAACAGTCAAGCAATATGCATCTATATTCGAACGTTTTCTTTAAATAATGCGGACAATCTTGAATGAAAAGCACGCTGTATAAAGAAAAAAAGTGTATTCCGGCGAAGTCGTATTCTTTTCAATGGTTTTCAATCACGTTTGTACCAATATCCACTCCGAATTAATTGAAGTTTGAATACGGTATACCTCAACTGAGACAGGCAAAGTTTTCATCTATTTTGATATAGGGTTCGACGTCATTCAGTTTCACTTTTAGCTACCGGTTTTTAAACAAAATTCGACATAACAGCACATCACTCAAACTAGCGAATAACAAAAAGTTTTTGGGATGTATTACATTTTGTTTGAATCTCCCATTCATTCCAACAACAACGGCCCTGATAATGATAAAGACCTTACTACTAGTGCATAGAGTTGAAAATAGCTTAAAAGGGGAAGTTACGGAGAGAATTCCAATGGCAAAATTAACAAAGGACTCCAGAGCCGAAGTTTACTACTCAGCGTATTATTAGTGCCGACATAACCGCTGCACAGGACAAAACAGAACAGGTGCTCGCTGTAAAAAAGCTGAAACTTTCTACAAAGCTGCTTTAATTACCGCCGAGATCAAAGCGAGACTGAGACTAATGACATTAGTACAGATTAAGTCGAGGTTGATGACATTAAGTGTAAGGTGTTAGTGCAACGGATGTTGTTGGTATGAGTCCTGGACTGGAGTTTGGTTAAGTCTGACTTAGGTTAAGTTTACGCTGTGAGCTACGAAAAAGTACTTTACATGAGAGGATACTGCGAAAGACAATAATATCCCGTAAGTACCTACTTATAATATAAAAATCAGTAACATTTGAAATACGTTGCATGGTGACTAGGGCCCCGTAATCCCGGTAACTTCAATGCAATAAAAAAATCATCACAAACAACATCGTCAAACACATTCACGCACACACACACACACACACACACACACACACACACACTTAGGTATATAACATATCAAAATTTACAACTTCACCGAATAAAAACCATACTTCACAAAAAATTTAAGTTTCTCATTATAAGTGACATTGTACTTCATTGTACGTCTTATGAGAAAAAAAGATTCTTTAAACCGATCATATATGACTACCGCAAATATTTTACTAAACTACACTAATAAGAGTATTACACTATTTAAATATTTTATGATTTAAGAACTTTATTCTCATTACGAATTATAACACAATTCATTTACATGAGAACTTAAAAACGAATAGGTTAACATACAGTTTATGCACACAGAAGCGTGCATTTGTTACATAATTTTAAAAGTATTACATTATGATAATTTATTGCAATCAAGATCCAAACATGTAAATACGTATAGGATTAATAACATGTAGGTAGGTGCAAAACAATTCTGCGGGTAGAATGATGTGCAATGCATTCGTATCAATTTGCTGAGCATAAATTGATTAAACACAATGTATTCAACCCACTAATGGGGCATTAATGAGCATGGCACTTACTTGAGGAGGGCTAGAGCATACACAAGCCAAGTGTTGGAGATTTTTCATGTCACTCGAGGGCCTGCGACATGGCTTACAAGTAGGGCTACCAGATAAAAAAATCAAAAGTGCGGAGAAAAGGCAAAAGTCCTGAGATTTTTACAGGTTGAGAATTTTATCCGAAACCGACTAACAATGTCTTCAGTTCGAGCTATACTTTTAATTCAATATAATTTGAAGAATTTAACATGTGGGGCATTTTATAAGTCAATAATAAAGAAAAAAAACCTTACTTAAAAGGTATCTTCAAATATTAAGTATGATAAAACTGATTAAGTACCTACTTGAATAAATAAGTATTGATTTTATTTGTGCAATTATTACCAAAGGGAGATTATATTTAATCTGTTTCAATTTTTAATATAGAGAACTTTAAAATGTAAGCTGTATTTTATTGAATTCTAAAACTCCTGAGATTTCATGAGATTTGCCAAATCCAGCCGCTATCCTGAGAAGAGTCCAAAAATCCTGAGATATGGTAACCCTACTTAAGAGGTCATGACCGCCTCATCTGGTTAAGTTACATTTATATTATCATACAATCCTCATTTCCTTAACCTATTCACGAAACCAAGATCCAACAGTTTCATTTTGCGAACCAAGAAAACCATACATAATGGGTTAGCAGCTGTAAGAAAAAGAAATTGCTTGGTGCAGGTCAAGAGGTTGTGAACAATGCTTGAACCTTGAACACTTCTACGGAGCAATGTTTCAAACACGGTCTCACGGGTGAATGCTTTCGCATTATTGTGATTACATTTGACCTATAAAAATAAAAACTTATAATAATGAAGCCAAGGTAGAGTTGTAAAAGTGAGGATTTACTAGAGTAAACATAATAATATCCAAGAGTAAATTTCTTTTTCTGCGAGAATTTAAACACTAAGAATTATTGTTATTTTTTTTTATGGATATGTGTGGATTGAAGTATAATATTTTCGTTGGGGAAGTTAAATATAAATGTATGTATTATATTCTATTTATTTTATAAGAAGTACCTAAATATATTAAAATAAGTATATTATAATATACATATAATAACATTTAAATAAAAGTAAGTGTTTTGATTTATTTAGGTGATTTTATTGATTTTACTAGAAACATTTCGTCATGTTTCGCTGTTAAAACGAATACCAAAGCAAATAAAGTAGCAATTTTGCAAAAATAGAAATCTTTAAAACATTGAAATTTTCCAATGCTACAGGAACTTTGAAAAAAGTAAAAAGTTTATAAAACTCTCTTCTATTAAAATACAATTTCGTACAATTTCAAGTCGATTCAGTGACTTTCCGAGTTTTGCAATCACATTGGAAAGATAAAATATATTTCCTACTTTTTGTGTTATAAAATTATTCAAAGACAGTAATTTCTTAATGCTATTATAATTATAGGCGTATACAACATGCATGAACGAGTATCACGTTTAACACGAGTGAATTATAAAATTATATATTATTTTGCTGCTGCCTGTTCCTTTCGGAGTTATACAGCTTTTAGGAAAAAATTCACTTCGGTAAATAAACATGTTTTAAAGAAAACTTCACATCTGAGATCAAAAGCCTAATCGTAGTAATTAACTTTTTACGAAGAAAGAAACAACGTGAAACACCTAACACATCAAAATATAACAATAGAATTTAAATGAGGCATACATTATAACGCATTTTATTCATTTCATCATCAGATTGAAGAGCATAATAAATGGCTTAATTATCCCAAAACCAACAAATGGCCAAACAACAAACTCTACAAAAACTGGTAATAAAAAATTAAAGCACGGTAGAACTCTTGCTATTAATAAAAACAAAGCTCATTAGTACCTAATGCGTTGTCATTAATACTAAAACCCTGCCAGAGTTTGAATGCGCTAACACTAAAGTCCCTTAGAGACCATTTGTTACTCCCTTTTCCCACAGTAAGCGAGGATGCTATGCTACGACGCTGTGGGCATCAATTTATAGTCCAAACTGAGGTACGCTGAAAAAAAAAATTATTCTACCACATAAATATGTACAGGTAAATATATACATGCCAAGTAACAGCTTTCTAGCACTTAGCATTTGCTGCGGATGGACGAACTTAACGAAATTATAAGGGTTTCGTTTTGACTTCACAACCCTTAAAAGAAAACCAACATAGCCGTAATAATAATAATATCGTTGCTAGCTTTTCGCTGACGATAAGACCCTCAGTTACCATTTCCGAGGACCAGGCGATGTAAAAAACAGTCAAGTGGCTTGAAATGGCCCTACTAAGGCCATGGGAAAAACACAGGCAGCGGAACTTCCATGAATGTTTTAGTGTGAGTTAGTTCAAAAGAACTGACATGAGTTATAGTTATCATCGTTCATCGCGACCCATTACTGTCTCGCTGGGACCGGGTTTTCCTGCGTCGCTCGCTTCTCATTCAGTCACTATTGGCAAACATCTTTGAGAAACATATGGAGAACTCCCAGGTGTGCAGGTTTAAAGCAGGTCTAAAGGAATGCAGGTTGCATTCCTGCAGGTAGGTGTTTCATTTTGACGACCCTGTAGCCTAGTCGGTAGTGAACCTGCCTGCGAAGCGAGCGGTCCCGGGTTCGACTCCCGGTCGAAGCAGATATTTACACGTCGTTGTGATGGTTATATGTCTTGTCCATGCCACCCACGACACAGGTAAAAACCGACTGAAGGTGTATGAATGTGTAAGCGTTTATTATTACTAATTATTATTCACTGAAGCAAGTAATAAGTTAATTATCAGGAGTTACTTTGCCGAAATGCTTATTAAGTTAGTGTTAACCTACTTTGTAACAATCCGCAAACACAATGTAACTTTGATTGTATTATGTAACTTCAGACATCTATGGCACCTTCTAACAACAAAATGAGTGTTATCCGAAAATTATAAAATTGTTCCTGCATGTAATGTTTATGCATCATTCTGTGCTATGTAAGTTTAGTAGTACTCTTATTTAGTACGTTTGTACTAGTCTACTTATGTATATATGCTGGTATATACTATAAGGCATCGGTAGAACCTTCTAGCTTTCCACAACAGAAACATGCACTAATAAATAAAATTATATACCATGATGCATATTAGCACATGTTGTGTTAAGTCCCGAAACGGAGCATCATCAGGATGTTGACTTAGAGTGTTATTTGCAAGGTAGTAATAGAATAAAGTTTTTTTTATGTAATATGCAGGCAGACGAGCAGACGGGCCACCTGATGGTAAGCAGTCACCGTCGCCCATGGACACTCGCAACACTAGAGGCGCCACCAGTGCACTGCCGGCTAAGAAGGAAGTGATAGACCCGCTTCTTGAAGGATCCCATATCGTAGCTCTGTGGGAATACCGTCGGTGGTAGATCGTTCCACAGTTTACACGTACGCGGTAGGAAGTGTTGTGTAAATCTTACCGTGGACGATTCCTGGCAATCGTATATCGATATGGTGTTTGTGAAACCTGGCATTGCGGCGCGATGAACGATGGTGGAAGTTGGCCGCCGGTATTAAATGAAACAGTTCATCAGAACATTTCCCCTTATATAGGCGGTAGAAAACGCATAGAGAGCTCACGTTTCTTACGTCTTTAAGTACAATAAAAATGCTAACTTAATAAGTAATAATTAAAAAAGCAAAGCAAAGAAACAACCCATAATTATCCCACTGCTGAGCTCGGGGTCTCCTCTTACAATGTGAGGAGTATTATACTCCTATAATAGGCCATAGTCTATCACGCTGGCCAAGTGCGGATTGGTAGACTTCACACACCTTTAAGAACTTTCTTGAGAACTCTCAGATGTACAGGATAAGTAATAATTAATTTCTAGTAAATTTGAAACTTATACGCAGACGAATTAGTCAGTGTACGTAAGAATTATCTGTCGAATAAAAAAAAACTTAAAATCCAATAGCCAAAGGCTAGACAACAATCATTTTTTGAATAGCTGGTAAGTGAGCGGTAACTTCATAAGTTGCCAATTTCATAAGTGGCCAAAAACTGTATAAATTCAACTAATATAATCAATTAAACCACCTTATAATTTATCAAACCCATAACTTTTTACGCCACGTTAGCGTCTTATAGAAATTTCATGTCCATTAATATACATTTTCACAACAAACAAAGTTTAAAACCTCATCCGGTCTTCCATAATTCAATTTCCCGTGTTTGGGGGGCGATTATATACTAACAAGCTCAAACATCTGTCTGTCTGTATTAAATTTCGGGAATGAATTACGCTAATATGCCTTTCTACGTTACTTGTTTCATTGCCTCTGTATAAGTGATAAGCGTTAAAATAAATATTTATTAAGGAAATTATTTATAATAAAAAAGGCGTTTGAATTACTCTAAATTCTAGAATCAACTATTTTATATTCAGTTACATTTTGCTTTTGTCGACTGATTTTTTTTTACTATCAACATAGTTTTAAATATCGTCGTCAGAAACAAATATTTTTTTTATTTTCTGCCCAAATAGCATAACTACATCGATGTCTTTGGTATTACTGTATTACTGATTATTAATTATTATGATATTATTATTAATAATTAATAGTCTTTGGTATTACTGCCGTAGTTACGGTTAAATGTTACAAGTAAACGTAAAATTTTTTCTTGCCCTAACTCTACCGTATCAATAAAGAAGTTTAACTTTAAAAACGTATACTAGATAGTAGAAACTATAAGAATTGCGTAGAAGCTAATAAACCTGCATAAAATTCGCTAGTCTTCTTTAATGAGACATGTCTCTTAAACCTATGTCTGGTCCAAAATCATAATTACATTTGCACATGCACGTGTAGGCGGTCCAATTAGGGCATTCTCTTTTTCATTTTCAACAGTAAATATTAAATTTCGTGTAACTTTGTCCACGGCTTGAATTATATGAAAGGATATTGTAATGTGTTTGTAAATTAATGTATGCAAATTGTTTAAGTAGATACGAACGTGTTTTGAAAGGCACGAACGATGAATAAATAAAGGCTTTAGCCTCATAATTCTGCATTATGATTCTGTTTATAGCGAGGTGTGGTATGTTTACACAATACATTAATGTGTTACCCCTTTTTGCTTATGTCATTCCTGATCGGGCGAGATTAACATTGAGGGGCGCGCACGTAGGATAAAAAAGTTATTACTTGTGCTTTCGTAGCTTGTTATCATCGTCACAACTCGCTACTAAAGCTTACCCCACAATATGAGAGTTATGAGAGTAAGAGTCAAATAGGATATTACAGGGAGAACTCGTGTTTTAACACAAATAAAATAAAGAGACGACTACTTCATAGATATAGGAAAGCAATTATGTTTGCCACGTAAAGCCGTGGTTCCTGGTTATGTATTTATTTATTTATTTAATAGGTAATCCAACAGTGTTTACAAAGTCAATTATTGCTAATCTAATTACTCAAATACTATGGCCAAAAACGGATTACACAAAAAGTAATAGTTAAAAAAAATATATACGAACAGTTATGCTTAAAAGTAACTAGTATGTGTGTGTGTGTGTGGCGCGCGCGCGTGTGTGTGTGTGTGTGTGTGTGTGTGTGTGTGTGTGTGTGTGTGTGTGATATGCTACATATATTACATATATTATTAGCTACATATGCATATGAAACATATATTATTAGCTTATTTGGAGGTGCAATTTTTTCATTTCTTTTTTAAGTTGGTAGGATTTTAAATTAAAGATATCTAACCTTGAGTAATGCTTATTGTAGTTGCGAGCTAAACGACAGATAACCGAATTTTTAGCGTACTTGGTATTTACATGAGGGACATGGAGCAAAGGTGTGTGTCTAGTACGGTAGTAGTAGTAGTAGTATCGTAAGAATCGTGCCATAAATACTTTGGGCACCTACCCCTCTACCTATTCGCACTGGAGTAGCGTGGTGATGTATGCTCTAGGCCTCCTCAAGAGCAGACCCGTGCTCAGTAGCGAGACGTTAAAAAGTAAAAACTAGCCAGTTCTGTTAGAGGTCTATCACGTATGTAATGCATATAGATGGCTATTCATGAGGATTGAGTTGAAACAAGAATTGAGGTGATAATATGGATAATTAATCCTCAGAATATCCAATGTCATTTAGAATATCCAGAACATTAGTTCAATACTCATTCAATTATTCAATTCAATGATGACGTCATTACGCAGTTACCTACACGCTGTATCAACATACAACATCGTAACTAATCGTATGATACGTTAATCATAAATCGTTTTTTGACAAAAATAGTTACGCTTCGATTTTATAAATAAGTATATGTTTTATTCAACGTTTAGCTATAACCTCCTCAAGAGGAGAAACCCGTGCTTAGTTGGGTAGAAGCAATTTTAAATATTGGACTGTTATAATATTCTTCATCTACATCGTTTTTGATAAGAGTGAAAGAAAGAAAACACTTTAGAAGCCTTCTTATAACTTCTGGAGTTACGAACGTACTTAAGGAGTAACGATGATTAGTTACCATCAGATGAATATTGTTAACTCGTTTGGGTATCCATGATCACCTATTTAGTGTTTAAACCTTCTACTACATGTTGAAAACGTTTGAAGGTATGTTTGTGTTTTCAGCATAGATTAATGAGGGAAAGAGATGCAGTGTAAGGTAGCAAAATTCAAGAAAGTTTCCAAATACAAGTCAAAACTAAATTCAAATAAAGGAATGCGTTTTAAATATTTTTTCAGGATGGGTTAAAAACGTACGTGTAAGATACCAATATTTTTGAGATACAAAAGAAACTCGGTTATAATACTTTTTCTATTAGTGAATTCTGTAAAATATAAGATAAACATGTGGCATGTATTTCAATTATTATTTTCCTATGCTCCATCTCTTTACCTCATCATTCTATGAAAATCCTTGTATACCTTTTGTTTTGCCGTTTCAGAGCTGCAACACTAGCCAAACTTTCCTTGTTAGCGTAAATTTCGTCACAGTTTGCTTTTTCAATCTGTTCCACAGTAGTTTACTACTCAGCCAACTACCAATAGAAATAGAGGTATTGTGTTATAGAGAAGAGTAGTTTTTAATGTTTTAGGTAGGTTAGTTTGTAGCTAGAAGCGCTGGACTATAAACTCTAATCTGATCTGAGTAACATTTGTATTTGTACTGAGAAATTAAAATCTTTGAATCGTTGTTCAAAGATATTTGCATGCTTGGACAAGCTAAATGTGTAAAAACTATATTGTATTAAAATACCACCATTGTTCTACCACATTTATAGCAAACAAACGATTATGATGTTGTCAAGTTAGGAGTAATGTTGTCAAAAGACTTTTTATAAACATCCCTGTGAAACACATCTTGTCTAAACATCCTTTTTATGCAATCCTTTGCGTATACACCCAAATATACTTACTCAAATATCATCAATGTATAAACATGGATCAGTGATTGCTTTATTTAATTTATAGATTAATCCGATAGCCTACATTGCATTCACATTGTGTTTACAAGTTAATTCGGAATAATCAGGAGCGTTATTACTTGTAATTGCAATATTATGGTGTAAGCACATGAATAGAAAGCATACAGAACGTAAGATTTAGCCGTATTGGGGCTTAGAATAATAAATCCTACGTCAGATGGGTACAGTAAGAAGCGACTAAATCCGGCCCACTGTTGGATGGGCCCCTCAGAGGGATTATATTCATAATGTTGATTTTAATACATACTTCATTGACACCATTATTTCTATTATTATTCTTCATGGGGTCCGCCTAGATAGCTACCCCCTCTTGCTTGAGTCAAAAGTTGCGTCAAACGACTCGTCGTGTTCTAGCTGGGGGCTTGAGAGCTAGTTTTTTTATTTTCTCTCTCTTTTTTCTTGTTTGGCATCAGTGATGCTTTTAATATTGCTAATTTCCATAGGCAAAGATAGCCACTTACTGTCAGGTGGATCGTCAGCTCGTTTGCCGGCTATCTCCATAAAAAGCTTCGAACAAACATACAATACACACAAAACTTCGATTGGATTGGAAACCTCTATTGGTTTATGTTCAGAAATAAATGTGGATGTGTAATACGATATTTTTTCCCCTAAGATGTTCACGTGCTACTTGTAGGCCTAAGCGAATTAGTGTAAATATCCACCTTGCTAGGAAGCTTGGACTCTGTATATTCTTTACTTGTATGGCATTAGTCCTTACTCTATAATCATTTCGTAAATGCCCCTTAGTATTAATGTAACCATGACCACGAATTGAATGATTAAGTGATTGTTATTGTGCTTATACAGTTTAGTGCACATTAATTATCCTATCAGTATTAGTAACTGACTTCAAAAAAAGGAGAAGGTTCTCAATTCGACTGTTTTTTTTTATGTTTGTTACCTCAGAACTTTGGACTGGGTGAACCGATTTGGATGATTCTTTTTTTAATCGAAAGCTGGTGCTTGTCGTGTGGTCCCACATAAATTTGAGCGAGATTTGACAATGGCATCCATGTCAAAAGTACAATGTACTTCATTTGATGTCGGTTATTTTTTTGTTAAAATGTTAGATTATTAAGGTGAAAGTTTGTGAACATGTTTGGATTCCTCAATCATGTCACAACTACTTAATCGATTTTGCTCAAATTTTGAATGGAGATAGCCTGGATTAACACATAGGCTTTTTATTAGGGTTCCTGCGGGATTTGTAAAACGCTTATCTGTACCGCGGGCGAAGCCGCGGGCTACTATATGACCTCATTCCCACTTGGATGGTTCTTTTTCGGAATTTATTATGATGATTCATTATTCGTTTTTGCAGTGGCACATAATATTCTTATATCTTTTTACTCTTTTAGAATACACCCACAACATGGATATGCAAATAAGCTATTCTACTCCTAATAATATAGTTACAAGAATGTTTCGCTGCTCGTACATAACATTCTGTATTTCGAAAGTGACGACTTATGGTCGTAGCGCACATATCAACTCGGAAAGGGATCGGCACCGGATCGCCTCGCCGTCAACCTAACGTAAGCGCGTTATAACCCGGCGTCAACCTAACGTAAGCGCGTTATAACCGACCAACAGCTCCAAATCGACTCGGCTACGGCTAGGCGACGCCGCGCTTACGGCTCGCCGGCCGCTGGTTGACGGAATGAATGACAGCAGTTCGCCGACGCAGCGGTAGCCGCGGCGCGGGGCGTGCACGAGGAAACGGAAAGTCGAAGGATAGCGTACGGTGAGACGTAAGCGCGGGTACGGCAAGTCGTCCACGCATCGTACCGCGGTTCGTGAGCTTGTCTCGAGGCGAGGCGATTACGTTACGAATCCGATAAGTGTGCTTTACAGTAGGG
Source organism: Thymelicus lineola (assembly GCA_963932265.1). Classification (NCBI taxonomy): domain Eukaryota; kingdom Metazoa; phylum Arthropoda; class Insecta; order Lepidoptera; family Hesperiidae; genus Thymelicus; species Thymelicus lineola. The sequence continues at coordinate 2,951,843 of OZ010688.1, read as the reverse complement.
AGTTTCATACAAAGAATACTGACATGCAAGAGTTGATACGTTTACGTTCCGTTTACGAGTTGATAGGTGTGCTACGACCATTAAGCAAAAATAAGAGAGGAGTAAAATTGTGGAACGTGATAAGGGGAATAATACATGCGTGTTGAGCATCTGCTATTCAAGTAGCGACATCTATATTGAAAGAAATTACAAAAGTGCCAATTCAGTGCTTATAAAAGGCTATTCGCACACATGAGTTGCTTTTTTGCGTCAAAAGTACTATCAACAAAAATAAACTACAGATATACGCAGCTACGTTTACTACAAAAACCTGGACAAGTGCAAGTTAGACTTGCGCACCGAGGAGAACTTGTAGAACTATTCATTGCTCGAACATTGCTAAACTGAACTGACTAAAAAACTTAACTTTGTCTTAGGAAAACCTTCGTCTCCATAAATCTATATATTATGTCGCGATCAATTTACCACTAGCTCCAAGAATTTTTCGAACTAATTGTTGGATGTTATTTTTAACTTGATTGATACCCCATGTGTTCCTAAGAAAACAGGGGTTTGATAGACAGACAGACGAACAACGAAGTAATACTATCAGAATCCTATAAGGTTCTGTGTTTTCCTTTTGAGGTACGGAAACCTACAAAATTTTAAAAGATCTTATTAGCGCAGGATTTATAATCCTAATACATACTATTACATACTGTTAATACATAAGTTACATACTGTAAACATCCAAAGTTATTAGATAGAATTATAAAAGACATTCACGGTTAATGCTTTGGAACTTTTTATCTTCTCTCTCTCCCTCCAAGTTCTCTCTTATCTACTTTGATAGTTGTATGTTAATTGATACGATGACGTAGGGTCAAATATATGACCATCTCCAACGAATATTTTTCACACGTCACGTCGTACTTATCACACCCATCTTTTTATGTCGGGGGTGAAAAAGTATTACTGATGCGTAGAGAGAACAAAAAAGAAAGAAGATAGAAAGAAAAAAATGAGTTATTCTTTTACCATAGTTAAGTGCACGGCTATCCTTAACCGTCTTATTGACGAACGAACTTCGAAGATGGATCGACGGCTTCGAAAGATGGCGGTGACGCCTCGTACCATGAATTATTACTTTATGTGATATTATGTTATATTATGTTGAGAGTTGAATTAATGGCGGGAAATGTGAAAGTCCGTGTGGAACTTGTGGATAAGATTTGTCAAAGAAACTCTTTATTGTTTTCTGTTTTGGCCACTAATATTTTCAGAAATTTCACTTGAAAGATAAGTGTTATCTTTTTTCTGGATGTAATCTCAACAATTTTTTATAATTAATTATGTGTAGCATTAGCTGCAAGTAAAGCATTTCTATAAATCATTGGACATATATCAGTGATAAGCTATAATGCAAAATATACGTACCTAATAATAATTGATATAATTGTTTCGATAACGACTAATTGAAATATTTAAAACAATCAACAAGTTTTACACCAACAGACCACACAACTTTAAAAATATTCATCTGATTCACAAAGAGCTTTGTATCTTCGACAGAAACACTAATTATTGCTTTATTTTACGCTGTCGCATCTTCTGAGCCGAGATACCATTATAATATCGGCTGATATTACCGAATCAGTGTACTCAGCCACGCATCGTTTTCTTACCTTGAACTCTCTGGTTTGTCTAACAAAATTATTATATTTAAATTGGCTAACGCTTGTCGCATGTAAAAAAAAGAAAAAAAAAAAAGATTTAAGTTGTGATGAATGCGACAATGTGTTCGTGAAATTTGAAGTAATATTTAATGGGTTTAAATGAAGGGCGAATTGGAATACAGGGTCAGCTCCTTCGGCTCTCGTAGACACATTGAACTATTGGTTCAAGGACCTCTTGCAGGCTTATCCTGTGGGATGTCTATTCGAAATAAAAGATGGAAATCAGAACAATATCTTATATTGATATAATCGCGCTTACATGGCGGCTCGGTCCGCATTCACAATATTTAGGCATGCACTAAGTTATGTTTTAAAAGTCTAGATTATGCTATCCGCGAGAGCGATAAGGCAACGGTGCCTACGGAATACGACGCGCACTGATTCTACAATTTCTGGCCAGATAATAATATGTTCAAAGTGACTTACATGGTACCATGCACGCTTCGATTCGCACACACACTATGGACGAACGGAGGCTCGTTCGCTCACCGCTCGTGACGCTTCCTCGCGACGAGCTCTGAAGCTGAAGCACGATGGCAATGATCGTAGCTGCATCCAGGATCGCAGGCGCAGGCAGGCGGGTTAGAAACCGTGCAGTGCAGGGCGTGGCGTGATCATGCAAGAAGATGCCAGCGGTAGCAGTGGAACACGACGAGTCCTTGGGATCACCAACTGGCTGGGATGTCCAGTGGGCACTAGCGAGCTAGCCCTGCGGATGGCGACATGCCCAAAAGCGAAGCTGTCGTGGCGTGACGGGGCGTGGTGAGTATTCGTCCGACCTCCTGTCGTATACGTCACCCGTATCTTGAGACGATGAAATCCACTCCAGCTGATGATCTCGCATTGGCGAGGCGAGACGGAATCCGGTCTACCACGTAGAAGAAGTGCAGTCGCGAAGCGCGGTTACAAGATTTTAATGGCGGCGGCCTCGTGGCGCATCGCGTGAAAAGTTACTAATACGTTGACTAAGTTACAACAAAAACAGCGGGTGGCGACCCAGCCTGATTATGGAAGATTAAACATCGCGAGAAGCGCACTCGCTACTAAGGAAAAAGGTTCAAGAAACTTCGAACATCTTTAAGGAAAATATGGCGGCCACAGAAAATCACGCCATTAAGGAAATGAGCCGGCTCCTCGCGCAGGACGACGCGCGTATCCCACGCAAGCGCTTGAGCCGAACTGATTCAACAATCCGGTCGATAACCATTCATCGATCTATGGAACCGTACATCAGTCAACGATTGCAGACTATAAAATGTTCAACAGCCACAGACTTCAGTTAATATAATGATTTATGATAATTGGAATTATTAAATTGTTTATACTAGAAATGTTACTAATAATTTTCTATGCGAAAATATATAAGTACATTTTAAAACGGATGTTTAATTGCGGAGAAACAAATAAAAGAATGTATCGTCATAGACAAACGTCTGGCAAATATGATGATATCAGAACGCAATGAAAACTAATTTAGTCTATGCTTTGAATGAACTATAAGTTGTCAAAAATATTAAAAATTAGATTATCACGAATCTCTAATCTAATGTAATATTCGGAAAGAAGATTTTATGACGATTCCAAAGATACCTATATGTCCAAATTCTGTTCAGTAGTTACTGAGCAGTTTCTATATGAATGCCACCGACATTGTTGAATGTTCGTAATGTAATAATTAAACAAATATAGCATTAAACTATGAGTTGAACGCTATTATAGATTGTACTAAGCTATCCAAATACTAATATAAACAATGATTATGGAAATCCATGCATTCCATTGTATTTCAACCAAAGTAGTAGGTATTTACAGATACACTGCTACACGCTCTAACAAGATCTTTCGGGCACTTTCGTAGAAACAAAAAATAACAAATGCCCGTAATATGTTGCCCTAGTCTTTTTCCAAAAGAGAGTTAAAGGCTATAGGCCACTTACTGACCCAGTTCATCTTTGTAGATCAGCACGTTTGATAAAATTGAAACTTTCGAGTTTTGAAACGAACTTAGCCCTGGACTATTAACTCTATTAATCTATTAGTCTATTGACTCTTGCGTTGAAGAATTCAACTTTATTATCTTTCTCGAATAGCAATCAATTGATATCGTTTTTAGGGTTCTGTAGTCAAAACAGTTTCGCCATGTTCGTCCGTATGCCCGTCCGTCCTGTCCAGACATTTTAAGTACAAGAAAGCTTTAATTTCGCATGGATACACAGTTGTACATATTTATAACGTTAACAAAGTGGTGCAAGTGTCATTAATTTTTAACCGACTTCAAAAAAAGGAGGAGGTTCTCAATTCGACTGTATTTTTTTTATGTTTGTTACCTCAGAACTTTGGACTGGGTGAACCAATTTTGATGATTCTTTTTTTAATCGAAAGCTGGTGCTTCTCGTGTACACATAAATTTGAACGAGATCTGATAATGGCATCCATGTCAAAAGCATATAAGTCTTAAATTTGCATTAAGTATGTGCGCGATAAATGGACGAATAACTCAATATCGCAACAACCGATTTCGATGATTCTTTTTTTATTGGATGTACTTCATTTGAAGTCGGTTATATTTTTGTTAAAATGTTAGATTATTTTTTGTATTTTCTCATTTTTCACCTTCTACAATGTGTTCTTTCCAGGCTTACTTATCGCCAAGTAATCTACTTTTATAACTAAATAAGAATTTCTTTCGGTCAAGTGAACACCATGGATGAATGATTGACTTAACGACCCCGTGAAAATTACAACTGGTTTTACGATCCGTGGTCCTAACTCGCCGGATCATATTGAGATGACGCCAATTTAGAGAATTGATCTCTCCCGACCACTGTAATACATTTTATGCGAGGGATGAAATTATAAGAATCTATTGGGTTTCTGAATGTTTCTATTAACTCTATTACATACGACGTATGTTTTTGTAGTCCTACTAATACATGTTATAAATATGAGTGTTTGTATTCTTTATGGAAATAGCCGGCAAACGAGCTAACGGTCCACCTAATGGTAGGTGGCTATCGTCGCCCATGGACATCAGCAACAATAAAAGCATCACTGATTAGTTGCCGGCTGCGAAAGAGAGAACAAGAAGAAAGAAAGAGCACTCAAACTCCCAGCCGGAACACGACAAGACATTTGGCGCCTGACTCAAGGATGAGGGTGGTAGCTATCCAGCTAGCACTCTTTGTAAAGACCTATTACCATCTAAAATAAAGATCTTTATAAATTATCACATTTGTGAGCATTGGTCTTCCTTGCATCTACACAAGAAAAATTACACTATGTATGATTGGTGGTCGAAGCGTGTATGCTATGCATATGATACCAATATCGTAAATTGATGCCGCGCCTTGTTTTATTCACTTTACGTACGTTGTGAAACTTTGTATTGCGTTTTGTATGATCAAATAAGGAAGTTATGGTGAGCCACTCAAGTGGATTAAGCAGACAAATATGGATTATGGATCGTGTAATTTTTTTCAAAGTATACGAGCGATACTCTAAGTAAATAAATTGAATAAAAGCATTGAAGTATTATTACTAGCGTATAGAACCGACACCGCGAACACCATGTATGTGCAAATGCATTGGCGCCACGTGGCTTCAATCTTCAATGGATTTTTCGATTTTGAAAGGAGGACCGGGGCTCAATTTTGAAAATCTCACTTCCCAGGCGGGATACACATTTTATTTGAGATGTCTGTACTATGACATTACACTTCAATGAATAAAAGTAATAAAATGCAAAAATTATGATCCCCTTGCAGATTAGTTAGTATTGTAGCATGCCAAGTTAGAATTCCAGGTTTTGATTCCTCGTCATGGTTAAAATTAGGTTTTTACCACGTAAAAAAATCTCGGGTCGTATTTTTTGCGATGAGTTAAGATTGAATCTTTAAGGCCAATAATTTACCACCATTCATGGATATTGTTAGAATTAAACTGCCTGTTGAATCCCCAAAAGGCCGCATGAATAGACAGGACCCTGAACCATATGATAGTACTTCATTGTCCAGTATAGAACTCAAAAATAGATGGAAACGCCTAGAAAATAAGATGTAAAGAAACAGATGAAAATTTACAAATTTTACCAGTCATTTCTTTAAAATGTTGTTCCTCAAGAAATGTTCAGAATTTTTCTACTGCAAATATTGTAATACTTTCCACTCACGTGTCATGAGCTTTAAGATAGCAAAATGAAATGTGAGGGAAAGTCAACAATTTGCAATTTATATGATAATGAACAAAAACTGGCATGGCGTGCTGTCGGCACATTCACTACTGTCGGTTCTTAAAGCGTTCGTTGTCATGTGATGGCATAATGTCATTATTCCTTTAGTTAAAAAGTTGTGAGAATAAGGGCCAGACCACATAACCTCTTTTTATAATACATAAATAGACGACAAACGAATAAAGGAGTCAATTAGTAAGTGGTAACTCCCTACATCTATATCATAAATATCTGCTCGGGTCGGGCATAGAACCCGGAAATCCTCGCTTCGCAGACGGGGTCACTACCAAAGGATATGGGGTTGTCTCACCAGTACTGTAAGTATAGCATGTCTATGTGATACTGACCAAAACAAAATGAGAGTTCTGCGTTTGCCTCTTCGAAACCGCGACAGAAACACATAAAAACATTTTTTAAGGAAATTAACGGCAAACGTGCTGACGATTCAACACCACAGGCATCACTGATGCGTTGCCAGCCAAAAAAGAGAAAAGAAAAAGAAATAAAGAACTGGCTCTCAAGCCCCCAGTCAGAACTAGACGAATTGTTTGGCCCCCATGATAATTTTTAAAGCAGAGCATCTCTAATTGAATTATCGTATTATGAAATAAAAATAGTTCCACTATACACACGACTCTATACAGTAAAAGCCAAGCAAGGGTATCTTCCAACTTTATGTTTGCGTCAACAGTCGTATTTTAGATAGTGCCATAGAAGTGGAGTAGAATAGAAGTGTTATAAAGTTATGTTCTCGTGATCTAGAAGTAAGGGGAAATATAGCGCTTACAAACCTATGTCGGTTTCGTTTTTAGTCGGTTATGGTTCAGCTTTCAACCGTTATGATTAATTATGCATAATCTTGTAAGTACTTAGCTCTAAATTAATGATACTGGAATTATCAATGTTTGTTAAAGTTTTATAATTTTAAAGTTTCATACTTTCCTTACATATCACGACACACAAAATGTTCATGCACTTAACTCGGCATTGTGTTCGTTTTTCCTTGACACAATCTAATCACTGGATTTTACGATTGTGCTAACTTATAATCGTCTTTTTGTTAAAATTCCTCGAATGTTTTTTGATCTCTACGGCCTTCCTTACTCAACGTAAGATGTAGTGACATTCAGTTAAGATCACCTGTGGGTTATGCAAATCAATGGGTTATGTGATCCAATGGTTAACACCGTCTTCAATTAGAATGTTCTGCTACGGCGGATTCTTCGAGTGAATTTAGCTCAATTTATATTTAATATATTGTCATATAAAACTTCTTCTATTCTCTCTAATATGGTCATAATAAGACAGCGAACATCTAATTCGTTTATTCCTTAACTTCTTATCTTGGGTCCTTGACGTACGTATTAGATATGCATACATTATCCTGTAGGAGGTGAATATACTTTTGAAGAAAGGTTATATTTCAAGAACACTTGCCTTAATCGAATTGCAGTGGTGATCGTTTCTTTAGGTTTTTCTGCTTAGGTTGTTCTAGAGTTTCTTGTTTTAAGAGGGGAGTTATAATAATTAATTTTGATGTGATTTTTTGAATCAAAAATCTCGTTGTCTGTCGAGATGGTTCTAAGCTATGTTCGGTGGAAAATAGCAGTTTTCTCCAAAATAATGTCTGAAAAAAAGTTTAAATTAATAAACTTTTTAATTTAATATTAGCCTCCTTAGAAGTAAGGGCGTCACTGATTGGTTCGGTATTACAAACGTGTGAACTGTGAGCTCGTATGTCATCTATTCGATACTAAAAATAGTTTTAGAAACAAAGATCCTCTACGCTTCAATAATATTGTCATTTTGTTAGGAAGTATAAATATTTCACGCTTTCATTTTTTATCTTACAAAATTCACGTAAAAATAGCTACAAGTATAGTTAGGACACGTTTTGTATAAGATTGCATTCAATAATTTCGAAATTTTATGGAATTCGTAGTCAAAGGAAAAAAATGGAATCCCTGTATAACTTTAGTTTCTTATCTGCCGGATCAAACTTCACAGCCATTTTTATCGGGAACTATTAATCAGTTAGAATTTGTAAACTTTGTGGGTCAATTGAATCTAACTCAAAACCAAATCACATTACACTTTTTATCAAATTTTGTTCAAGAGACACTGCGGACCATTTAGGCGCTGTTTTTCATTTATTTACAAAAAATATTATTACTAAATTTAAAATAAAAATCACTGCTTGTTAGTCTCGTAAAACTATAATAAAACAAATCCTCTCTCATTATACTGCGAATTGAAACACTAAATTATAAAGTTTTGAATCTGTTAATCTCAATTTGCATAGCCTAAGTAGCAAACAATATAATTAATTAACCTGGGGAGAATAAAACTTATATCTTAAATAATTTATTGTACAGAAATAAAAACTGAAAGCAATTAAACCAACAACGGTCAATTAGACCAAACAGGAAATAAAAGAGAGTAAGTATTCATTCACCTGAGTGTTCTAATGAATCGACATGTCGACGGTGGAAAGGCATAATGTATTAACCGCCATTTTAGGCGTTATCGAGTTATATACATCGTTGGAATCGGGAGAATTTTCTCTTTCGAGTGGTCCTAGTTTCAGCTCGATCTGAAGACTTTTATGGTCGTTAATACACCAGTGTTTTTGAAGTTTTTCATATTTTTTTGTGTTTTAACTCCACAGTAAATAGTGGATTTTGTCATTAAAACACATCTCAACTAAAAAATTTACCTTATGTTACTTTGCCTTGCTTGACTTTAACTAAATTTAAATGTTAAAACAATTTACCAAATTATAATATTATCATTTTTGTAATTGATACATTATACCCAACTTGATTTTTCTTCATCAATAGAATTAAAACATTTTACTCCGATTTTAAATGTTAGTCATTGTAAGTTAATACATTTTACTGTATTCTAAAATGCTATTGTTTCCAAGATAATACATTTTACCTATCCAAAATAAGGTAACATTATGCGTTGAGTCGTTTTACTGTTCTTTCTAGAACCTATTTTAATACAATAAAACAAATTTACTTGTTTTTTTCACAAATAACATGTGCATTTAAACTGACTGTACTAGTTTCATTTTTGGCATTAAACTACTTTACAATTTTTTATTGCATACAAAAATTTATGGTTAAACCATACAAATTAAAGCAAATTGCGAGTAAGTCAGATGGTAATATTTAAGTACGGGCTGATGCGCAGGCGCTTCAATCACCCTTCTTGTGTCGGAGAGGATGGTTACGCGCACTTCGTGCCGTTGTCAAACCTCGCAATTCACCATTATTTAAGTATTTTAGATAAGTTATTGTTTAGCGCCAGGGCTCAAAAGTGTTCGCCAAGGATCTATCTACTGGGCAAGGTCAGCTTACGAGGTTGAAGACCGAGTTCGGCACTGAAGTACGAAACTGAGAGATACTACGGACGGTTGTATGCCACCTCTCAAGCTCCATCTCCTCGCGAGGAGAGCGACAAGCGAGCTAAACTGACCCAACACTACACAGAGGATATCCCGGACGTTAGCCTGTATGAGTTTAGAGAGGCTCTCAAATAACTTAAGAACAATAAGACACCGGGAGATGACGGAATCACAACCGAGCTTCTAAGAGCTGAAGGAAACCCCCTTCTAGTGGCGCTCCAAAAACTATTCGATTCCGTCATCAACACTGGAACTACCCCGGAAGCGTGGGGCAGAAGTGTGGTGACGCTGTTCTTCAAGAAGGGCGATAAAGCCCTTTTGAAGAACTACAGGCCCATTGCACTTTTGAGCCACGTTTATAAGCTGTTTCCGAGGCTGCTCACAAATCGCATTGCACGCAGGCTTGATGACTTTCAGCCTCCCGAACAAGCAGGATTCCGAAAAGGCTACAGTACTATAGACCACATACACACACTGCGGCAGATTATACAGAAGACCGAGGTAATCAGCCGCTATGTGTTGTCTATGTGGACTATGAGAAAGCCTTTGATTCTATCGAGACCTGGACAGTACTAAATTCTCCCCAGCGGTGCCGGATCGAGTACCGGTATATAGAAGTATTGAAGTCCCGTGGGTGTTTGACGACCCGTGTGGCGCAATGGTCACCATGCCGGATCGCCGCGCCAAGGGTTCTGGGTTCGATTCCCAGCGAGGCGGAAATTTGAATGATAAGTTTGAATTTCTGTTCTCGGTCTGGGTGTGAATGTCCTTGTCTTGTGTGTTGTCCATGGCACCCACGACACAGGGAATCCTAGTGTGGAGCTATGAGTGTGAAGCGTTATTTTTTTTATGCTTTGAGCAGGCAAACGAGCAGACGGGTCACCTGATGGTAAGTGATCACCACCGCCCATGGACATTAGCAACACCAGGGGCGTCACCAACGCGTTGCCGGCCAAGAAGATGACGATAGACCCGCTTCTTGAAGGACCCTATGTCATAGCTTAGAGGGAACACCGATGCAGGTAGTTTGTTCCACAGTTTACACGTGCGAGGTAGAAAATGACGTGAGAACCGGACTGTGGACGAACGCCAGGTATCCAGATAGTGTTGATGGAACCTGGTACGCTGTGTGCAGTGACGAAAATGAACTGCAGGTAGTAAGCCAAACAGTTCTTCAGAACATTCCCCATTATACAGACGGTAGAATACGCAGAGAGAACCTACATCTCTCCTCAACTCAACCTCCTCAACGCGTTATTGGAACGAAGTTCCTTATCGCGCGTTGTGAAAGGGGGCTAGACGGAAAATTACGACACTTTTTGATTCTTACGAATGACGACACTTTTTTTGAAGTGATTCAGAGAGTTTTACAGAGATGGCGCTGTACAACAAAACAATATTTAAATCGAAAGGAACTTCGTTCCATCCGGGTGTCCATTGACACCTCTCATGTTTTTTTTTTTATTTATTTTATCAATGGCGAATACATCACACACCTGCGATATGCCGATGATATAGTCATCCAGGCGGGCTCCCTGGAAGAACTTGGTATAATGCTCGGGGACTTGAACAGCGCCTCACAACGGATGGATCTTAAGATGAACATGGACAAGACGAAGGTTATGTCGAATGTCCATGTCACACCCGTACCGGTTGTTGTTGACGGCGCTGCTCTCGAAGTTGTAGACGAATACAATTACCTGGGAGAAGTGATCCAGATGGGTAAGTCCAACTTTGAGAAAGAAGTCACTCGTAGAATCCAACCCGGGCTGCGTTCGGGAAACTGCGTCATATCTTATCGTCCAAAACACTACCTCAGTGCCTGAAGTCGAAGGTGTTCGAGCAGTGTGTGTTGCCAGTGATGATATACGGATCCGAGACGTGGTGCTTTACTATTGGCCTAATCCACAACTCAGAGTAGCGCAGCGGGCTATGGAAAGGGCTATGCTCGGTATTTCTCTAGGTGATGGCATCAGAAATAAGATCCGTAGACGAACAAGAGTAACCGACATAGCTCAAAGAATAAGCCGGCTGAAGTGGCAATGGGCTGGCCACATAGTGCTAAGGACCGATAATCGTTGGGGAAGAAAGGTCTTCGAATGGTGCCCACATCTCGGAAAAAGGAGCATAGGACGCCCCCCGACCAGGTGGACTGACGACCTGATGAAGACATCGGGCATCCGCTGGATTCAGAAGGCTCAGGACCGGTCAGAGTGGTGCAAGTTAGGGGACGCCTATGTCCAGCAGTGGACCTACAAGGGCTGATGGATGGATTGTTTAGTTACGTGTTGTTTATTGTTGAATTAATTGCTTTGATTTTCCGTCCTTACCATTATAACCTTTTAATCAGTAACTTTTTGATAAATATAATTTTAGTAAAACATTTACCTTCATTTTTAATTTTTTTTTGTCACTTAGTGACAAGGGGATGTCATATCCCCAAAACTGTTCACCGCTGCGTTGGAAGACGTGTTCAAGCAGATGGAGTGGAAACGACGGGGCATTAACATCAATGGCGAATACATCACACACCTGCGATATGCCGATGATATAGTAATCCTGGCGGGTTCCTTGGAAGAACTTGATACAATGCTCGGGGACATGAACAGCGCCTCACAACGGATGGGTCTTAAGATGAACATGGACAAGACGAAAATCATGTCGAATGTCCATGTCACACCCGTACTGGTTGTTGTTGATGGCGCTGCTCGCGAAGTTGTAGACGAATACAATTACCTGGGACAAGTGATTCAGATGGGTAAGTCCAACTTCGAGAAAGAAGTCACTCGTAGAATCCAACTCGGATTGGCTGCGTTCGGGAAACTGCATCATGTCTTGTCGTCCAAAACACTACCTCAGTACCTGAAGTCGAAGGCGTTCGAGCAGTGTGTGTTGCCAGTGATGACATACGGATCCGGGACGTGGTGCTTTACTATTGGCCTAATCCACAAGCTCAGAGTAGCGCAGCGGGCTATGGAGAGGGCTATGCTCGGTATTTCATTACGTGATCGCATCAGAAATGAGAAGATCCGTAGACGAACAAGGGTAACCGACATAGCTCAAAGAATTAGCCGGCTGAAGTGCCAATGGGCTGGCCACATAGTGCGAAGGACCGATAACAGTTGGGGAAGAAAGGTCCTCGAATGGCACGGTGCCATTCGGTGCCATTGGCACCCACGTCTCGGAAAAAGGAGCATAGGACGCTCCCCGACCAGGTGGACTGACGACCTGAAGAAGACAGCTGGCATCTGCTGGATTCAGAAGGCTCAGGACCGGTCAGAGTGGTGCAAGTTAGGGGAGGCCTATGTCCAGCAGTGGACCTCCAAAGGCTGATGGATGGATTGGATGGATGATTTTAATTTTTTTACAATTTTCAGGATTTTATTAAGTTATGGAAAGTTTAGTTTGTGGCCTAAATTATATTTAAGTGTATGGTTAAACCACTTGGCCCTCTTTGTTCGAATACAATGATGTCTGTAGAACTGTTTTTCCAGGTTTGCATAGATATGAAGAAGTTACATAAAAGCGTTTACCTCTCTCTGGTCATGATTGGATGTGTTTTTAAGTCATTTTACTCGATAGCAATATCACATTTATTTGGATATAAAACAATTTACTGGAAAATATTTATATTACATTTTGGATATAAAACACTTTGCTTAAATTTTTTGGATATTATATTTGGATATAAACTGATTTTACCTATCTGAGATTTTTTGGTTTTTTGTATAAACTCCATAAATTAATACAAATATTAGACATACGTTATTTTTTATTACATGTATGCATTTGTAATAAATTTTATTACTATTCACTTAAATTTCATAGAGATATCTTCAATACTTTAAAAGTTATGAATTTTCTAAAACTTTAATCGTCTCTCCTGGTCATTTTACTAAATGGCGGATAATACATTTTGCCTTTCCATCGTCGATGTATAGAACTATAGACTCTCATTTAGTAGGAGCAAGCCACGCGTAACAAATCTCACGTAAAATGCGTTATGCGTAAAAAAACTCACGTAAAAACACTTTGTGCGAAAAAACTTAAGCGTAAAAAATATACGTGAAATACGAATGGTTTCTGCGGATAAATTAAATTGTTGGTGCGTTATGCGTTGAAAATGGTACTCGTACACTCTACGGTAGCTAAGCTTTTTTCACGTGCGTGAATTACGGCGCAAGTTTGAATAATGCTTCTGAATTTGAGAACGATGAATACAATATGTAGCACCTATTATTTAGATTTTTGAGACTAGTTCTCTTTACTAAAAGATTGTTTTCACAAGAATCATATACTGAAATTTCTTTAGTGATCCAGCAAATGAACTATTAAGGATGTTGACACTAAAAGTGAATTAATATTTTATGTTTAAAGAATTAATGGTAACATTTAAACACCTAAAATATTATTATTTTATTGAAATAAATCACAACAATTTAAATATCATTATTATTAGTTACATAAAGATATAACTAATTATGAAATAACTTTTTTTTTTTTTTAATTTATTTATTTACCAACAAACATAACTCGTTTATAATCATACCCGCCAAACCGTTGGAACAGTTTGTAGGCGGAGACTGAACGCTCTTAACATTACAATAGTGAGTAGTAGTACATACTTGTTTGCTAACTCTTATAATCTTATTAATAAAATGCACTATTTAGATAAGGGAACATACCAAAACCACGTAACCCATTTTATCCAACTTTTTACCCCCCTCCCCCCCCTTCGTGACCATCCGTAGTATATGAGAAGACCCCCCCCCTCCCCCCTAGTTTTCACGTGGTAATTGATAAATACGGTTTTCAATACTTTTTTGCAAAAATAGAGTTAAAAAATAATAATTTTGCTTATATTTGACGACTTATGTGGCGCAATGGTTGCTAAAATATTGACTACGTGACAAAAACCTAAACCCCCCCCCTCCCCTCTGTGACCAATCGTGGTGTTTTGAAGACCCCCCTCCCCCCCCTAAATGAGGCACGTGGTTTTGGTATGTTCCCTAAGCAGGCTACTAAATCGTCGTTGAGCAAACCGCTAGCAATAATTCGTAAATTTTTGATAAACCTCAAACCTTCAGGCTACGAAAATATTGTAACTAGTAACCGCCCTCACTTTGATTCGGTTTTCGTATAGATTCCGTATTTTTTTTAATAAAATATAGCCTATGTTACTCAGAAACAATACAGTATCCTATTAGTGAAATCATTTTTGAAATCGGTCCAGTAGTTTTTGAATTTATCCATTACAAATAAAATACACATAAACAAAAAATCAAAACTTCCCTCTTTATAATATTAGTGTAGATTATTCCGGGTTGTATGTTTCCCTTCGGATGATATCGATGTTTATACGTTAGTTATCCCGAAACCATTCTTCCACCAGACCACGGGTGGAAACTAGTAAATTTAATTAGGTAAGATATTCAAGATATTTTGTACTGAGTAAAAACCCATAATTGTTTCCAAGAGATTACAGCAAAAACTAAATTATATCCTGACGTGATCGAATACGTTTTATTTTCAAAGATATATTTAATTTTACGCAATTCAGTGGTATTTGCATTAAAATAGTTAATTACTTTACCGGCGAGAATTCTTAGAATCGAATTATTAGAGAAGTACATATTGAAAGAATTAAGCCGTTCCATTTTTTATAATATTTTAGTACAAAAATAAAAATAATTATGTCACTTTCTTTTTCAAAACATTATTTTCTATTACCCCATATTTATTTCCTTCATCTAACTTTCACGCATATTTCCTGTACAAGATAATTTCAATGTTTCACGTGACATATTGCTGGCGTCTTGTACGGCTCAATTTTATTTTGTATTTCGCAATAGAACAGATTCTCGTAAAGATAGATTCGTATTGACCGATTCGCATAAGCACAGATTGTCAACGACGTCGTAGCTTTTGTAATTTTTACATGAAATCGCTTTGCCAACGATTGGTAAAAAGTTTTAGTCACGTCTGTTTCGTTGCCTCTCAGTGGGTCTGGATTTGTTTTGTCTTCATTTGCTCAGTCATTGTCGTTGAACAATACAAATCCTGGAAACTTCAGACTTGGCATCCTTTTAAGGGTTGTTTGTCGAATATTTTAAGGAATCGAAGAATTGAATATGAAACATTGAAATTTTATTGTTGTTAAAACGAAATCTGTATATTTTATTAGTCATGAGTTACCATCCTCGCTTCGTTTCATAAACCTATGCCTTCATGTTCACACTTGAAATGTTTACACGGAATTCTTTAAATTTAAATATGGATTCTTACTCGTACGTGAGACACGCATTCGAATCAGTTTAGCTATTTCTGAGATTAGCGGCAACAACAGAAATAAAGAGAAAAACCAAATAATAGTTACAGTTATATCATTTATATGGCTTCAACCTATTAATGGCCCACTACTGGGCACGGGTCTCTCCTCTTGAGGATGCCTAGAGCATACTCCACCACACTGCTCCAGTGCGGATTGGTGGAGGGGTTAGTGGCCAACCCGAGTGTCGGAAGTTTTCAAACCGCCCGAGGGCCTCCAACATGGCTTAACGACTGTTATGTTATGATAACATTCGGGACCGACGACTTTACGTGCCCTCCGAAGCACGGAAATGCACAAGAATTTTTTTGCCACTAGCGGTCACCCATCCAATTAATGACCGCGCCCGCTGTTACTTAAATTTGTCGATCACTTAGTTTCGACGCAAGTCGCCGGGCTATGAGCGTCATATATTGATATATTTCGTATTATATTGATGACCAATGGCTAAATAATTTTAGTGTAGACAAGTCAAATAAAAACTGATCATATAAACATAATTATTATGTGACATGTATCTGGTTATATTATTATTTTGTATGTCTGCGTCATTCAATCCTCAGTGCCTGAGGGTCAGACGAAATATCGCACAATATCGGATAATTGGCAATTTACAATGTACCGCTTCGAGGGCGACATTCGTTCTCATACGGCCGTTCTAATAGTCTGTTTCGATTTTTGAGGGCCATTAAATTTTATTTATTATTTATTAAACTTCTAAAACATGTAGGTACATACCCATGATTTTTTAGTCTTGTGTCAGGTGGGGGCTTGGAAGCCAATTCTTTGTTTGTTTTTCATTTAACCCCCGACATAAAAAGATGGGTGTTATAAGTTTAACCTGTCTGTGTATCTGTGTATCCGTGAATCTGTATGTATGTCTGTAGCATCGTAGCTCCCAAACGGATGAACCGATTTTGATGTAGTTTTTTTGTTTAAAAGGTGACTTAATTAAGAGTGTTCTTAGCTATTTTAAGTGAAAATAAATCAGTCGAGGATTTGTTAGATTTTAATATAAAATTACGTTTTTGTTGTTTGAAGGGTCTCCTGTTTAAAACACAGTGGGATCACCAATGTTGGAAGTTCCTTTTTAAATTGATTTATTTTATCTATAAGGGTTTTATCTGGTATCAGCTCTAGATACCTCTGAAAAATTTTTAAACGTAATTTGTATGTATAGTTATCTATATTACCATGTACCAGAGTTTTCAATGATTATTTAATGCAAAAATAATACATGAATTCTTTAGATTTTTAACAGTTTCGTTAGTATTATAAATAGTGGATTATTTTCTCTCATTATTGATAAGGTTTATGACATTTACAATACTATTGTCTGTAATAAATCCAGTATATCCAGACTTCAAAATACGGGAGGAGGTTATCAATTCGTTGCATATATGTGTTTCTTTAATGAGATTATGTTTTAGAACAATAAGTTTTTGATGGACTCTGGAAAAAAATTGGTGGAAAACCAATCTGATCATGTCTGCGTTTATGATGATACTGTTATTACTTGTAAATTAAGAAAACATTTACAAAACCAAAACAACGTTATAATACTGTTGTTATTATTTTAATAATTAACATAATCGTCAGTGTATGTTATCTTTGATCCTAAAACAACATACATAGAGTGGCATAAATATGTATTCTTAGGATAAACAGTTAATAGCCCGAAGGCGTATGTCCGAATGAAGCAACCGCGGACGCGGTTTGGATTGGTGACTGACTAGTAGTGGCAAAACTTTTGAACCGATTTTGTTCTTCCAAAAGCATGTAAAGTCGTCGATATTTGTTAGAGTTAGTTATTACCAACACAGTGTAGGTAGCACTTTTCAATAAACGCTGCAATCACTATTAAGTGTTACATAGGTATATAATTTTTATTTTTAATTACTTTAACTTCTGTTTATGTACAAAATTTACAAAATAATAGTTTAACCACAAACGCAGTACCGCTAAAGGAGCCAAACCACAGATTAGAACATAGAGTACTTAAACAAAAATATTTTTCTTTTTGTACAATATATAATTAAGTAAATGTTTCTTAATGTAAAATTTAGTTTTTTGAAAAGTTAATACAGCTTGGTGCAAAAAGTATGATTTCATGAAGTTTTGATGTTTATTTACATAATTGTTGTCTTTCAATTTACATGTAGCTTCTGAACGCACCATTCATTCGTTCATTCATTAACTAGGCCCCTTTCTTATTTACGATAGGATGACGTCACTTGCGAGTTGACGATACCACGACGAAAATAACTCGTGCTGCCTACTAACGTCTACGTAAACTACGTATCATCAATTCGATACGGTGACGCTACGAATGTTTTCAAAACTCGAGCTCAGGGTACTGATAGTAAGTGGATATTGTTTTGGACGTCATGGCTCATGGATGTCAACGACACTAAAGGCATTCCTGATGCATTATCAAGAAAGAGAAGAAAAAGATAGAAAGAAGATTCTAAAGAAGATTCTAAACAAGATCAGCTGAATAAGTGATTAAACTTCAAACCACTTTACTACTAATACCTTAGATAGCTGAGAAACAAACATCCATTTCGATTAAGATCTAATAATAGAATAACGCGATAGATATTGCAGAGCGAGCCCGTTCGTGTTTCATTGGAGAGATGCTGAAGCTGTAGGTTTACCAAACTATCCAAATTACATAGGACGAGTCCTAGTCTGTAGTCTGTTTTTTTATACGAGTCTTATTTGGTAACCGATTGAAATATCAATTTAAATTAGTAAAAAAATATTAACAGTAAACAGAAATTAGTTTTGACATTCAATGATTTTATATATCTATCTGTCTTTGAATTGTTCACATTTTGTGTCAGCCCTATTTAAATTATTACTAACGTTAAGAACAAAATTTAAACTTGTCTAAAAAAATTGAGTACATATAGTTATAGTCGTTTGTATTTAAATATATTTTTGTGCAATTTTTTTATTGTAACAAAAATAGGTAAAATGCAAAGTTTCATAAGTGGTTTGCGAAGTATCTTAAGTCATCAGTGCCAATACTTATTGCAACGTAGCAGTCGTTAAGACATATCAGAGGGCTTCAAACGGCAAATAACTTCTGACAAATGACAAAATAATTCCCTGGAGAAAAGCATTTTAATATTGTAAGAATGGTTTAAAAGGACACGTTTGAACTAGCCGCAGAAACAATAGCTTTACTTCTGCCTGATCCAGTATCTTACACTAAGGTTAGAAAGTTAGTACTTACTCGTCCGCGGACTTCGCTAATCCCAGGAAATCCTTTTTTCCTTCAAACCCGTGGTTATAACATTACGTGATTTCGATTGGAAATTTAATCGAAAGTCCAATTAAATCTCACCGCCTTATGATATTAGCGACGGGATTAGCTGGCTGACTGCCATTCGAAATTATTTGTAACGATGATCAATAAATTATTTAATTGTCGTACCTATGCCGAATAATTAATTGATTACGGGGTGTATCCTACAAATAAATTAATTGATTGGTGCGTACACTATTACAGATTAGCCATGTGGAATTCAATTACTGTTTTATGCTTATGACAAATGGTTAATTGTATTAATGCTAGACCAGTACGGTGATTTTAGTTTAATTTAATCGAAAATGAAAAGAGCGTATTTACTAAACTTTTTAAATGGCGATCAAACTATGACAATTACGTGCGGTTAATAGTCTCCCTGGTGAAACTGGGCACGCGAAGTGGTGCCGATGAAAGTGGGTTCCTACATAATTGGACGACGGAACCACTAAGGACACTTGCTGGCTAACTTTTTGAAGAAGGAAGATCTCTTCATGAACTTCTTCTTTAGAAAGAAGCTAAAACGCAAGTGGACATGGATAAGTCCTGATGGTTCCACGAAAAGCAATATAGACTTCATTCTGACAGACTAAGTACGTTGATTAAGTTAGTGCGCTTACCATCCTGGACTACATCTACATTTACTTCAGGTGGGATTATGGTCAAGCATTAACTTATTTTAACTAAAAAAAAGCAAACACCACATCATTAAATAATGATGTTCCTGTGATCAGAAGGTTCAAAACCGTAACACATTTCCTTTTTTCAAAATGCGAAACCAAAATGACGCGAGAGTAGCGTGGGCGGAGCGAGCGGGACGAGCAGGTGACACATCTGGCGCAAACTCGTTCACATTACTCCAATCAGGTTAGAAGACCCGGAACCTGAGTTTTATGGAAATAGCCGCCAAACGAA
Source organism: Thymelicus lineola (assembly GCA_963932265.1). Classification (NCBI taxonomy): domain Eukaryota; kingdom Metazoa; phylum Arthropoda; class Insecta; order Lepidoptera; family Hesperiidae; genus Thymelicus; species Thymelicus lineola. The sequence goes on along the minus strand of OZ010688.1, from coordinate 2,931,932 downwards.
CTGACCACCTGATGGCATGATTTCATATAAATGCGGTGCGTCCGGCTCGTACGGTGCGGATATATGTGCGATAACCATTAGTTGCCTCTTACGACACCCATCCGGCGTGTGATTGGGGTAGTATTTTAAACCGCCCCAATAGAGAGTTGGTATGACTAGATGTGCTTGTTTCACGCATTTGATGTTACATGCTTATGGACTGCGATTCCTTACTATTAGGGTTTGACTAACTAACAAAACCTAAGACAAGTAAGCGAAGTCATAAGAAAGTAGAACTATTAATGTGCAAAAGACACTAGTGTAGGCAGGTGTTAATGGAAATGGAATGTAATGGTTTTTCTGATATAAGGAGTAACTGTGAAGCCCAAAAGTATCTGAAAGCTTCGCTTCAAAAAACATAAAGGTTTAAATATTTACTACAAAGTCGTACTTCATTTATATGACCCATACAAAACAGACCCCTTTTCTGGATCTGAGTAGATACAACTTTGTCCCGAGTAATATCTCCGTGAAGATAAATTATTCTAACATGTGCACGTCAGCTGCGATAAGGGATAATGTGAGTTAGTTGACGCTTTGATAGGGATAGAATGGCTTCATTTTAAGGGAAGTTCTATTGTGGGGATGGGGCAAAACAATGGGATGCCAGGAGGCATTGTGACTTGTTTTAACATGGGTTTATTTTTCAATATTTTAAGGGTTGTAAGTTAAAAATAGCATGCAATCAAGTATATGTTATTATATAATTATTACTGTAAGCACTATTTAATTAAGGTTCGCCTTGTGGAATTGCGAAATCATTATTAAGTATTTTGAGTATTTTCTCAAGTTTTTTTTTGTTTATGTTTCTGTCAAATTACTGTTTATTTACAACACGTAAATTTATTGATTGGCACTAAAACTCGTTAAAAATACCATGCCAAAAGGGTTGCTTAATTTTTTCTTTGTATTATAAGAATGAGCAATGAATCATGGATACCATTATTACATCAGCATTCTCTTATCTTATTTATATTCTTCACCATATCCAATTCCTTTTTGGACAAAAAATATTTAAGGCGAATCTACTTTTTAATGCCGTCATCATGAAGGAATTTAAAAGAGTTTTCAGATGAAATCCTTGATAAAGTTATCCATTGTGTAGCCTTAAGTTTGCTATTGTATAGCCTTGTCATCAAAAATTATTATCAAGCGTAGAAAAAAAGGCATAAATATTGGTAGGAGATCTACAAAATATGATAGATGCTACAAACTGAAATTTCGATCATTATATTACTTTCGAACAAACTACAGATACATAAATAGACTAAAGACCGCCCATTTTCCACCATTATTTTTTTACATTAATTTTTCCGACATCTTCAACAATTGTACAAGTGTACAGATTTAGTGATAGTTATTAAATGCATCATACATAGTACATTTCGTGCATAAATAAAACTGAAGCTATAATAAAATATGGCATGTAAAAAGGCTAAACAACGCCGAATAGTGTCATCGGATGACGCAGAATGGCTTCAGAGCGTCCCGGGCGGATATTGGCTGGTTCGGGACGGGGCTGCTACTACCGGGGAGACACAGACAAACTTAACTACAGACACTATTTTTAAACATATTTAGCAGAAGGGGGTATTTTATGGTGTTGGTTATGAAATTATATTTCTTTTACTTTGCACTATGATAGTTATATTTCCAGTTCTCCTAACGTTCACATCAATATTCCAAAGTACTTCAACACTACGCGATCAATAATAATCTGTTCTACATTATTGACAATTCCCTAATCTAAATATGACATGACATTTCTTATATGCCAGCCTTTGCATCAGACAAGCGCTGTAGAATAAAGAGGTCCGTCCCTGGACCTTCAATGGAGATTCATGGCCTCACCGATACAATATCTTTCTTCCCCGGCAACGCATCAATGACGGATGACATTGGTGTCGCTATGTCCATGGGCGACGATAGTCACTTATTAGGTGGATCATCAGCTCGTTCAGCGGCTATTTACAAAATGAAAATTATTGTAACGCTAAACATACACGATCAAGTTCACTTGTCAAGTTTGCAGTTTGACTTGATGCGGCATCCAGTTTTCATGAGATAGCTATATAGCCATAGCCATACCGTAGCCAAACACCGTCAAGTTCACTGGATGCCGCGTCAAGTCCGCTGAAAACTTGACAAGTATATCTACTTGATCTTTTATGGCCAGTATTACTACTTAGTAACTTCAATAATTTAATAATTCCTTTTAAAACGTGTAGTCTCTGTCCGTCGCTTATCTGTAATCCTTGTATTTGAAGCAGTACAATCTATGACCGTGTTATTGAAATTGTACCCTAACTCCCAGTTTGTTTAATGTCACGACGAACAAACACTATCAGAGCTATATTCAGATTGTGTAATGTATCGATATCGGTATTGTGACATCTGTAGGTATTCAATATAATATACTCATTGATATTACTTTAACACTACTAATATTCTAAATGTGAAAGTTTGTATGGAAGTTTTTTCTCTTTCACGCAAAAACTACTAAACACATTTTCATGAAATTTTGCACGCAGATAAATCTCTTAATTTTTACTGAGTGGCTAAAGATGTGTGTGGTCTAGCATTATCGTGATGAAAAACCACACCCTTTCTATTGATCAAATCCGGGCGCTTTCTGTCAATTTCTTGCTTTAATCTTATCAGTAGTTGGCAGTAGACATTCAAATCGATGGTTCTGCCTGGTGTTAAAAACTCATAATGAACAATTTCAGTTCACACACACACAACATCACCAATACACACAATACACACAACATCACCTTATTGCGAGTTAACCCGGGTTTTGCCACAGTCTGTGAAGGCTGACTGACCTTTGACCTTTTTCGCACGTTCTTGTCGTACATGATTCACTTTTCATCGCCAGTTATCAATCTCTTCAAAAATGATTCGGTTTCATTACGTCTCAATAAAGAATCGCAAATGAGTACACGGTTCGTTAGGTTTCTTTCAGTAAGCTCGTGTGGCAACCAAACGTCGAGCTTTTTTGTGTACCCAGTTTTTTCAAACGGGTTAAAACTCTTTTGTGGTCAATTCCCAGTTCTTCAGCTACGTCGCAACTACTGATATGACGATCTTGCTGCACTTTTTCAAAAATGGTGTTAAGTTATTGAATGAATAAATATGATTATTTCAGCAAAATATAAGCAGTGTATTTTTTATTATGCCTGAAAACGTTAATTAATAATAAATAAATAACGCCTCACACTCACAGCCCCATACTAGGATTCCCTGTGTCGTGGGTGCCATGGACAACACACAAGACAAGGACACTCACACCCAGACCGAGAACACAAATTCAAACCCATCATTCAAATTTCCGCCTCGCTGGTAATCGAACCCAAGACCCTTGGCGCGGCGATCCGGCATGGTAACTATTGCGCCACGCGGGTCGTCATTATTAATTTACTTATTATTAAAATTACTGATCTAATGCTGTTTTGTCCATATTATGGTATATATTTAAATTCGGGACATTCAAATAACGTTAGTCGAAGTGTATGAAAAGCTCAAACATTCCGTAAAAGGCCGTGCATTAGAGGTATTCAAGTCAACAGCCGCTTTTTGCGTCGTCAAAACAAAAGTCTTGAGTGCCCCACACACACTCGTAATGTAAAGGTTGTGCTACATCCTCGTCGAAATTCTTACTACAAAGTTCTCATTCTGTTCTAATCGCACTGTATTGTAACCAATTTCTACCGATATTATTAATTTTATCCCCAAATAGCGTGTGACAATTCTTAATTATTTCTAATTGGCAGCATTGATTCGCTTAACATTGTAAAAAAATACATAATAATTTCTGACAAGTAGCAATAGTCAAGGATGTATTTTAAACAGTACAATAGTTTTATAGTTTTAATTAACTGGAAATGGGAAGCCTAATTTCAGCAAAATTAATACACTGAATTCAATGTCTGTAAGTAAAAATTTGTTAAAGGAATTATTTTAGAGCTTCAGTTATCGTACATTGTTAAAATAAATATGAAGAGTAATAAATAACTCACATGCAGTTATAATATATTCATATTATTCGAGCATGTAATCAAAATTTATTGCTTAATATAAAATATGAACACACTCAATTTCATTATAGTAATGTTACTTACTTTTATGTATTTTGTAAAATTTATGACATTTATTAATGGTATGGTTGAAGCCTGAATGGGATGTAAAATTTAATATAAATATTATAAATAAAATTAAGTATTTATGAAAAATTTCACATGTTATAAATATTTGGCTTCGAATTATTAATTTTGTAAACAATAATTTGTACTAAACCTTAAAATAAGTAATATAATTATATAATATCAGCAATGTAATTAATTAAATTAATTGTAACTAATAAATAAACTAACCGTTGTTTGTGTGTGCGCATGTGAACATTTCTCACTTCTAGCGAGAATGTCGTACAACATGTAGATAATGAGTGAGTGTAGTTTTGTTCTGTCTGGGGCAGCTAATCGCATGCATCAGCTGCCTTCTAAAGACTGTTTATTGTACTATGCTCAAAGACAGTGCAGTGCAGTATTCTGGCAACTGCTTTCCATGCTCGTGAGTTCCGTCTATTGTTACCTTTCATATGAGGGAATACAAAATGACTATGCAGTTTGTTTCTTATTACGAAATACGCGTAATGTAACCTTATGATGTTCATATAATGGCTGGCAAACGAGGCGAATAGTATGTCACCCATGGACATTAGTAGCAAGAAAAATAATACCGATATAGTTTGTTTTAAAAAGAGATATAATCCTATGAAAACTCATAAGTGCTTTACCTCAGTTTTAAGGTTCCTTGCCTCAATAACCAAAGCCTTATACAAGTCACTCTGTTATCTGTCTGCTCTGATAGATACATAAAAATCAAAATCATTGCGGTTGTAATCATTACATGTGAACAATTCAATTATTTTCAACAAAATAATAATTATGTATGATGATGATTGATGATTAATCGATCACGATAAGCAACATTGTTATTAAACCTCTATATGTATATTGAAAGCCTGTTTCGTATTGATCATTGGTGATTATGAGTATTAGGATTAATATCGGCGTACACATTCCATTTGTTCGCTTCATTACAGGACTATGAATCTTACTCATTTGCAGTTTGTGTAACGTAGCGTAAGAATCTGTTAATTGTTTCAGCTTCAATAGTTACATTGTTGTAAGAGAGTGCTTTGTTTTTGTATGTACATGTAACAAAATATTTTGTTTGTCGTGTAATATTGATTTTATTTTTGTTATTTTTAGGTTTAATGTTTATTCAGTTCCATTATTACTGTCAGGGCCTTCGGCCAGCTGTGGATGTTAAAAACATAGAGATCAGGCCATCCGATTTATGATTATGGAATACCCTAACATATGGAAGCCGGCTCTTGAGTAACTACATGTTATATACTTCAATAAACTAAATAAAATAACGATATTGACATCTAATACCTCTAAACAAGCAATTCTGGTATATATGTATATATATTCTTGGGGTCTCGGAAACGGCTCCAACGGTTTTCATGAAATTTAGTATGCAGGGGGTTTCGGGAGAGATAAATCGATCTAGCTAGGATTCATTTTTAGGAAATGTCGTTTTATCCGTGTTTTCAGGCGATGAAGAACTGCAATAGACTCTTCCGGACATCTATTGGCGAGTAGCAACACTAAAGTTACTTCAGTAGATGGCGTTGTTTGCTAAAAAAAATACTGAGCAAAGCTCGGTCATCCGGGTACTATTCATAATACGACACACCATGGATAACCTGTGGATAAGAACTAAGATTCGATTTTGTTTGCACAATTACTTTTAAATTGCATTATTAAATTTTGACGAACTCGCACAACTTGTAGTAAATAAATAATTGAAAAAAATATATTTTAACTCACTAGAATGTCGTGGTTGCAAGTAATAAAAAAGTTCATTTCAACGTTTCTGTCTTTCGATGGATACGCATAGACATCCATTTCATAATAGCCGTAGTCCATCAGGATGATTGAAATGTATCCGTTGAAATGGGTTATGACGGTATAATTATACAGATTTTATTATCAATGCATCGCAGTGTTCTATCAATGGCTGTAGATTACAAGCTATTAAATGCATACTATTCAACTGCAGGCTTAGAAAAAACATTTTATCACCATTTAATGTACCTACTGTAGATATATAAATCTTACGCACTTTGCCTAGGATGAACTAGTCCATTATTTTTAATACTAGATATTACTAGATACTACTAGATTTATCAGTATTTCAATTAGAGATCTGACTACTATTAAAATTACATTTCAGTACTACGTAGAGTTGTGTCTGAATAGATTTTCCGATATGATATTATCAGTTGCAATATTATTCGAACAGGATTTGTCAACACAATTCATGAAACTCGAATCAATTACCACGCAACTGCAAACCTGTAAACTCATAAGAAAGTCGATCTTATTTTTGACAATAATTTTAGTCTAACTAATTACGGTTACAAACTTATTAATTTAAAAAATATTAGAAAAAAAATATCCATTGATTCTTTTTAAACCTGCCATGTTGGCTTGCTCATTAATGGTTTAGGATATCCCTCGTGGTGGATAAATAATTACTGGTGTCTTATTATGACTATATAAATTAATTTAAAAATGATATCGACTCAATAAACATACATATATGGAATAAATTATGGATCTACAATTATTTTAGTGAAATCGGCACCAAAATTATCTACAGTGTTTGTTATTCAATGTTATTTAGTTAATTACTGTATTCATGTACACGCATACACAAATTAGATTGGAAAATTGTAGTACCTACGATATATTATTTATAATTATAACCTAATTTAGAACGTATATACGTAATACATGATATATGCATAATCCTTACTAAAATATTTTTTATTAATTAATTCGACAAAAAAATGAGAGCAAGTTTTCCTGAGTAGTGGTAACTAGGAACTGTCATGCTAGTAATTATTCTGATATTGGAAAAATAAAATAGTTGGAGATTTCGGAAAATTATTTCTGTACTATAACAATTTACAGATGAATTAATGAATTTTCTCAAAACAAGTGAATGGTGAATAGTTAGCAAGCAACTGTAGGACGATGTCAAATTACATTAGAAATCAAAGAATGTTGGACTACAGGGGGCGCCGGATAACGCAGGGTCTGGATAATCGCGGGTCCACTGTAGTTACTAATAGAGAGGCCGTTATTATAATATGGCAAATGTGTGACACTAGATCGACAAACTTCTAAATTATTGTTGTTACTTTGTTTTTAAAAATCACTATACAAATCACGTATGTAAGTAAGTTTGTAATTATTAAGAAGTGTCTGTATAACACTTTTCTTCTGAAATCTGAAGTTGGTTAAAGACGGAATTAATTAAGTTGATAAATTATGTACTAAGGTCACGAAGCATTACTTTAGTGCAGTGTTAAGTCACACAGAGTTCTAAATGTTTTCTATTGACGTATAAGATGGAACCAATGTCATTCCTCTTTGTTCTTCGGATTTACAGGAATCTGATTTAGATTTACTATATGTTATTTCCATCCTGGTATTTGTCATAAATTTGTATTGTACAAAGTATTTCAATGTCTTATTGAATATTGTATATACAATGTATTATTAAGATTAAATTTCTGCTCTTCCAGAAATTGATTCGGTGATAGAAATTGTTTTATAATACGAAGGATAAAAAGATGATTTCCATAAGCGTATCAATGATACCGATACGAATAAATGATTTTTATTTAAATATTCCCGTCACCTGTAATGGAGGCTATGTACGATCATGTGTACTTGATCAAGCGTGAAGCAGACAGAAAATGCCAGAAAAGCCGCAGGCAGAGCACTAGTCTTTAAAGGTAATTCGTAGTCATCACAATAATATCAAAATTATGAAAAGGAAATTAAAAAACACAACTATTTTTGTACATCCGGTTACGTTGATAATACTCATTCCTAATAATTTTAATTATAAGTAATAATAAAACTGATTATTTATTAAAGCATAGTTCCTGTGGATGAGTATAATTGCGTATTTAAGGTAATAATAATTACGTTATGCAAATTCAAGAGCAGTTATTGCTTAGGATCGATAAACAACAGGCGTTCGCAATGTTTCGTGTAAGTTAGTGAACTATTTTATTTTAATAACTAGCTGACTCGTAATCACTTCGCTTCGCATCAAACATTTTTATGATGTGATAAAGTAAAGTACATTATTAATGATAGTCAAAAATAGCCTATGACCTCAGGAATAATGTAGCCTTCTATTGATGAAAGAATTTTTGAAATCGATTTAATAGTTTTTGAGTTTATTCGTTACAAACATACAAGAATAATATTTCCACTTTTTTTGTATTTGATAGAAATAAGAAAAATGTGTGCGTGTTTTAGTACAAACACGTAAGAAGTGAATATTTGTACCTAATGGTCTTCAATTAACTTAAGTAATTTTAATAAAGGTGAGTTAAGTTTAAAATCTTATCAATGTTCTGCCAACGAGCATTTTATTTCGGGGAATTCTATTTATATTGTAATAAAACTCAGAGGGCAAATTTTCGGTAGATTGAATATTTTTCAAAATTTCGATGGGGGCACATATCTTTCAGTTTTTCAAAATTTTACAAGATAAAGAAAAAATACAAATTAATATGAATATTGCTTGTTTTTCAAAGCCCGCTCCTGGAGAAATCCTTTGTGATTGTGTGGATTTCAGTATATAAATTACTAAACACAAGTACTTCAATATAAATTCACCGTTTTTTTTAATTTTTTTTCTGCAAGAGGTATAAATAAGTTATAATAAAACATAATTTCCGTATGCAAAGCTGCGGGGAACGCTAGTTTACCTAATAATGATGGTTCAATAATACCAACAGCTACTTTTGGTAGTATTCCTTCTGGAGGTTTCTGCTGCGGACCTCACTACGGAGCAATCAGCACACGTGGAAGTATACGATCTGGACCATATGCATCATGATAGCCATCATCATAAACCACACAGCGTCCATTTAGGAGATGTTCATGTAAGTTATGTATTTCACTATGTTGTATAAAAATATTTTAAAAATCTATAAAACTCCCCTACACTTAATTTATTATACTAAATACATACATATATCCAACAACCATACATATATACATACATATATCAAACACGTTAACTTTCAAGCAGAAAAACCGCATCAAAATTGGTTCATTCGTTTATTAGCTTCGTAGCTACAGTTAAACATGCTGAATAATAGACACATACTCGTACATGTCATACGTTAAACTAAAAATATTCCTTTTTTTGCGTGTTTACTTTTTTACTTTAGTGAAAATAAAACAGCCGCTTTTTTAAATTTTAAAATTTATATTTAGTGGAGTTATTGTTTGATTTAAGTTGTAAGTTAACAAAGTCGAAAATTCATAATTACGATCCTTGGAAGCCTCCACTAAGGCAAACCATTAACAAGGTTAAACCAATAACAACTGCCATCTTACTTTAATAACTAGACCTTTTGCCATTTGCCACCTATTTAATAATTATCGATCATGAACGCAATGTACAGAATTAATTTTGATGGATATACGGTAACAGTCGGATAAAATGACCACTGGCAGTGTAAAATATTAAAATTATCAGATTTTTTTAGTAACTACCACATTTTAGCATTAGGTACTATTACGTATTCTGTGACTTTATTATGTCAGAAAAGATTAAAATACTAGTGAACCTAATTCTTTTTTGGTAATTATTTATTTTGTGTTTTTTTTTGTTACAGAGTCATAAAATACACTCTAAGGTTGATAGGTAAGATCGTTTTGAACAAAAGCAACTTAATTTTAATAAGATAATACAGTCACTTAATGTAATAAAGTAATTTGTAATCTCGTCCATCCACATCCAGGATTTAGCTGGAAAATTTTGGTACTTTAATAGATTTTATGTAATATTTTATGAGCTTTTTATGTTATATTACATAGATATATAGTTATATTACATAGTTATATTACAGAGATAGGTGGCAATTTCAACTTTGCCACCTTATACATATCAAATTTAATATTATAAATAAAAGAAGTATTCTCTCTCTCGCTCTTTCCATCTTTATCATTAAACTTTTATTTCCAGGATAGTATCAGAAATGTTTAATCCTGACTACATGGAACCAATAACAGTGCTTGACTACAGATATCTAAAGACGGGCGGCCAAGACTACACCCGCGGTCTAGGTGGTCAAATCCTCCCGAAAGGTGTGAGGATCCACGAGAAGAAAGAATTCGAAAACTCCGACGAAATGCTTCATTTCTTGCGTGAGAAGAGTTTGGCCAAACATCATACCCATCATCATGAAATGTCTAAACTAGGCTATACTCATGAAGGCCATCATAAGCATCACCTACATTTGCATGGAAGACATCATCATGATAAAGATGAGCACCACCATGATCATCACCAAGATCATCACCGTGATCACCATCATCTGGGTCATCACCATGATCGTTACCCAGGTCAACACCATGATCATCACAAAGATAATCACCAAACTTATTACCTTAATCATCATCATGGCCACCATAATCATGACCACCATCATCATGATCATGATTATCATCGTATCAGTGGCTTACACCGTGGTGATATAGTATATGGTGGTCACAAACGTGATACTGAGGATGCTGCGTAAAAACCAGTAGACGAAAAACCAGTACATGAAAAACCTGTCGAAGATGAGCTTCTGCTACTGCTGCCTATGCTTCTGCTACTGATGATGCTTCTGTTGTTGCTGAAGAGAAAACAGAAACTAAATAACGAAAAACTGAATAAAAAAACCTTTTAACTATACAATCTGTAAATTGTTCAGTCAAATTCTTTAAGGTGATATGAATGAATTTACTGGCCTAAAACATCTTCTATATTTATTGAAGTAAATTATTGTATTATAGATATAATAATTCACAGCAACTGTTTTCTTGTATTTACTCGTATGTTAAAATAAATAAAATGCGATTCAAAAATACTTATTTTTCAATATTAGCAATTGTAATAAAGTGATTTGGACGTAAATCTCTACATGCGTAAGCTTTGTATTGGCATAAAATATTTGAGTAGACAAAGTCTTTTCTTTATTTTTCTTTACTCAAAGTCAAAGAACCGGCAACAAAGTGCGTGAGAGCCGCCACTCCGCTGAACAGATTGAGCGAATGAGCAATATTGTTAGTTGAGAAATTGTTGTTTGATCGCTGTGTGTACTGAGGTTTAGGCGGTTTACACGGTATAGACGAGCGTTTAAAATGCCTTTGACGATCAAAGGCACTTTATACGCTCGTTTTCTTGTACATCATCAGTTTTCAAATAGCGTGAAGGTTGTCTACTTTCATAATGTAGAATAATAAATAAGTCAGTTGAACTAAAACAATGCATTAGGCACATTCAGACCATTGACAAAGTTCATTGACAAAAATCGATTTTCAACTTTTCTCATACAACAATTTGAAGATATAAATTAAGTAAAGATGACGCATAAACAGACTATTAACACAAAAACACTGATCTGGCAATGTTATCTGATTTTTTTTACGTAGTGGAACACGCCGAGTAACTATTATACTAGTTAACTTTAACGACTCTGTTCCCTGCGACCTCTCATAAACATCTTGACATCTGTACTTACGCCCGTTTATTTTAATCAAGTGAAGGGCATAGTTGCTCTGCGTTGGTTAAAACAAATAGCGAACAAGATCGATGTTTATTTGGGACACTTGGGCGGAGTCCATTGTTGAATGGCGGACAGCCCTACAAGCTGAACTGTGCAAATATTAGATTAGCTTGTTGTGTGACTTAATGTTTTGAAACCACTGGGTACAATTTCCTGAGGGAGAAGTTACGGAATTTATAATTAATTTACTTGGTCTCTTGGTTAAGTATTAGTGTTGTTACTGGGCTGCTTATGGTGGATGGAAATTTCATGCGCGTCTCTCTCTACTCTCATAATTTTCCAGCAGAAGGTTTATCTATTTGTATGTCGATTTACTTAATAAATAAGGAACTTCGTTCCAAAAAAACGACGACGAATTGCATTTACCAAAGGCAGGTAGTAATTGTTCTGTAGTACCTGACGATTACACGATGAGCTACACTAAGAGATCAATCCAAATATTAGAGATATTGAAACACCGTCATAGCACAAGTTGTTTAATGTGACGAAATATGGGCACAATATCTCAACTTTAGGTTATTATGTATTCTGTAACTAATAACTGTAGGCTTTTTATAACTTTTTCACTGTTACATAGTTACCTGATGAAGTTTAGCAGATATCAGACAATTGGGACCCGACACTGGATCATAGTGCATCAAAGTCAAAAAAAAGTAAAAATACTCTTTTTGAATATTTTACTTCCATTTGTAGTATCAGTTGTTGGGATAAGCGCATTTTTGCAATACAGGGTTTTTCGACATCATAGTTACATATGATATTGAACAATGAACATACATGTACAGTGCACGCGTGAGCTTCAGTAGCAAACGTATCTTGCAAACAAAGCAAATACGGCCCGCAAGTTATGGAAATTTTTGCTTTGCTTTTATGGACTAGATTGCATTCTGTACTACCTATATTAACCTAAAAGATCCAGAGTCAAAGGGTCAGTAAAAGCGAGTCTGTTTTCTTCAATCCGGTAACGCTTGGATTATGTATGTATGGTATTAGTTACTACTGCTTTATATTAAAAATCAATATTAAAGTAATAGCACGGATGACATAATGATAGGTACATGTAGTAGTTAGTAATACATTATTATTTATTGGCAAGTACAAAACATCTTTTTAAATTGCATCTGCCATTTTGTCTTTCTACGTGTTCTACTAATTTGGTAGTAAACTAGTAACTCTGGCTTCACAGATGACAGATATTTATGTGACAAATAACTATTTGTTTTCGAATGGTGCGTGTTAGTTATAATGTGTTTGTTTATGATACAAATGCCTAAAATAGCATAGCATAGTTAGTATTACTTTTTAGCATATTGTTGTACCTATCTATTGCAGTGCCCTGAAATAAATGTTTTTCTTTCTTTCTTTCTTCTTCTTTAAATGCCTAAAAAACTATAAAAAATAAAATAACATGCGTTTTAGTTCCTCGATCGATCCGTCCATTCCAGGCTAATACGAACAACAATAACAAGCTATAATTATCAACCGAAGCATGGGTACTCATTGATCAAATGACCCCACGCGTTCCATTCCCGTCGCGTCTCCGTCACGCCACCGATGATCGCGTGTTTGCGTGCTCTTGATTTTATTGCGTGCCCTGTTTTCACTTCCACTCAGTCGGGGGCTTTCTTGAGTGCTCAATAAGGGAGCTCACGCGAAACACAGATGTTAGGGTGCTAGAAATGGCAAGGTTGCTAGGCTAGTATATGCCAAGCAAGGCTTCTTGGAGAAAAATAAACGCTAAATAACAAATAAACGCTGATCGAAACGAACTTTTACGAATTTAAAAAGTTCATTAACGCATCAGTGGAGTCAATTAGAAGAACGAAAATGTGTCTTTTTACGATGTTATTTGAGTTAGTAGCAATACTGAGGTTAATGTTTTTTTTTTTTTATGGAAATAGCCGGCAATCGAGCTGACGACCCACCTGATGGTAAGTGGCTATCGCCGCCCATGGACATCAGCAACACCAAAAGCATCACTGATGCGTTGCCGGCCAAGAAAGAAAGAAGAAAAAGAAAGAAAGAACTGGCTCTCAAGCCCCCAACCGGAACACGACGAGTCGTTTGGCGGCTGACTCATGCTCGAGGGTGGTAGCTATCCAGGCGAACCCCTGGAGAAATAATAATAGTAATAATGGTATTAATTAACAATTAAAATCAATACTACCAATATAATCCCTCCGAGGGCCCTACCACCAGCGGGCTGGATTTAGTCGCCTTTTACGACACCCTTCCGGCGTGGGATTGGGGTTAGTATTCTAAGCCGCCCCAATACGGCTAAAAAGCTGCGGCAAGCGGCTGGTAGTATAGGTTGTGCATATTTTTCTCTCATTTAATTTATTTATTCACCCTCGCAATAATGACCAAGAAGTTAATAAAAAACTACAAATATATCAAGGAACACCTTTGCATGGTTTCAATACTTTTAATTATAATATAATTACTCTTAACAAATCTGTAGTGAAGCAGCTTGTTGGAGTATTCTCTAGGCCTCCTCAAGAGGAGAGATCGGTGCTCAGTAGTGGGCCATCAATGGGTTAAAGCATATAAAATGACTGTATATGTTTTTTTTGTATTTTATGGTTATTTATTATGGTGGTGATATTTAATATATTGCATAAAATATAGTAATCATAAGAACCCAGTAGGTGCGTTTAAAATGAAGTTCTTTCCAGCAAATTTACATCTTGGTTTAACACATTAAACGCATCTAATGTAATCTGGAACGAATCAAGAGATGGAATGAGTTTCTTTTTAGCAGACTTCAAAATAACGTTTGTTAATTAACGTATTTGTTTATTACAAATTTTTTTATGCCTTGAGCAGGCAAACGAGCAGACGGGTCACCTGATGGTAAGTGATCACCGCCGCCCTTGGACATAAGTAACACCGGGGGCGTCACCAATGCGTTGTCGGCCTCGAAGAAAACAATAGACCAAGCGGGTATAATTGTATATATGGTCTTGTCATAATTTGGACGGAAAACCGATGCAGGAATTTCGTTCCACAGTTTACACCATGTCCATAAAGACTTTGAAATCATTCAACTGATATGTCCCGAAATGGTTTCATTTGAAAGGCAATAATGCAAATAGGGTTTGGGCTTTCCATATCTACCAATTTTTGCTTAGTAGCACACACCGGGTATCGATTGATATTTTAATTTGATAAGTGAATTAAAGCCTCATTTTAAACACTTAAATTACAATTCCAAACACAACCAATAGCTCTAGTGTAAGCAACATAAAGCTTCATTCCTATTCCTTTGGTTATTCCGGCCAGATGGACTCTGCATATAGAATGCTTGTTTACTTACCAATCCAATGATTTTTGTTGTTCGACTAACTCTCATGAATTTTATTTCGTAGTAAACCGATTCAGCTACGGGATACCTATGATTAAATACCCTCTCGGAGAAAAATGTTTAGACAGGATTCTTAAGTCTTAAATCAAAATACTTTTTTATAATTGTCTTCGCATTGAATGAAATGCTTGCGTTATTGTGTGGTGATAATTTAGCAGAAGGAAATTTGCTCCAATAAAAAGAAATCCTAAAATACGAACCGTGTAGATTCTTCATCTAAACAATCAATGTCGATGAATCTTCATTCTTCGGTGAGTAGTAAATCATTACTTTTACATTTAACATTTTTAAGAGTTCCATAACATTCACTTTTTTATCAACGCATTTAAGTATTTACAAGAGTAATTTAATTAAGTTATAAATAAATAAATTTTCCGAAAATTGGTCTCAATTACTGTAATCCCCGGGTTATTAATTGGGTTTAATAAGGTTATTTGCATTTTGAGTATCCGCGTCGGTGCCGTAATGAATACATCTATGCATCATGCATGCAAATTCATTACGTATCAGCATATTTAGGATGAAATTACTATGTAAGTTGGTGGCATAGCACGCAAATGATTCATAATAGTGTGATAGATTTGTTTTATGCGATTTGAGAAACGGGCTGCATACGAATGCAACTTAGAAGCTTGATACACCTCTCCAATATCGCATGAGCCTTCTTCAGGTAGCTCTTCAAAGCGTGGCCTCCATCTATACAAATAAATAAAATTGGAGTGTCTGTTTGTAATATTAAAATAACTGCTTTTTAATAAGTGCATGTATACACCATAAACCAAAACAACATATTTTACAATTTTTGTCTGTCTGTCTGTCTGATTTTGACGGGACTTTCACTAGCAGATAGCTGATGTAACAAGGAGTAACTTAGACTACTTTTATTTTAGAAAAACAATTCGATCTCCAAGGGGGTGAATAGCCCAAGGGGGTGATAACCATAATTTCCGTGTGCGAAATTGCGAGCAACAGATAGTATTACTATAAGATTGTCCCGTGCCCCTTTACCTATTTTAAATGAAATAATCTGAACATTTCATACCAACTAAATTACTAAACTATACTTGATTATATCCATATCCACGGTAATTATAGAGCAAGGTTGCGTGTTTGAAATATTTTAATTATGTTATTCATTAGTGCAAACGTATCTCATACCAGAGACCTGACCTACTTGAAGTTGTGAGCGACTTGTAGGGAGAAGTCGCTTCCTTATGCTGACGTCTCTTTTATAAAGTCGCAATTAAACAAGCTCTAAAGAATGTTTTTAAATACAAGCTTTTTTAAGCCGTTGCTATTTCTAACATCTTGGTCTGACATCATATAAGGTTAAATATACAATAATATACTTAAGATAAATTATTATTGCGGATATTAATTCACGCAATATATGTTATAACACTGAAAAAATCTCAGAAATTGATTAACCGATTTGGTTACAGTTTTCACATACATGTTTAATACCTATGCTTTAGGTAACCATATTTTATTACCCTCACAAAAAAACAAAAAGCCCCAAATCTCATGCGATCTACCGTAGTATATAAAAATCTACCGTATATATTTCATGGAAGAAACTACTTTCATTTTTGACCTGGCAACACTGGGTTGAAATGAATGGTGAAAGAATGGCGCAATTTTTAAAAGTTAAGTATGGCGACAGAAAAAATACTTTGTATGATTCGACAAGAGATATCTTATTTTAGTGAAAGTTGTAGTTTCTCCAGCAGATGCTCGACGTGCGACCACAGGTTAGTATAATTATGTGATATTATGTAAGTAATTTTAATATTTAATTCATTGTTAATAAAGCTTACAAATTATAACTTCCTTAATCTCTAAGTTTCAGACTTATTTTCAACATCAACGGCTAAAACGTTTAAGTATTCTGTGGCTACAACGCTCTCTGCATAGTCCATTCCACTTGGGTAAGATTAACGCTCACAAGCTAGTGAAACGAGAAAAACCGCGGTCGTGAACGTGATCGTTTTGAGCGTCAAGTGGAACGCACCATAAAGTTATGTATAAAATATGTTAAAACGTATCCAATATTTACATTAAAAATAATAAACAGGACAAAGTCATAATAAGATATTAAATTCAAACTTAATATTTTCTAACTTCAATAAAAACGATTTTAATCTCATAAAAACGATAAATCTGTTCGCTTTTTTTATTTTTTCGCCAGCTCGTAACGATTGTAATAAAAAACGAATTAGCGACCCCAAAGTCAGGGTCCGTGGGTTAAAGCTTAATGGTATTATTTTATTACGGGAGTGTTAAATTTCGCATTAAACCGAGGTTATTTCGATTTTTTGCGCACAAATTGAAATCGACATTCAATATTGGAGATATAAGAGATAGACAACTTTATGTATAATATGATATTCGAGTGTAGATTTTTATTACAAGATATTATATAAGCATTGTAAACAAATATTGTTATTTTACTTCGATTAAAATTAAAAATCATTCTTGCAGAAAATTGTTAAATAAATAATAGGTAATAATCTTATTATAATACTATACCAATATACTTATAATACAATTGCAAATGGCCGATGTCTGTCACATATTAAATTTAAGAAAAATATATGAGGGTCACCAATATCCAATGTCACTTGATCCGTCTGAGATTCATATGTATAATATCTATTGGAATTTATTGGTAGATGATTATTCAAGTTTGAAAATTAGTAATAGTAGAATCTAATGGTCAATGTTATTTCTAAGCAAAAGCAAATAAAGATGAGTGTAGCAAGTGATATTTATTTGGGTAATATTACGGTGAACGCGTGACGGTTGGAGCGCACAGTGGACCTGTTTACAATATAGTGGGCAATAAGAAGTTATAGAGCATTGATTTAATCAAAGATTGATTGCTTCTCTAAAACTTATTCAATAGAATTGATTAAGTAAATTAAGGCTCAGGACCAGTCAGAGTGGCGCAAGTTAGGGGAGGTTTATGTCCAGCAGTAGACCTCCAAGGGCTGATGGATGGATGGATGAAGAAAATAAAATTGTCTGCTTAGAAACCTAAGAAGCTTTCTAATTTAAAAAACAAAATTTAATCTCACTATCATTCAATTTTTTGTCAACAATAGAAAACTTCAAATTTAATGTAATCGAGTATTGTTAAAAAAGTTCCAATTCAAATAATTAATATTTTTCCTACTATTTTCTTACTCTCGTGGAATTTCTTGCATAAAAATGCCAAATAAAAACTTGTATTACTCCGTTTATAATAACTAAATAGTTATCGTCATCAAGAGAAATAAATAAATTAAATTAATTAATTAATTAAGATTCAAAATATTACATAATATTCTAAAAACATATTTTCCTTGTGAATGTCACAATTCAATTAATAGTCAGATTTCAATTAATAGTCCTTCCAGGAAATCTGACGGTAAGAGCAACGTTAAAATTCCAACAATATAAAAGAAATAATATTTCTCAAACTTGGCCAATGCTTTTCCTGGTGAGAGCAGCGGGTGGCCGATTTGTATTCCAATGCGGCGCAGTCGGCAAAACGCGCCGGCCGTTGCTCACCTCAACTTGGGCGGTTAATCTCCGTAATGATAAGTGAAACTTCGAACATTTATTTGTTTTGTTATACTCGGTCCACATTGGAGCAGCGCATCCAGCGTGGCTATATTGTGCACAGCTTAGGCCTTTTAAATCCCTAGTTTTAAGGAAGAGCTTTTCTGATACTTGATTTTAATCATAACTTATACATATAATGTATGAAAATATAATGACGCTAACCTATTAATATTTTGATAATTATTGTGAAAGGTTGTGAAGATGTTTGGATGTTTGTTCCTTAATCATGCCAAATATGTAGTAGTTCTTAACCAATTTGGCTGAAATTTGGAATGGAGATAGCCTATACCCTGGATTAATACATAGGTTACTCTTAATCCTGAAAAGCTCAAGTTTGTAAAAAATCGATATCCACGCGCGTGAAGCCACGGGCATCATCTAATATCTATTAAGGTTCTATAAACCTAAATTAATTAATAAAAATTTCGTTTCAAAACCACTCTACCGCGGGCGAAGCTGCGTGCAAAAGCTAGTTTACTCATCCATAATTAAGAAATTTGAAAAATGCAAAATTTCGTCAAAATAATGCATACCTGCCAACAGAGCAACGGTGGCCATTTGACCGATATTTTGTTTCATGTATAAATGTCATCACTACTTCCATACATACGTAGAAAAAAATGTAAATAATGTATTACATTTTTTTTTAATTCAAGTTCTTACTAAGACACCCTATACAAGCTATTGATCCCTCCTTTCTATTTCGATCCAATGCTATGCGTTCTGTAAAATAGCTCGGAAGCAACTTTACCCATGCGTTGATTGACAACTCAAGAATTGTTTGTGAATTGTTTTAAACGACCCTATAGATTAGTCGACACTGTAAAGTCTCATAGTGTTGTTTGTGAATACAGAGGTAAGTGTCCCACGTTAATAAACAATGCAAATATCAAATAATATTCTCCTGTCACATTCGTATTTATTCCTGTCCCGGTCGGGAATTGACCCCGGAATCCTGTGATTGGCAGCTAAAGTCACTACTGATCTACAGGGTTGTCAGACAAAGATCTTCATTCGACGTTTTTAATATTTGATACCGTAACACGAAACATATTGCTGTATTTTTGTCAGTCGAATTTATGAAGGCTATAAACAAAAATGTTAATAAAAAGTACACTAAAACCCGATACATTATTTCAGTATTTTCAGAAACCATTCACGGGATATACGTAGACTTATTATGCAAAATTCAATGATAGGTTCTTTCAAAAAATTTCATATGGCGGCCCTAGTCTCATTTCGGAGCCGTCGGTTTGGGAATATAATCCGTTTGCCAGAATAATGCTTTGATTAATATCTGGATATTAATCATCCGTTGCGCTCAACTATTCAACGGTCGCGAGGGAATTACCAATGTTAGTTGGATATTTGAAATTCAGAATTAGAATCCTATTAACAATACGGCGGATGCGAATGAAATGACATGTGATGGTATTTCGTATGAATTCCATTAGTATAGTTTGATAGGGAAGCAGAGTGTGTATTCATCAACTATAAGCTTATGCAAGAACATACATTAATACATAATATTACTTTGTATAGGCTCGTTTCCACGTTCATCCGTCATCATACATTTGGTATTAGTAACGATGTGTTTTGTAAGATATATAGTACTCATTATCCCGGAAAATACGGGCAAAACTGCGGACAAAGCTCTTGTTCGATTAAAAATATCCAGATTGCAACATAATCACAAAGCTTAAGCTACGAATATATCCATCTAAAATTGTTGGAAACTGCAACTATATTTTTACCCTTTTTGTTCAGCAAACTAAACATGGATCAAAATTGCAGCGCGGTTGGAGGAAAAACTTTTCTCATTTCTGTTTCATCGTCGTGACTGGGAAGGAATGGTCTTGCTTGTGTAAGGGTTAGCTGATATGTCTGTTATTTGATATTGTAACGTGACTGATAGTTTATAGGGTTTTGTTCAAAAACTGATTGTTACAAGCATGTGTAATAATATTATTGTGTGCTAACTTTAAGAGAAATATCAACGATACTTAAAGTCATAAAAAAGTGAAATGCTGAGTCCTACTATTTTCTTTTTAACATGTTTACGTACATAAGTGTGAAGCTAATAAAAATATGACCGTACGTATGAATTCATTCAAAACGTCGGATTAAATCGAAATTTTTCATACTTATCAAGGACCGATGACAATTCAATATTAAAAAAAATGAAAAAAAAAACGTAGAGCACTTAAGTTAGTAGATTCTGTTATTATAGGTGTTTTTTATGAAAAAATTCTGCAAACGAGCTGACGATACACCATGGTATGAAGCTATCGTCATCCATGAACATCAGTAACACAGATGTTTCCACTACTGCGTTGCTGGCCATGAAAAAGAGAAAAAAAGAAAGAAAGAACTGGCTCTCAACCCCCAGCCGGAACACGACGCTGACACTGTTATGAAGTACCCGGATGACCGAGCTTTGCTCGGTTTAGTGTTGCTTAACAACGCCATTTACTGAAGTAGCTTTAGTATTGCTACTTGCCAATAGATGTCAGGAAGAGTATATTGTAGTAGTTTATCATTGCCTGAAAACACCGATAAAATGACATTTTCTAAAAATAAATCCTAGCTAGATCGATTTATCGCCCCCGAAACCCCCTATATACTAAATTTCATGAAAATCGTTGAAGCCGATTCCGAGATTTCAATTATATTATATATACAAGAATTGCTCGTTTAAAGGTATTAGATAGATAGATACATATATGTATAGTAGTAGTAATTGTCCAGTTTGATAATGTGAGTATTTATGTATATTATGTATAATAATTGTAATCGGTATCCTACCGACCAGAGCACAACTGCTTATAAAATAATATAGTAGTTCACGGCAGATTCACGAGATGTTAGTTCCATGAATTTTATTAAAATTATGTTTTAAACATATCCAACTCTAGTGTAACGCCTCCTTCATATTGTCATGATGACTAGATACTTTATCCGATGAGTCATCTAGTACAACACCACTTTATACATAATCCATATCCGCGGCTTTACTCCCATGTCTAATTCATAATAATTACCCTATGTCCTATTGCAGATTTTGGTCTATCTGTGTGCTAAATTTAATAAAAATCCGTCCAGTACTTTTAATAACAAAAATCCTCAACAAAGTTTCAAATTTATGTTATTAGCGGGATACTATTATATTACGAGTATAATGTTATTCAAAATCAAGATAAATCTAAGCCTGTTATTCAAATAGCAATCAGCAGTAGCATCATGAAACAAAATATTAAAACAACAACATTAAACAAGCTTCACGCTGTCGCCAGCCACAATCGTGAGAGTTTCATTCAGTTTATAGTTTCACCAACCTTAAGCTGCATTCGTCCAATGCCAGGACATGCCCAACTTTCACTAACAAGCGATGTGATGGACACGGCCGTTTGGTGAAACTTGTGCAATTCCCGCAGCTTTCTGAACGCATACAGTCTGCAAGTTTTAATAAACACCACAGAACAGCAAATGAAAGACTGTTTTGTAATTAGGTGGAGCTTCAGATGAAGTTAACTGTGTTGCAAGTTATTATCTTTATTAATATGTATATTCCTCTCTCGCTTGACAATTCTTCACCAAGTAATATTTTAGGATCTGTTATTTTTAGGATTACCACATCCGGTAAAAATAGGTGATTTATCCAATGATAAATTACTTATTTTTACCAATGTAAGAACAAACAAAATCTGGCCGTAGAAAAAGCTGAAAAGAGAAAAACAAGGACCTACTTTAATTAATATTGACTAATTAAGCACAGGCAGTGGCGTACCTAGGCAATCATAACAAGGCAATCCCAGTTGTGTCGTATGTCGTACAGCGCATGCACGTAGCAGCAGCAATGAGATCTCCTCTTGTAATGTAAGAAGTACAGGGTATTACATCAACACTCTACCAAGACCAGTACATATAAGTATAATAGATTTTTTTATATCTGATTGTCGTCAAATGCTGAGGTTCCATCTGAATTTTATTTTAAAATAGTATTCTAGAAGAATGCTTTAAATAATTTAAGACAAAGTAGCATTGAAAGATTTGCTAATAGAAGTTATCGAAACTTCTCTACTTTTGGGTCACTGAGCTACTTAGGTCTGCCATTCACCTATTTAGTCTGAAAGTTTAATGTTGTTAGTCTGATTTTAACTATAATGGGAGCTAGTGCAGATTAGATGAGGAAAGTTGCGAGTCGACGCTTCGAATGGAAAGTTTTTAATTGTTACCACTTACAGCTGCGTTGTTCACCAAAGGTTTTTAATGAATCTTTATTGTTATGCAGAGTTTGGGACAGATTTTTACCCGACTGTCCGGAAGGATTATGTTTTTCCCGCGAAATAGAGAAGAGGCAAGAGTGAATAGGCTTTTACTAAGTTAATGTGTTTTACCACCATTACCACCAATGACTACATCGCCACTTACCATCAGGTGGGATTGTAGTCAAGCATTAACTTATAAGATATATAAAAAAATCTTGTATGTATGTAATATTCTTCATAACCTCATATCTTCCAAACCGCTGGACCAATTATCTTTAGATGCATCTTGACAGCCGTGTTCTTAGATAAGTGAAATGAGAAAAAACCAATATGGTGGCTGTGAGTTGCTTGTTTGAAATATCAAAAACTAACAATTAATCGAATAATGCATTATGTATATGAAATTGAAGAGCTCACCATAAGGATATCAAAAAGGTTTGGCTGTGGCTTCAACCCATTAATGGCCCACTACTGGGCACGGGTCTCTCCTCTTGAGGAGGCCTAAAGCATACTCCACCACGCTGCTCCAGTGCGGTTTGGTGGAGGGGTTAGTGGCCAACCCGAGTGTCGGAAGTTTTCAAACCGCCCAAGGGCCTCCGACATGGCTTAACGACTGTTATCATAATGATAACAACCGGGACCGACGGCTTTACGTGCCCTCCGAAGCACTGAAACGCTCAAGAATTTTTTGCCACTAGCGGTCACCCATCCAACCTTTGTCGATCACTTAAGATCGACGCAAGCCGCAGGGCTATGAGCGCTTCAAAAAGGTATACAGGGTGAATTTTTTAAAGTGTGGGTGGATGGCCAATTTTTATCTTAAGCAATCTGCACTGGCTTCGAGAATCCACACTGGAGCCATGTGGTGGTACTCTTATGCCCTAGGCCTCCTCAAGAGTTGAGACCCGTGCCCAATAGTGGGCTATTAATGGGTTGAAGCCAAACTTTTTCATTTCAACTGAAAAGCAAAAGCTCTCACTTTACAACTAACAATGGAACAATCACTTCAGTTCGATAAATGGCGTAATAACGCATACATCGCTCTTACAATAGGCGTAAAGATTGCACACTACGACTCTTGCTTGTTATACACGTATAATTATAGCACTTGTACCGTCAGTAGAAACATTTTAAAAATATTCACACCTTTACTTTTTTCTTCTCCTTCTTTTTAGCCAGAAATGCATAGATTATGCCCATGGGTAACGTTTATCACTTTTTGGTAGATTGTTGGTGGATTAAAAAAAACGAGTACGCTTTAGACCATACGACTGAAGTAAAACTTCTTTACTGTGGATTTACATGATCCGTACGTTTCTTCTTAGTTGATGGTCCTGGAGCATCGCTTTCATATTTAGAGTCTGTGTCTGATATCTGACATAATTTGTTACTATCCACCCGAAAATTCACAAAATATGAACTTTAAAATGAATTTACAATTTTATTCACTTTAAACATAGAATATTTAATGTATTGAACAAAATATTAATTTAAAAATTGTTTAGCAACGAAATTAAATTACAAAATAATGAAGAAATCACCGTTAGCGTAAAGCTACCAAACTCGCAAACGAACTGCTGACATATATAATATATATTTCATGCACTGGCTATGAGAGGAAGTCAGAAAGATAATGTGCGCTCGCACCTTTCTCTTTTGCCCCTACAGTAATATACGAAACGTAACTCTCTTTTTCTAACTTCACTAACTTATGTCTCGTAATCTCCTTTCGTAACGCTCCCGTCACGAATTCACCGACTTACTCTCCAAGTCAAATTATATGTCTCTTTCGTTCTCTTTCATGTGCCTGAATACATAAATACTTTTAGACTATTAAAAATATATATTATAAGCAATCAAACCCGTATGAAGTTGGACTGAATAAGATTACTTAATATTAGAAGTATACGCTTCTAATATAAGTATTTTTTCCAGAAGACTGTGCCTTGGAGGTCGATTTGTGGTGATATTTCCCAATTTATCGCATATAAATCGATATTAAAGTTATACTTGGTCACAGGACTCATAAAAACTGAGAAATCAAAATGTATTTTATTGAAAAAGTATTGTGAATAATGTTCTATATTATGAGACAGCTTTAGCCGAAATATAATAGGATCTTTTTTGCAGTCGCTACTTACTTTCTAATTGCTGACATTTACGATTCGAAGACTCAGCTCCACTCTCGACAGTAGAACTTATAACTGTTCGAATATTAATAATTCGATAGAAGCAGCTTTCATACTGCAGATCAAAAGTTTTTGTTGACAAAAAAAGTTTTGTGATATAATAATATGCTCGTTCTAAACAAATTCTTTTGCAATTTTTCTTCTTCATGACAAATCACCTTCATTATGATGGAAACATTTAAAAAATATGATACCCATATGAATCAATGATTTTGTATTTTGACTGGTGGTACTAACGTATGTAGGTAATGTTTTTTCTCCAACGGTATCTGCTTTAATTTTTGTATTGTAACATACATACATTACGTTAAAAGATCACAGATCATTGTGAAGTTTGTCAAGAAACTAACAGACAGTCTCATTACGTGTATATATGTATGTTATGGGAAAATAGATCTTAGATAAATAATCTCACAGTTCTCAATCGGGCGTACGTGAGGAATAGTGCAAATGAAAAATTATGCTTTATTACACACACTATTACTGAAATTTACTTAATTTTCCTTACACAGTACTTATATTAATGCACTGTATAAAACGCAGGGACAGTTTACTGTTTAGTATTACTCACTCGATCGGACTACGTCACGAATCTGTCCAGGCAGTATCGAAGTGCCTTCCATTTTTCTTTCAGCCAGATGCGACATCTAGGTAACATTTCAATTGACTGGATCCAACATACGTTTAATTATGATACATACGCGGTTCATGACTTACGTGTTCTCCAATACTACTGACATGTCGGTATATTGAAAATTTCAAAGCAAAATTTAAAAATCGTAAATCCCTTTCATCTTCCCTGTTTATAAATTTTTGGTTCGGTAAAATCAATTACCACATGAAAGTATTATGTCCCAGCATTTTACCTCAGTAGGGCCCTCTGGGTATAAATTAATGTAAGCCGATTAAGGGATTTTGTTTCCCGTGATATCACACAGGAATTAAGATAATGTTTTAGCTAGTAAAACTTTTTAATTACTTATCATGTATAAATATTTTAGATATGTATCAGTTCGCTTTGTAGGGTGTTAACAAATATTTACCAAAGACTTGGTAAAGGGCGTATATATTTACTACTAATCCGTGTTCGCTTCGCTTCAAAAAATGAAATAGGTTCAGAAAAGAAAATAAATATTGTTATTCATTTAAATCTGACGCTTCTATATAATAAATTAGTTTAATATTATTAACATTCACATCTTACAAATTATACTACCTACCTACTTTCTTCTTGATTTCTTCTAGAACTATTTCACGATATAAAATATTTAAAGTATAAAATTATATTGCTCTAATAATAATAATAAGTAGTATCAGTTTACATTACAGTATACATCAGTATGCAAAAATTGTGTCACAACACAAATAGTGTACCTAAACAGAAATATAACCAAATTAAAAAGGTTAAGTGTTTGTAGTGTTTGTTCAAGTTAGGGGAGGCCTATGTCCAGCAGTGGACCTCCAAGGGCTGATGGATGGATGGATGGATGAAGTGTTTGAGAAACAGAACCCAGAAAATAACAGCGTAATTACCGCAAAAGTCAGTAACTGAATTCGAAAAGTAAACTTCTAGTAAACCAACGCTTCAGTCCCAGTGCGGCTTACCGTCAAAAAGCTATTCCCTTAACCCGCTCAGATCGCTCCGTTCAAATGCTCACATCGGCATTTTTGCCATTTCAACCATTTTTTCCATTCTCGCTCACAAAATGGCCGAATGGAACGCACATTCAAATAACATTCAGCTTTTAGTAGTGAGTTACGAATATTAGACGCGGCTACAGTAGAGAAGGTATTTTAACGCGCTTTGATATTCACATTGAATCAATTCAATAAAAGGATAATTTACTCACTACGTCGCCATTTATTTTGAACTGAAACTCGAGAAATTTAATAATAAAGTTAATTAAATTAGTCGATGTTTTTATGAATCGTTTAAATATATGAAGATAGATTGGAAATGATCAAGGGTTGAAGCATAAAATATAAATTTAACGCATTCAAATGCTTTACGCAAACTATAATTCTTACCTACTCTTTTATTTAAATTTGAGAGGAATTTTATTATTTTACGAGTATAGTCTAGAATTTTAAGCATTCCAGACGTGTTCGACGTCAAACTTTACGAAGTCTTGTACTTACTCGTATGTACATTATAAGAAAATGTTTTATTGCCTCATTTTATTCTTCACTTATTGATAGTACGTGAATAAAATGATGCATAGGTAGGATCGTGTTCCAGTATACGGCCCAAGTATCAGCAGTATATTGTCAAATTTGCAGCGGACTTGACGCGGCATCTAGTAAACTTGACAGCGTATGGCCACGGTATGGGTATCTGGCTATATCAAGTCAAACTGCAAACTTGACAAGTAAACTTGATCGTTACGGCCAGTTTAAGAGATGGCTACAAATCGTCACTTGTTTAACTCAAATAGAGGCAGTATTAAATCCTCATCCCCGCACTTCTCTATACGATCCACTAGATTTCACTGCCCTGAAATACTGAATACGGCTGCTTCTTTCCTAATTCGACGATCACTTACATCTTTTCCGTATCATTAAGCAGCCGAAATTAACATTAACAGACTTAAACGCTATCAACCAACGTATAGCACGTAACCAAGGTCTTTCCAGGTATTGATATGACCGAGGGTGGCAAAGCTGAAGATGCATGGAGGGGCCTTTCTACGAGCCTGCCACAACATCTTTCCGCTTCCTCTCAGTTGAAGCCTTCAACGGGGGAGGATATTCGAGCCCGAACCGCCTGCGCCGGCCACCAACTGGGGGGCAGACGCGCGGGACGAAGCGCGTAGTGCAATGCAGCACGTTTACACTACCACATCGTCTCTAGTCACCGACGACAACACTGATACCTAGTTGTTTGGAGCTGTTATTTGTACCAACCTTCACGTCATCACAAACATTTATAATATAAAGTTCACTTTGGCTGCCTTGTGGAGAAGAAACAATGACCGCTACGGACGTACATACATTGATACCCCTTACATACATACGTGAGTACAGAGATATCCCTTGAAAATTAATTCACGTCCATAGACGTCTATGAAACTAAAGTTGTACTTTACGATGAAAATAAAGCGGCTAATAAATTATTGTCTTTGTTACCAGAGAATACATTAAAGAAATTCGTTTTCAAAAGTTAATAATAATAACGAGGAAATTATTCCACACAAAAAAATCATCGACTCGAAAACAAACACATAACTCTTACGCTATTATCAACTTAGTAATTTGAACTCACACTCACTAGACAATCTCTTGTCAATTGATCATATTGTATTAGAATACGTTTCACTTATTTTGGTACACAAAAAATATATTTTGTCGATTTTTCATGTCTATAGATATTTATGTCCGTGACAATTTAATTCTAATACGATATTATGACTGTGTCAGAGTATATACCCTTTACTATTAAGCGTTGAGTACACATCGGTGTCAGCACGCCACGTCGCGCGACGCTCAAATATTTGGTTCTAAATATCATTGTCACTCACCGTTCCAAACGAAAACCTAACACTCAACGGAACGATAACACCTAATCGCTCCAACGTTCGCAACTTGAAGTACAATCGAACGAAGCGTGAACCGAATGAATGACTGCCGGCGCGTCGTAGGCATGAAATGTGAAAAAATCCGGCCACATTGCAAAAAAACTGTTCTACTAACGGTAAATTGCGAAACAAAAGTTGCGGGAGCAAAAACCAGCTCATGTGTGACAAACGAACATAAAAGTGAATGAAACTCCCATTGGGTATCGGTCCGCGATCGAATGGATGAAAAAAACTGAATACTCTTATGCGCTTAGATATTACTTCAACTGAACGTGGAATAAAATAAAAATGGTCGAGTTAGAATGGGTCTCGCGCGGTTATAGGTTCCGGATAGTAAAGTATATTTTTAATAAAAATCTAAATAAATACTCATGTACTCTCACACTAGCTCCAGAATCCCGTGTTTTGTATTACTTACTTGTAAATGAAAAAATAAGATATAACATTACAAGCACCACAGAACAACAGCGATCTGTGTGGCGCCATGGTGACCATGCCGGATCTGAATAATGAGTTTGAATTTATGTTCTCGGTCTGAGTGTCTCCTAGGCTTTGTGTGTTGTCCATGGCACACACCAAATAGGTGTTGGGCTATGATATGAGTAGTTCTAGTGTGGGGCTATGAGTCTGTAGCGTTTTTTTCCATCACATAGATATTTGGCTTTGGTCCTTTGTCCAAAAGTTATCGGAAAGAGATATTTATGGTGATTAGATAACTCTCATCTAAATCTCGTCTCATCTCATTTCCTCTCCTCTGCTCTCCTCTCCTTACCTCATGTCACCATATTCTGATTTTTTTTAAAACGCTCGTTGACCCAAGGACATAAGGTATTAAATTCTACGAAAATAAATAAGAATTATACGAATTTTTACACTACGATGCTTGTTAGTAAATAATTAGAATAGGACAATTTAAACATGACGTCGGATAATGATGCTTACAAAATTAAAGTGACAGCAAACAAATTTACTACACGTAGTTATTTTGCTGTACAAAGCCTTCGTAATGACGTAAGGGTGATGAGTGTTAATGATCCTTCAATTAAAGCGTAGTGATGGCTATGATGTTAAACATGACATGGTAATGATCGTCGTGTTATTATTGGATAAACGTGGACGGAATCACAAAATTAAAGAATTAATGTATTTTTTTAATAAATGATAATATTATGTTATTGTTGGAATACATTCCCACCTAATAATAAATATATCACGGAGTAGTTTTTTACTTCAAGTAAAAACAACAGAGTAGAGCAGTTTAATGATAAGATGAAGTGCAGTGAGTTGAGGCAAATTGGGGTGAGGTGAGTTGTAAGGTGAGGTGAGTCATGTGGTGAAGTGAGAACAGGAGAATCGAGGCTGAGATGCAGGTTGGTGCGGTGCGGTGAGATCTTACAAAATATTAATGACTGGTGAGAGGCCATTTTCGAGTTATGAGTTAATTAAACGATTTAAAACTTTTACTGGTCAAAAAAGTTATTAATTAAAGTATTATCTCCAATGTCCTCGACGAAATATAGTAAAATCTATTGTTACTTACAGTGAGAACATGTTCTAATTTTAGTATTAGCTAATTTCTAAGGCAATAAACAGTTCTAGATAGATTCGTATATAAAATTATTAAATTTTCTAAAAACTAAAATGCTTTTCAAAAAATAAAGATTTAATATATTATAATTAAAGTTACATTACAGAGACGTACAAAACTCTAAATTGTGGTTCTCCTACATTTGTTTGAAACAGAAATGCATGCCGTATACAAAGAAAAACGAACATTCAACTTACATCACTTACAGTTATATTAAGTTACGCCATTGTCCTTCTTTTATTTTTAAATATAAAATATTTTACAAGTAAAACTTTGCATCGGGATAAAACTGGGAACTTACAACGTACGCAATTCTTTCATGCCTGTTTGTCTGTTCCATCCTATAATTGGATTACTCTGGGAAGTAATATTGTTGTTTCGCACGACAAATTGTACTCTATCTTGATGAGACGTAGAAGAATTTTTATTTCGCTCCTGCAATGGTGTTTTTGCGGAAAAAGCTCCAATTTAAAACTCCACAGCCGGAGATTGTATATCATAATTGGTCTATTAAACTGAAATTGTTGTAGGATTCGGAGTAATTTTTTTGTGTACTTTTAAGAGAACTTTTCAGATGCGCACTTATTAAATTTCAGCTGGAAAATATTCGGAGAGTTATGCTGGTCCAATTGTTGAAAATTAAGTTTTCATGACATCTCGACAAATTTGACATCTCTGGAATCTGAGAAGTTTCAGATGCTCCATAAGTGTTTTAAATAAAATATTGTGATCTGATTCTTTGGAACGAATTTTGATGTCAAGTGAAATATTTGATCCAATATTTGATTGGTTTCAAAACTCAAAAATAGCATAAAAGAAAAAGATAACAGACAGTAAAAAGCCTAAGATTAAGGTTAATTAATTAATAAGCCTAAGATTAATTAATTTAGGTATGAACGTAGATGGTACCGACATTGTCAGAATCATGGGATGAGATATTTCAGTACAGTAAATATCTTCCTGATTCATGGTAGGTACATGAAGAGATAGCCTAATACGATTTTTTCTAAGGTACGCTAAAGCTGAACGCACATATATCCGCATCGTCCGCAGCGGACGCTCCGTATGCGGATACCCTCGCACATATGTCCGGATTCACCGTACGGATTTTTTTAGTATTGCCAACAATTTTTGCAATTTTTTCCAACCTCTAGTGAAAAACGGTGCGATGTCATTCGTTTATTCCCACTCGTCTTTGTTGAGTAGTCCTGTTGACAATACTAGTAGGAAAAAATCCCACTAGTTCTGTGTCAATTTATTTCCGTGTATAGGTATAGTTTAGGTATTGTGTACTAAGATACAGGCCAAGGCTTAGTTTAGACACCAGATCTCCCACAGATTACTTAGCACTTACATATCTTTTCCTTTTATTCATATTTTAAAATGTTACCTGAATGTAATTTGAGGATGAGATGAAATAAAGATTTTTTTATTGTATTGTATTGTATAGTTTGCTATCAATCGTCAAGTATTGACCATTAAATGTATATTATTTCATAGTTTTCATAAACTTCATAATAATATATTCCTTTATTCAACTGACAGTTGTCAGACTCAGATTCTCAGATTGCAAAAGCAAAATATTAAGACTGATGCAGCTATGGAAAAAACTGTTATAATAGCGTGCGCATTGGAAGAGGAAGAAGAAAATGAAATTCGAAAAAAAGAAGATTCTGGGCTCATGACATCAATTTGAAAAGGCAGTTAGTTGAACGGCAAATACTATACGTTATTTCCCGGCTTGGTGGATGATGATCAATGAACCTAGATAATTGAAAACTTTAATTTGTAACTTTAATTTGAGGGAAATTAAAATACATAATACTCATTATTTCTTTTTAGTTTTCGACTTTGTCTCATATTTCAGTAACGTAGTTAGTTATCGCAGTTTGAGGAATACCATTCGGAATCTCGAATGTCCGAAAACAATGATGTATAGGTATAAACACGAAGGCGACATCTCCTCACAGGATTCGTTTACTATGAAACGTTTCTCCTAGTGCGTTGTCAAAAGCATCGTGGCATGGCAACACTATCGGTATTTCGGATACCTTCCGCATTTTCAGAAATGCGTACGGACGGTGCGGATGACATATACCGACGATTCTGTCATCCGCATCGTCCGCATCGCATTTCTGAAAATGCGGAAGGTATCCAAAATGCGGATGACGTCATACGTAGGGCGTGTGCTGGTACTTAGTGTTGCCATGCCACGATGCTTTTGACAACGCATTAGGAGAAACGTTTCATAGTACACGAATCCTGTGAGGAGATCTCGCCTTCGTATTTATACCTATATGTACATCATTGTTTTCGGACATTCGAGATTCCGAATGGTGTTCCTCAAACTGCGATAACTAACTACGTTATTGAAATATGAGACAAAGTCGAAAACTAATAAAAAATAATAAGGACCGTGTGTGTGTGTGTGGAAATTAAAGAACAATGCCCAAAAATTATTTTTTATTTTTGTTAGCGTCTTAAAACGTCAGTTATACCAAAGCAATTCAATTATTTTTTTACGTATTTTAAAATTAATACCTGTACCCGTATTACCCAGTGTAAAATAATTTTATTAATAAGCGATGAATTGACTATAATAACAATGATGTCAACAATGTCCATTTTCATTCGGGCACTCACTTCGATACAAAGCTTGTATCAAGCAAGATATAGGGAGACTTCTGGCCAATATTACAGACAGAAATTCGTTATAAATGTTGGTATGACAAATTTAATTATGTCAAATTTCCATTTCCGGTTGTCAATCAAAAAAAAGTCAGAATAAAATAATGGTAAAAATTACAGGCAGCCGTAAGTCTCCCCTACTCTGTAACTCAATGGTTATAAGAATTCAATCTCAAAATACTTTGGTTCTGGGGTGTGTCTGCTGAAAATTCTTATATATCTAAGCTCAGAAATTAAAGGGGCGATTTTTAGATTTTTTTTTATTTTAAGACGCTAAACTTGAGAATGAAATAAAACGATGTATGGCAGTTGGGCATTGTTCTTTCCCTCAAATTCAAGTTACAAATTAAAGTTTTCAATTATCTAGGTTCATTGACCATCATCCACCAAGCCGGGAAATAACGTATAGAATTTGCCGTTCAACTTACTGCCTTTTCAAATTGATATTATGAACCTAAAATCTTCTTTTTTTTCGAATTTGACTTTCTTCGGCCAACATGCAGGCTACTACAACAATTTTTCCATGGCTGAATCAATCTTAACAGTCTTCACCGTTTTTCACTACAGGTTGGAAAAAACTTCAAAAATTGTTGGCAATACTAAAAAATCCGTACGGCGAATCCGGACATATGTGCGAGGGTATCCGCATACGGAGCGTCCGCTGCGGACGATGCGGATATATGTGCGTTCAACATAAGCCTGCTTTGTCATACTTTTAGGCAAATGTATGAGAAACATCCCTAGCTTAAATAGCAGTGAGACAGTTAATGATGATAGTTTCATGATTATTATCATACTTAAAATCTTTAGAAATCTCCTAACGCCCCAACTCAGAGTCACTAACGGTTACTTTAATCGCTCCCTAGTAAAGAATCATCATATTACAAATTATGTAATAAGGAGCGATTAACTAACTAACCGTTAGTGACTCTGAATTGGGGTGTACCAGTTAGATCCACATCTTAAAGTGATGATTCGATAACATCTCTACCACCTTTTCATTTCTGATGACGCACGGAATCTTTGTTTCTGGTGAACGCACATGTATTATCCGCACCGTACGCGGCGAAGCTGCCGTATATGTCTTCCTATTCAGATTTCATACAAATGCGGCGTGTTCGGCACGTACGGTGCAGACATATGTGCGTTCAGCATAAAACTAAAACGAAATTGTGTAGGTGGTTAGCAATAAAACAGAAAGAAAGAAAGAAAGAAACATTTATTTCGCCATGGAAAATAACATGGTACAAGGTTATTAACAAATGTGTGACACAATATATATATTTAGTGGGTAGTTGGGTACCATGTAACCTGACGAAAAAGGACTACCCTCAGCCTGTGCCATGGAGCGGCTAGGAACCACGGCTGCTGGTTTACAGTGTAGTCCCTTTTTTGCGTAGTTCCAAATACTGTATTTTTACATCTTTCCTAAGACATCTCAAGAGCCTATTTCGGGACAGATGACATTTATTTAAGCCCAAATTAGGGACAAAACGTTCTGAAATCATTTGAAGGACTTGATTGAAATGTAGGCAAATTGTAATAGCAGCTAGGCTAGTATTTAGCAAAGTGCGTTATTGAGCTGTAAAAGAGTTTACGACGGCACAACTCGGCAAAGCCAATTAGGAGCTGAAATTTATGACGGCCTCCGCACATAAATTGTAACATTTTAAATGAATTCTCCGAAGTCCAGTCCAAGTCGACTGTTACTTGCCAACTTCGAGATTTCGCTTAAATAAGGGATTTCAGAATGAGTAAGGTTATCGGTACCGGAAAGGAGAACTTACTTATTGCATTAGTTTTTTTTAATCAAAATTAGCTGGCTGCAAAATCTGGGAGCTTTGACATCTTAATTCGGATTTGTAAAATCAGCGATGAAAGAGTCTAATTTAAACGAACAGACTGGACAATTACCATTTAATCCATGGATTTTTGTTACCCTTTCATGATTTTAAAAAAGATTGAGTGTACGTATTATTCCAAAAAATGCGAGTGAAACCGTGGGCAAAGCGCTAGTTTAGGATAACAGTAATCCATCCTTGAGTTCAAGCCAATTTTCCTAGCTCATAATGTACTTACCCTAAACTGGCCGAGGGTTACACTAGCTAAATATATAATAACGAACGAGGATATAACGTCAGGTACCTTTTATTGAAGATCAATCGGCTTTATACCACTTAGTTTAATCTCCACGTATTTGCATAAATGGTATGGATCTTGTAAAATTGACCGTGAATGTATACGTACATATTTAGGCCCATCTGGTGGCCCGTTTGTATTTTTGTCAGCCCATCAGGCATTGAAGTATTATTATTAGCGTATAGAACCGACACCGCGAACACCATGTTTATCCCAATGCATTGGCGCCACGTGGCTTCAATCTTCAATGGATTCGTTCGATTTTGAAAGGAGAACCGGTGCTCAATTTTGAAAATCGAACCTCCCGGGCGGGAAACACATTTTGTTCGAGATGTCTGTTCTATGACATTATACTTCAATGCCTACAGGCTATAAAATTCATAAGCTTTTTGTATAAAAACAAACTTAAACAGTTCACAGAAGTTAAAATAAACGAAATAATAAATAAGAGTGGCAATTCTCAGCATATGTGAGATGAGGTAACGTGAGTTTTTATTTACAAAATATTGTTTATTTAGAGAAACTTTCAAGAGTTCACAATGTCTGAGAACTTATACGAAGTGTATTCAGAAGAAGTGATTTCAAGTAGGTAAAACTTTTTACTTACTTGAACTTATTGCGTGTTTCTTATTGCAGAGAAAAATAAAACAACTTATACAGGAGAAAATTAATTAATGTTCAAAGTTTAGATTACTTATGCTTACATGATTTTAGACTTAAGTCATCGCGGACTTGAAACATTTTAAGTATAATACGGGTACTCACGATATATATATTTTATATTATACGCCGATATTTCGACCCCGTTACAGGGATCGTGGTCACGGCTAGACTGCGGTGGCGCGGAGAAACTCTTGACAGCAGTCAAAAAGAACGACGGAAATAAATCAGCTGTTGCAGAACATCTTCTCGAATCGGGTACTAACCATTGGATTGAGCTTCACAACCCTCAGGTGATTGCCACGGAACGCCACCACATACCACGGCTAGTACGTGAGGCCATAGAAATCAAAAAACACCCCAAAAATTTTAATAGGGAGGACGGTTTTAAATTGGCACCGACGTGGAATCCAGTGGTTAGTTTATGTAAATCTCGAAAAGTGTCGAGTGTTGTGCGGCAAGATGTAATCAGTGTAGTGTGTCGTGATATGGTTCACAAAGCTCAAAAACGATCGAGACGTAAGGTAGACAGACTGTTGTATTAGTGTCAAACGTCATCCGACATCCAGCATCCGGTTCTTGACATCCGTCATCCGTCAAAGACTAATATCAACGTCGTTTGTCAACCTGTCAAGAGTTTCTCCGCGCCACCGCAGTCTAGCCGTGACCACGATCCCTGTAACGGGGTCGAAATATCGGCGTATAATATAAAATATATATATCGTGAGTACCCGTATTATACTTAAAATACTTATGCTTAGGTAAGCATACAAAAAGGTTTTTGTATTAAGGGCTGAAACCCCTAGTGGGCTATAAATGGGTTGAAACCCATTTATAGCCCACTAGAGGCCACAGGTCTTTCCTTCTAAGGAGGCCTAGAGAAGAGTCTTCCACCCTGCTGAGAAGCATAAAAGTATAATAGTGAGTGTAATTGTAAGTACTAAGAGCGTCTTTGATTTTAATCTAGACCACAGACAAATTACAGAAATGTGAGTAAAGTTAAGTACCTAATATACATACTGAACTCTCTTCTGAAGTAATCCGCCAAACAGAGTAGATACATTATTATTCATATAAAGGTATAGATTACATGAGATGTAGAGAGAGGCATAAAGGCGTTTAATCTAGAAGCTTGAATTACTAAGCGTCTATAATTATGAATTTACTGTAAACCCTCCCTCGAGCACTATTGCTAAACATTACAACTAATTTAAAGATGGATTACCGATCCAAACTGTTTTAGTTTTAAACTGTTTCATATGAACTGCAATATCATGGTCCTTTAGCTGTAAAATCAGAGCACCTCACCTGATCTATTGATATCGAGTCTGTTAACCTCTGAACTAGGCCATTAAACTAAATTAAAGTCAGGAACACGAGAGTTACAACGGATAGGCGTTAGGACTTAATTTCACGGCTTGAAGGCAGCCTTTCGGATATTTGATGTTTATGCTCCGATATTAGGAGAGACGGTCAACAAATTAAACGGGTACCTTGTGATACGACTATAAGAAAGGTTAGTGTGGATATGGTTTTAGGTTTACCTTGATTCTCGACTAATTTTCTGTAGCTTATCATGAAAAAGTTGAGACTAACTACATGCTTCATAGCGTGTGGATGCATGGTATTCATTTGCGATTACAACACGGGCTCACGAACTGTTTTCGTCTTATTTAAAACACTATATTAGTAACAATGTATTTTCCTATATCTTATAGGATAGAATGTGTTAGGTCCCATCCTATCCTATTTTATTCAACCCGTGACCACAAACACCTCTAAAATTTTCAAAATACTCACCTCAACACATCCATATTAAGGAAACATTAATAGCGAAACAAACTGTCAAGTTTAGCACTACATCCAGTTATTGTCCGGACGTTCTACTCCGACGTTTCGTATTAATTTACACGGACGCCAAGAGATAATATTAATACCGGCGCTGCCTATTATTCCCCCTTTATTTATTCCTCGAGAGCTAATAGAGATGACTATCTTCAGGGAATTGTTTTGCTGATTGCTTATTAAGGATCTCGAGATGATATCGTGTGGAGTTTGCTTTTTCTTACACTATTATTTCACCGTTAGGTGCTAAATTGGCAGGCGAGATTAATTTAATAAATAATAGTAAGCAATAGATCGGATGGAATCGGACCTTCTCAAAATATTGATTAATGGGAGGGTTTATAAGCATGAAAAATAGTGATATGGTTCGTTGATAAAATTGATGTTTTTTATAGCCTGAAGGGCTCAAAAAGCAGACGGGCAGTCTGATGGTAAGTTTTCACCGTCATCTATGAACATAAGTAACTGGAGGAATCACGATGGCAACTTCGAACCTGCAACAGAGTTCTTTTTACACCTTTTTTGAAGAACCCCATGTCATTACGCTCTGAGAATACCTCAGAACGAAGCTTATTCCACAGTTCGCAGATTATTAAAAACTGTTTCGTATAAACCTCTACTTTTACTTGTTTAACTTGCAAATTATAGTCTCATAAACAGATAAATACAATTAGTAACAGTTAAGAGATTGAGCGAGCTCTCGTTAGCAGCAGTTTAGTTCTCACACGAACAAAATGTATCCATCATAACGTACAGTCATCCTATGAATGGATAACGTACATCCTGTATAATGCCTTAACCCCACCAAAGCCGTGTCTGTGTCACGAACAATACACGGTACTAACTTTGAAAGAACAAAACAAAAGTAGCATGGACATTTTGTGCTTTATTTTTAAGACTTCAAGGTTCATAGTCAAATGAAGATAAGAGCAGAAACCCTTCTACAAACATTTATCTTTGTGACGCATTCGCGCAGTCAATTAAAACTGGCTAAAATAGAAAGGGTTAAAAAGTAAAAAATGTTTGAGTGACTGTCGGCTTACAGGAAATAGATATTTTGGTAATCGGACATTCGTTGAACATTCATCATTTTAACTGTAAAAGCAAAACGTTTGTTTTCATTTCGGGGCGAAATACGTATTTGATATACTTTGCATGTTTCGTGGGATTATGGATTGTTGGAAATGGATTTTCTCTGATATTACTGTTAGAAAGTAGTTAATTATGGTTCTTGGAACGAAGTTCTTTAACGCGACTTGCTATATTTTTTTTGTAACTATCACAATTTCACCAAAATCGTGATAATCATTGTCTATATATAGGAATTGAGAGAAAAAATGTAGATTAGTACTTCAGATTCCATATAGTGATACACTTTCTAATATTATGTAGGTACCAGTCGTACCACGCAAAATCACCATTCATAGTCACTTACTATCATAAAATGCCCAATTTTCAAATTTTAAATACATATCAGATAAACAAACTTTATAAAATAAATGAATAAAATTGGAACAATTTCTTATAGTTTGAGTAATGTACCTACCTAGTGGTAATCCCAAGCCTCTAAAGCGGAATCTTATCATTTCATAAGCAATTTTCCTTAGAGACGTTGTTCGCAAATAATTAAGGCAGGTTTCTTTACTACCCTAAACATTAACACGATCTCCCTAGAAATTAAGCAATCCTATAAAGTACTGCTAATTCCCAGTACATTAATTAGCTCCATGAATTATGGCATTAATTAAGGAGTTTTCATAGAAATCTTTGTTCCAGGATAGCATCCACATTAAGGGAGAATTATTACACTATTTTATTTACTCGCAAAATATTAAAATTTACTATTAATATGTTCTGAATTTCTCCGGGTCGTATGAAAAAAAAAATTATATTTTGTATCAAGCCAAGTCATTCAATGGTTTTACCGACCTAATTTACATTAATAAAGAACTGTGTTATTGTTTAAACGTGTCACTATATAAAAACTTACAAATAAAACAGTGATAGAAAATATAAATCGTCGCCCTATCTGTCTTTAGAGGATAATTATGTCTAAGTACCTATAAATCTCATTTTTTATATTTTCTTTATTGTTTGTGATTTTTTGTATATTTTTTGTTAACTACTAATATATTCATGTGTTACGTGTGTCATGGAAATAAATGTTTTCTATGCTTATGTCTAATTATTCAAAATAATAAATAAAACGACAACCCGTGTTCAAATTGATTTCCACTCCAGACCGCACACCACGCCGCGCCGATGAAAGGGTCTTGGGTTCGATTCTCAACGAGTGTGTCTGTCTAACAACAAAGGGAAACATTATTTAGGGCTATGTGTGTATATCTTAGAGTTTTAAAACTGCTTTATTTATATGAAAACGAACACCTCAGATAATGATAGTAGTGTGACGTAAAACGACAATTAAAAGTTTTCATTCAACATGATACAGTGCAACAGCGTCTAGAGACTTCACTCTAGAGCATTCACTTCTATTGATTGCGAAATAATGTCTATTTTCATTGCATTATGTTTTGTTGGATGATCTAGAATTGCTGTATCTTACAAAAAACTATTTCACCTTATAACTATCTCATATTTAAGTGTATTGTCAGAAGAACCATTGCTAGACTCTATTAGACCCACCAAATTATTTACAACTAGTGCTCTGCCAGTGGTTTTCCCCGCATTTTCCAGGATAGTAAGTACCATGTCCTAATCCACATTATGGTCTAACCGTGTAAACATGAAAATTCGTTCGTAGTTACAGCGTGAAAGAGTTACAAACTTTCACATTTATTATATTTGTAGAATTTTTAGAGGCAACTGATACAAAACATAAATAACCAGACAAGTATATGTTGAGCCACGCGCAGTTAAGTTCCATAGAAGTCTGTAGCAAACCTTACCTAATCGTTTGGTTTTTAGCTCATAATTTTACCTAATTAAGGTAACGTAGGTTATAGCTTTATACATATACATAGTACTACTAAATATCTGTGAGTGAAGCTGCTGACGGACATGACGTAACCCTTACATGGTCATGTTTAGCTACGGTACCCTAAAACAAAAAATAGCAAATTATATTAGTTGAATTCATCGTGGACTGACGACGCAAAAACGAACGAGACGGAAAGTTGATAGACTTGTGTACTAATGTCAAATGTCACCTGTCATCCTGTCAACAGCTTCTACGCGCCACCGCAGTTGATCCATGACCACGATCCATGCAACTGGGTCGAAATATCGGAGTACAAAACCCAATAAATATCGTGAGTACTCGTATTATAGTAAAATAGAAATTTTTAACTTGTTTAAACAGCAATTATATTGTTCACTATTGCCGTTATTTTTAACCCTGTTGAAAGAGGCATTTCGTCGGAAAAATGAAAAACAGACAGAAATTTAATATTTTCACTACCTATTAAGCCTTAAGTAAATCCTTAAGTCGCCGATGCTGACAACTATGTATTTTATAACATCCATTAACATCATCTATGACTGAAGTGTAGAAGCTACGTTAAGTAAACAATAACTGAAAATATTCATAGCTTCTGTCTTGAAAGTCATATTAATTTTAAATAATACCGTATTATATTATATTATTAAAATTACCGTAGATTAGAGATTCAGAAGCATAATTATTATAAAGAAAATGGATTCTAAGATAGTACAACCCTCAACTAAAATAAACAAAATATCAATTTAGCCTACGATTAGAATATTTGCTGAAATTTTCGACCTTTGTACGAAAAATAAACAAAACTTGTTTTGTAATAAAATTTATAAAAGCTAATAACGTTATACTTAGTTCGCAGAAGGTTATTATAATTTAACATGATAATTATTTTGTTTGCAATATATAGTAGCCCGAAATTGTCTCGTGTTAAAGGAATATACTCCACTTACAAAGAGCCACGATAAGCGATTGAAATAAATTCATGATTACAAGGAAGCGAAACTCATTTAAAAATTAATATGGGCCCACTAAATCTTATTGTAATGTTACCTGTAAGTGGTTATATCTCCAATTCATATTCCGTAATGATCTTATAATTTATTACATGAAATCGTTTTTATAGCCAATATTAGTACAGAGTAGCGGCTGAGAATAAGTTAGATTGTGGATTACTTAATTCCAAATAATATTATGAATAGAAGTAATTAAATTTTAATTAGTTAATATATAGTTGGCGTTGTACATACTGAGCTCATTTAATAATAAATAATAATCTGAAATAATTCCATATTTTTGATGATTTCACTATTAATATTTTAAAACAGTCTGATTTGCCGCTTATCGTTGATGTCTTATGGTGTTGTAGTTAGTTAATTAAGGTAAATTTTGATTAAATTTTGTATTAAGTATTAAAATTGCAAAATATCTTTAAGGCTTATTAATTTAAATAAAGATAATTCTACCGTTGAAAATTGGACATAGAAACAAGTTGTAAGGATTGGTGTATACTTTTATAAAATTATTAATTATACTTGAATTGCAGATCTATCTATTAAAGTTTAACGATTTTGGCTGCTTACGAAAAAAAATGTGTGCAATTCACACGTGGTAGAAGTGAAACTTTCCAAAATTTTAGTTTTAAGATAATGAGATGAAAAAGCAATAAATCGAATCTTCTACCTTGTTCCTCGCGCCATCTATGAATACAACTTAGCATTTTTACTGTCTGTATAATCGGTCGGTCGATCGGCAGATATTAAACAACGAAAATGAAATTCTTATTTTTTGTTGATAAATTCTTTGAAAATATTTAAAAGAGCATTTGAAAGTATTTAAAAACAGTATAAAAATAAAACTAAAAAAAAAGAAATACTGAGAGACGCGAACTTGCGCATCAGGTATTGTGTATGTACGTCCTGACCATTGAGCTACGGAGAAGTTAAATTCAACGACGAAATTAGCAGTTATATTATATGCATGCTTGCCGAGTATATTTCTGTCTCATTCTTTCCTAGAAATTTTTGTATTTGTGTCTCTTACCTGTCGTTTTTTTCCGTTGCATCCGGTTTGAAATCACAATGATTCTAAAGAAGTTTCACTTCAATAAATGTAATTTTTCATAGGATATTAGTTCGTTAGCAATATAAAACGAAGATAGCAATATACATAATACTCCCGCCTTTTTTTCAAGGTTGTCTGCATACATGTATTAAAAATTTCACCTAGTAACAGCCCACTACAGGGCATAAGGCGCTTATGTATCTAAGGAGGCCCAAAGTATGTTCCATCACGTTGTTCTAATGCGAATTGCTCAATTTTCAATCCAATTTGTCAAGTTGGTTAGTGGCCACCCCAAGAGTCGGAAATTTTTATGCCGCCCAAAGGTCTTAATCGGTCTTCTAAGAGTGTTAAAAATCAGACAATATCTAAATTTTTACCAAGTTAAGAATCACTATTATTATTATATTATTTTGACGTCCATAAGCCACGGTTATCATTAACCATCAGGTCAGCCGTCAGCTCGTTTGTCGGTAATTTAAAGTTTAAGTGTTAATAATAAAATTATAATGAGTATAAACTAGGAAAGTGCTGAGAGCTATTTTCAACCTCAACACGCTTGCTAAATTCATGTTGGCAGACTGCACACGCTTTTGAGAACAATATGGAGGATTTTCAAGTATGCAGATTTCCTCACGTACCTTTACGTCAGAGAGGAAAGGGACAATTAATTTGCATAAGATGGAAAAATTTGAGATGCGTTTTGTGAAGATTAAAAATTTGGTTTTCTGCATACCCCAACATTTACTTCAAATTAGGTAAAAGAAAACGACTCGAGGAAACCTGCTCGTCTTGAGTTTTACATAATGTTTTCAAACATCTGAAGCATGCTAATTGAGATTTGGCTAACGTAGCGGCCTAGCACTAAGTGACTCAATGACAAGTATGTTGTATAATGACAAGATAACAATTGCAACTCAAGTGCTAAAATAGGATTGGAAAACATCAATAAAGCAAATAAATATTATAAATTGGTCATTACTGTACTGATTAAGCTTACGTCGCGTTAAATAAAAAAGCTCCATGATACGTTGCAATCATGCCGTTTTAAAGTACCTTCGCCCATTTGCCAAAACCGGAGTCCATTAGCGTGATTTATTCAATTATTCAAGAGCAAATGAATTACATAGCTTGTTGTATTGAGAAGGAAATGTGAAAAAGTAGATTTGCACCGCGTCGATGTGACTTAATGTGCACGGGGTTTATTTTCAGCACTTTCTGTGGACTTACGTCTGACGTCAATGAAATGATTTTAATTTATGGTCTTTGTGATTTTATATTGTATGGGCTTAATAAGTACAAAATTACTCGAAAGATAACAATATAATATAATATTGAAAACATATAATTTTAATTTTTACATTAAAAATCTAATTCCGACTCTTAGCTCGGGTCTCTTCAATGTATTTATAGCATACCTACTATATTTTATCATACATATCTATTCAATACAGAATATAAATTTCTGTATATAATATACTAGCTGTGCTTCACGGTTTCACCCGCTTTAATTTGTGGAAAAAACTAACTAGATACTAAAATATACCTATGATTTTATATAGCCTTCCTCGATAAATGGACTATCAAAATTTCTCAATTCAAAGCAGTAGTTCCTGAGATTAGCGCGTTCAGCCAAACAAACTCTTCAGCTTTATAATATTAGTATGGATTGTTATGAAAAGATTAACAAGAAAATATATTTATTTTATAATAATTACTTTTGATGTTTCACGTTACCGACTCTTACGCATTCCATGCCTACCATGTTATGATCTATTTATAGCTTATATTATTGGGTACTTTAACGCCATATAAAATTCACGTATTATAAATTAGAACACAAATTTTTAATAGAGATACCTTTTATTACGGTCATCAACATAATACAAAAATCTTGTTTGTTACAAAATTTTATTTTACTTCAGACAATTAATTTCCT
The DNA here is from genome assembly GCA_963932265.1 of Thymelicus lineola. Lineage (NCBI taxonomy): Eukaryota > Metazoa > Arthropoda > Insecta > Lepidoptera > Hesperiidae > Thymelicus > Thymelicus lineola. Next base: position 2,887,287 of record OZ010688.1, on the reverse strand, counting down.
AAATATTCCTTCCTGACTTCCCTGTTTTTATTAAAATGTGTGTCATAAATATTTTCTGATCTTTCTTTGTTGCGTCTTTTTTATTTCGACTAAGCCAATTGTTATGAGCTTAGAAAAATTATCACATAATTATATGGGCACAGGTATGGTTATGAGTCTGTAAGCGTTTATTTATTTATTCTTCGCCGTTTTGTCTAATGCCCTGCTCAGACTTCGAACTCTTGTCCTCCGAGGGAAAAATCCGTATAAGCCTTCAGAATCAAATAGGGACTAAATTCACTACGTGTGAACGAAACGAACGAAAGAGAAAACCGTCCTGACCTCGCGAACTCCGGCGGATTACACCTACGCGGTAATTTTAAATCCTCCTGTGAGTTAATTGGAGTATTACGGGGGCAAAAAATTGTGTGTTAGCGCTGACGCACGACTAGAGTTTATCCTTCGAACGATTATAAAATATGTAGATTAGTAAATGAGGGTAAATGAACGAATTTTTTATATTACTGAAAGCATGCATGATACATTTATTTATATTATAAATTAATTATTTAATATAATAAAAGTGAAATAATGAAAGTGGACGAAGCGAAACAAGTATGTAAGGATCGTAGCAAGTGGAAAGCACATATTATTATGCTAACTAAAGAGCAAAGTTAGTTAAATAAAAGCTTGAACAAGTTAATATTTTCAAAAACTAAATACGTGGTTTTATAATGCATCAATGTAGATACTAAAGAAAAAAAGTGACTGTGCTGTTTACCATTAAGGAGTTCTCTCACCTGGAGCCAAACTTGTGTTGAGTACCAGCGGGCCTATTATGAACTTTTATAAAACCATTCATGTTCCAGGCAATTCATTTCTCGGCCTTTCAATGACGTATGATTGGCTAAAAAGTGTCACGTGACCGCTTTCGTAACACGAATTTGACGTTTACACTGGAACTTGACTGGTATTAAGAGTTCATAATAGAACGCCAGGTCATGCTTATCACAAAAATGCATTGTCATCCAAACTAAAGCAACATATAAAATTTCAACTCCTTAGTATAAGTGGATGTAGCTCTAATTAGGCCCGCAAGATTTGACCCAAATAAATAAATAAACACACATGACAAGCTCAATAAAAAGTTTAATAAAAAATACGCTAACAGTAGTTAATATATTTACTGTTTTCCTCGTATATTTACAATTTGTAACTAAAGTGTACGACGTAGGCGAATTAAAAGTCTCAAATAACTTCGATCCTTTCCATAAATTAAGTATCAGTTGTTTCATGAATATAAAGTTTCATTTCATAAATTTAAAATATAATTAATAAATCTTAGCGAAACTGTTACTAATTTAAATTGTAAACAGGTCCGAGAGATGACTTAAAAGTGTCTTGTGAAGTGATTGAAGATTCTTTTGAACTGTATCTTATTTAAGTTTTGTAGAGTAATTAAAAATACTTCAAAACACAACACAAATTCAAGTAACACAAATCTCGGAACACGAAGTAAAGCTCTCAAACACTACTAACAAGCTCGAACGAGACGAGAGACTTGCGCCCATTACTCACTATTTACCATTTAAAGTTACTCGCTTTTGTGTTTGATAATAAAGTGGTTTTTTAACTTATCTACGAACACTCTACAGTTTTAATAATGAAAAGTTATAATATTATTATGCTTTGAAGACCGTCCAATTAATAATAAATGAGAGGGTGTTACTTTACGTTATCCTACGGATGTTTATAACTCTTTCAAGCAAAAACTAGAAAACAGATTTACATGATATTTATATAAATTACACCGGAAAACATGGGAAAAACCGTGGTAAGCGTTAGTTTTCGATAAAGAAGTAGACGTGTTATCTTATGTGGTTACTACCGTCCATAGATATCTGTGATGTAAGACTCGACGCGTTACCAACCAAAATTAGAACAACTATAATAATTAAATGGTTTTATTTAGCTAACCCCGCGTGAATCAAATGTAGCAAGTTAATAGGGATGTTGACACTAACTGTAAATTAATATAAATTCATGTTTAAAGTATTAATGGAAACATCCAAAAACCTATAATATTATTCTTTTGTTGTAATCAATCTGAATAAATTAAATATAATTAATTTAAAATGTAAAAAATAGGACTCACTGTCACGTGACCTTAAACGCTATTTTGAACTTATGACGTCATTACTCGTATTTTTTATGGAAGTTCAACAAACTTCAGTAGACCGATAGTATTGAATATAGTTTAGTGACGTCACATGACTTTTTGGTGGGTTTGATAATTATTTTTATTTATCAATTTTTGTTCTTAAATTGAAGATTATTTATTAAGGTTCTAATGAAATAAAATTGAATCCTAAAATAAGTCAACATCCTAATTAGACCTACTTTCTCGAAGGTGCCGTCGACTTTATTCACCTGAGTTAATTCACCCAGGAGTTTTAAGTCTACTTTTAGTGTACTTTATTCACCTATGCACTCAGGTGATTTAAGTCTACTGATCGAGGTGAATTAGTATAAGTAGACTTAATTCACCTATTATTTTAGTCAATGCAATTAGGGATGTTGGAATGATATTCCGATTCGATTTTGTGATGAACACTATTAGAAGTTGAAATTTCATTTATTGCTATACTGAACTCAGGTTTGGATTCAGACGAGGGAACTCCTCGGGGGACGGTTAACAGGACGGTATTTTTTTTTATAAAATACATTGACAAAAAAAATAATAGTAATAAAAGCGCGTACTTAATTTTTAAACTATTGTATTACCCTGTTACATATTCACCCAGTCTGAGTCAGGTAAAAAGCAAAAGCAGTAGATCCAAAAATGCTATAGTTACGCTTAGTGAAACGAAGCCCAGTAACCTACAAAGAGAAAGAATGACCCGTTTCAAGAACGTGGAGTAAAATATAAACTTAACAATACACAAGAATGTCAAATAGAATAAAATAAAATTAATAGTCTATACAACAAAGCAATTTTCAGATGTGTAAGTTTTTTATCGAATCTAGTAAACCATTTATTTTCGTAAAAAGAAAACCTTCGAATGAACAAGCTTTTGAATGGTACCCCTTTGAGGTAACAGTTCAAAGGAAAAATAAGATATTTACTCATAAAAATACAAATATCAGTGAAGTACATGATTCATGAACGAAAAAACAAGTTATATTGAATACATGATTTAGTATTTTGAAAATTAATAAATATTGCTTTAATGAATCTAAGCGTCCCGTCCAAAAATTGCAATACAGGCGTAATTTAATAAAAGCAGCTATTACCATACTTACGAGGCTAATTTAATAAAGGTACTACACTAAATAACTTTGGCAAAGGCTGCGTGGTTTAATTAAAACGTGGCGTAATAGATATGTTTTAATTTGCTGTCTGTACCGTGTGCGGAAAGTTGATGCGGCGTAGGTGGGTTGTATAATTTGCATGTGTAATTGTATAACTGGATCTGGAATTAAAAAGTTTAACTCACCTGCCAGATCGGATTTGATTTTAGAACATTATAAATCTATCCCATGCTTTGCTTACAATTACATGACGTCCTGTATATAGGTGATTCGAAGCGAACGTGACTATGAAGCGATCCGCGATGGCACGCGAATTCAGCACGATGCGTACATCCGTCCGTCCGTTCTGTCATACATTTCTTGTATCCATCCTATCTCACAGCATCCTGTGTCACAGGGCTCTATAACAAGAACCGTAATAAATAGTATCTATCTATTTTTCCTAAATGCTTGTGTTATAAGATAACTTCAGCTACGGTGATAATACGATATCTTTAACAAGTCCGATGATACCGAAGAGTTTCACATGAGTTAACTACTCCATATTTTGAATTTTTCTATACCAATAGTAAATGTCCATCATGGTGAATTACATTAAGGTTGCATTTCAATATATTTAATATTGTACTTTAGTAGTGCGAGCAGGCTAGTCCAGTCCTTCGCAATGAAGAAACGGAAATGGAAGAATGGAAGAATTAAATCATGTTATTCCTGTGCACACTCTCCAAATTGTATCCTATAAAATATCGAGATTAAATGGCGTCACGATGATTGTACTGCACACTAAATTCTGAAGATTTTATGTACAGTTGGCAAAAAAATAGGTATGTAGGGCATGATTGTTTGTGTTGTCATCAATGTTAAATGATACCTGTATACGTAAGGTAGGACTCAACATTGATAATAACGTAAACAATTTATAATATTAAACATTACAGAGGGTTTTAGAATCATGCCCTACATACTTAATTCTTTTGTCGACTGTACATAGCTGAGAACTGAGCTAGTGAGTCTGGTAGTTGGTCACTATTGCAAAAAGAATAACCGAGTTTTTGGTTCTAAGTTGTTACACTACTTGAGACATCAGATATTGATAACAATGCATCATTTCGACGTCATCTCAACGTCATCTCATCAATGTACATAACTAACATATTAATCGACGTGACGCGATATTGCGTTATGCATATGCAATGCTCATTGTACTCGCCTTGGCTATGGGTGCTTTGTGACGGCTCTATTGTACAATTACGTCGATTCAGATATCCCCCAGAGAGTTATGTGAACGTTAGATTGGTCACTTTTGTTCCTTTGATAGTAGTATTTGATGCCTAGAGCCTGTGACGCTTTGACGCCAATCTAGCTACGTTGTTGTCTACGGGAATGTTGGTCATATCTTTTATATTAAAATATAGGTGGAGTGATACTAACAGGCAATTTATTAGGGTTCCGCAGAAAACTTTGAAGCTGTATAGTTTAGTCATGTCCGTCCGTCAGTTCGCAGCACAGCGCCAAGACCCTTAGTGCTAAAAGCCAAAATTTGACATTGATATACATATTTATTAAAACTTAAAAATGGTAAAAGTTCTCTCAAAAATATTATGGGTTTTCTAAGACGATATTTCGATGTAAGGTCCGTTTGTCAATATTTAGCTTGGCCCTGCCGGCTAAACATTTGGAGTTGGACATGTGAATTTTACAAAATATATTTTATGATGAATTTACAAGGAAAATTCATCATAAAATACTGGTATTAGTCGATAAACTTACTACTTCGGAACCCTACATTGCGCGTGGCCTGACACGCACTTGGCCGGTTTTTTCCTTATTAAATATCTTTAATTGAAACTAAAATTTTCAGAAAACATGTGAGATACTTTATGCTTACAAAATTTATTCACGGATGCCTTGGTTCAAAAGAGAAATAAAGGATTTTATTTTGAACATTAAGATTCAGCTTGTATTTGTTATTATTGTCTCATTAGCGTTATAGTATAGGTATATGTACATTTTAAATGAAATCAAAATTAATTTAAATAATGATTTTGTAATCAAGGAAACGCTATTAATTTCAAAAAGTATAGTAAAACAATATGGCTAAAAGAGACTAATAAAACATCATAATTTTAAAATGAATGCAGTCAACTAAATACTGAAATGTTATGTTTGCGTATAATTCTTGTCTAAAATAAAAATTCCGAGATTTCCATCTAGTTAACAAAGAAGAAACCTTTGTTTAAAGAACAAATTCTTTTTATATGAAACCTTTTCATACTGATGAAATCTTATCTTTTACTGTACTTGCGTTCTCAGAAAAAAATTACCTCAAGTAAAAATAAAAGGCCAACATGGGTATCAATTCATATAAGATTTTTTATGCGATAAAACCTTATTTGCGGAATCTGTGGCATATTACTATTACATTTATTATTCTATAGCTGACTTTACTTTCTGTTAGTTACTATCTTTTGTCATTTTGGTTTATTTCATTTTTAACTTAGGTGTAACGTTGCAAAGATATTGGAATATTGTACAATGCGAACATTGAATTGAGACTCGATCGAAGGTAAACATACTGTAGCATAGCTTACGTTATACCAGTATTGTCAATAAAAATATTTTTATCGGTTTACGTTTTTTTTTGTGTTTCTTCTGTTATCAGTAATAACTTTCTGTGTTATTCCGAATAATAAATCATGCTTGAAAACAATGAATAACTATCAAATGTAAATTTAATTAATCATTCCGTTCGTCTGCAATTTTTGATAACATATTATCATGATAATTGGTTCATTGGTCAATAATTATTATTTTTTTGTTATTTTTCGTTACTCTCATGGTGTTTTTAAAAGTCAAATTTTATTTAATACTAGGAAATCGCCCTCGCTTCGCTTCGGGAAAAATTGTAAAAAAAAAATATAATAAAGCCTATGTCACCCGGGAATAGTGTAGATTCCCAACATTGAAAGAATTTTTCAAATCGGTTCGGTGGTTTCGGAGCCTATTCAATGCAAACAAATAATCAAATCCTTCCTATTTATAATATTAGCCGTATTGGGGCGGCTTAGAATACTAACCCCAATCCCGTGCCGGAAGGGCGTCGTAAAAGGTGACTAAATCCGGCCCACTAGTGATAGAGCCTTCGGAGGGATTATATTGGTAGTATTGATTTTAATTGTTAATTAATACCATTATTACTATTGTTATTTCTCCAGGGGTTCGCTACCACCCTCGAGCATGAGTCAGCCGTCAAACGACTCGAAGTGTTCCGGCTGGGGGTTTGAGAGCCAGTTCTTTCTTTCTTTCTTTTTATTCTTTCTTTCTTGGCCGGCAACGCATCAGTGATGCCTTTGGTGTTGCTGATGTTCATGGGCGGCGATAGCCACTTACCATCAGGTGGATCGTCAGCTCGTTTGCCGGCTATTTCCATAAAAATATATTAGTATAGATAAGTATTAATTATAATATTACACTGAATTCTTAAGGTGACTTGAACAAAGTGACTTGATGTCACGAACTATTATTATTATAATTCATCATAATGATCTAAACATTTATTACAATATCTATTAAATAAAATAAATAATTGTCATTTAACTTCTATTTTGTCCTTTGAAATAAAGTGAGAGCAGCGTATATCATTCGTTCTCACTTATGCTACTATTATTATGTACTATCATTTCTTTTGTGCTTACCTACTAAGCTTTGCGCATGTCAATAACCACCTTCTAAGTCAGATGTACATAATATGAAATATCGGATGGAATAGGAATTCCGTTAACAAAAAATATGAATTATTAACACCTAATAACAATTATGAATATTTATATTTAGAGATGTTATGCTTTTCGCTTACATCACGCATAACACAACAAAGTTTTGCGTAAATTTGAAACATCTGTACAAAATATGGTTTAAGGTGGTAAGGCCTGGTTTTTGAAACCGGAGATGTGGGTTCAAATCCCACCAGAGTCGGGTATTACACTACGAGTATTATTGGAACCTTGATTTTGTATATTGTGTTTTTTTGGGTTCCAAATGGAGAAAACAAAAAACGGAACCCTTATAGAATCACTCGTGTGTATGGACGATCGCCACAGCCAATTTTCTCCGACACTATTTAACATAATAATACCACCATCAAAAATTATTGATTATTTTAATCAATATTTACCACAATAACTACCGGTTATTATCTCAAAAATATTGTTTTAAAATCGTATATTGAGACATTATAGAAGAAAGTAAAATAATATACACGCAAATAATTTATTAAATGACTTTTCTTTTACATACTTTTTCAGACTAAAAGGATTGAGTTAGTCTCGGAATGTAATGGTATAATATAAACTAGAGATAAGATCCAATTTTCGCGAACGCCAGATGTAATAAAGGAGGTTGTATAGGAGTTATAAAATAAATACTTAATTTAAGGTACACAGTATGTAGAGTTTAAGCTGTACAAAGCGGTACGCAAGCTGTTCAGGGCTGTGAGCAATGGTCGAGACATTATTATGATTTATCGCGCGCCGGCCTGCGCTGCCTCCGAATTTATAATTCCGCTACGAATGTGTGTCTATTTGTATTCACTTTGAACGTTTATTTGAAAATAAGATATATAACTGTGGGTCAATGATATTATTGTTTGTTTAGTTATTACATTTCATACAGAATTTTCCATAGATACCTTAAAAATCGTCCGTGAAAATGCTTTTTACGTTTATCAAATGTAGTTGGTGAGTATATTGCTCATTTCTTAATCGTTTGGCAACACGTCGATAGTGACTTTTGTGTTATTGATAATCCCTGATTAAATGATTTTTGATTTTGCTTTTATTTTTTCTATAAATAAATATACGTAAATCATACTGAAAACATTGCCACTTTGATAGCCAATCAGGCAGGGTACCAGTTTGTGTCATGTATAAAGATTCCATTTATTAATTAAATATGCACAAGGATTAATCCAAATGAAATTATTTTAATACTACTGCTAAGTTACTACTAACAGCAGCTAAAATTAATTAAAACAACAAAAAGTACTCAAATTACACGTCAGGGGTGTCTGAAGTGTTTTATACAATCATACAGGATACTCAAATGTCTGAGCGCTTACATCATACATTCGTCTCTTCAACTGGTGGAGAGTGTGAGTTTTTGTAAGCAACTATCTCGCTGGCATCATAACACGAGGTTTTGTAGACCCCATACCAAATACTTAGTAGTGATGAGAAGAACATGATAATTATGATGATGATCGTCAAGATAATAAACATAGATAAATAATACAACAACCTTAAGACAAGTATTGGTATTTTCAAAATATAGTTAACAATTTTAATCCTATTGGAACGAAGTTCCTTATCGCGCGTTGTCAAAGGGGGCTAGACGGAAAATTACGACACTTTTTGATTCTTACGAATGACGACACTTTTTTTGAAGTGATTCACAGAGTTTTACAGAGATGACGCTGTACAACAAAACAATACTTAAATCGAAAGAAACTTCGTTCCATCCGGGTGTCCCTTGACACCTCTCATGTTTTTTTTAATATTATAAATGTGAAAGTTTGTGAAGATGTTTGGATGTTTCCTCAATCACGCCACAACTACTTAACCGATTTAGGTGAAATTTGGAATTGATACTATACCCTGGATTAACACTTAGTCTACTTTTTATCCCGGAAAAGTTCAGAGTTCCCGCGAGATTTGTAAGAAATCGATATCTAGGCGCGCAAGGCCACTCTAACGCAGGTGAAGCCGCGGCTATAAGTTAGTAGAACATAAATTGTTAAAATCTAGAAAAGTCTGCACTAAATCTAACCTTGATCTTTCCTCAACGAATCCTCAACCAACTTTCTAGAGATACGTCAATATACGGAAAGTATGGAGTAACATCGAACTAGGTTGGATACCGTGTTTAGAACTGTTCCGAAATAAATTATGAGCCTCGGAAACCATTGTATTTTCATAGCTGAGTGTTGGTGTTCGAGTTATAGTACGTTAAATTTAAACGATGGTTTACGGAAGTGGTATTTCCGAAAATTAATGATCGTAGCCGAGGCACATATTCTCTTTGCGGTATTATAACCTAAATAGACGTATTAATAGCCTCTTGATATATTGTGTGGATGATGGTCGATGATAAAGAAAAAAAAGAATGGGTTTTGCCACAGTTTTACACTATTGTCAGCTCACCGCTATCTAGTACTTCATTGACAAAAAATAAATTGTTTTCATGAAAGAGAAAAAAATAAAAATAAATCATAAAATGATCTCGTAAAGCATAATTTGATTAGGTACTGGTAATCAATTGATTTAATAGATATAAGTGGACAAAATGTATAAAGAGATCAATGTAATACATCCAAGTGGTATTAGCAGAGAATCTGGCATAGAAACAGGGTAAGTAGGGATAGAATTGATAAGATAATTATTGCGTAATAGAATCGCGCAACATCGCGTGTCGGCTCTGATTAAATTCTGCTAGAGAAGTCCACATTACTAACTAAGGAATCCTTACACAAACGTTGCATGTTCTTTGTGTAAATCAGTGTATTTACATTCCTTTAGGTACGTACTCCCTTATGTTATGTAAAGTATATATTGGACTGTAAAATTTTATTACGCATTAGTTGAAAAAATCGTTCGTAGCTTTTATACTAAAGGCTGTTGTTATTGCTGTATGGAAATGTTATTGTACATGCTTGTACGCATGTACAAGCATAATTATGTATAATAGTATCAGAGTATATAGTATTCCTTGGTTCACAAATGGTAAAACTAAGCGGAGGAAGGTTATGTAAATACATCGATAAAATTAAATGCACTATTAAAATATAGTATATGACGACCCCGTAGTCTAATTGGTAGCGATCTTGCCTACGAAGCGAGGGGTCCCGGGTTTGATTCCTGGCCGGGACAGATATTTATGTGACAGATTATGTGTAAATGTTTGTTGTCAGATCATGGGTGTTATTGTGATGTGTTAAATGTGTCGTCCTTGCCACCCGCGACACAGGTAAATAAAACCTACTGCGGGGATATGAGTATGTAGGTATGCGTGTTAGCGTTTATAGTATGTACATTGTTGTGTTATAATGAAACTTGATGAGATTTGTTAAGCAATAAAAGTGTATTTTTCCTCGCAGTAAAAGATTTTGATTAAGAAAAATTTAACTGATTCCAACCAATCCTAAAAACTGAAAAAATTATGTAGTATTCTTTAATAAAAACGACTTTTTGTTGGAGAATGAGGAAATTATTTAAAGTAGGACTAAGTAACTGAAAAGTACTAACCAACTTTCAAACTCAAACCAAAGAATTAAAATTACTTTGCTTTATAAAACACAAGCCGAAAAGAAAAGCTCGTCTGTTACTGAAGTGTAATTATTTTCAGTTAGGAATCATTTTATCTGTTTCAATGGCCAACAGGAATATAGAAAGGAGTTTGGAATAAGAAAGAAAAAGAACAATCTTGGATAAAATCCGTCAAACTGATCTGAGGCTTTAGATATAGAACTTCGATCTATCAATATATTCAAAACATGAGAGGTGTCAAGGGACACCCGGATGGAACGAAGTTCCTTTCGATTTAAGTTTTGTTGTACAGCTCCATCTCTATAAAACTCACTGAATCACTTCAAAAAAAGTGTCGTCATTCGTAAAATCAAAAAGTGTCGTAATTTTCCGTCTAGCCTCCTTTCACAACGCGCGATAAGGAACTTCGTTCCAAAAAGACTAATTGAATATAAGTCAGTGTCTCTTAGGGTGTTACGAATATGGTAAAGGAGTTTTTCTATTTCTGATCTGATATAGGATTAAGGACTTCAGTATCGGTTAGGTTTACATAATTATATTGAACCTATACTATTGTAAAGGTTTGTTGTTTCTTAAACTATCAAGGTACTGTAGGAAATGTTTAAATTTAATATAAAAGAAATAATCAATTATGCATTTGAAAACAATAAAAAAAATTACGACTATCAGTATCTACTACCTAATAACTGCTACCAAACTCGTACGTAGAATAAACGACTCTTCAGAACTCTTTTTGAACAAAGACATCAGTTAGGAGTTATTGCACATTTATGGTATACAACTCTACCCACTTATACGCACCTTTTTTTAAATGTATACCAGCTGTGAACGTATGCCCTAAATAACACAAAACGCTCACGAGTTTTACGTTACATACACACATCCAACTCCCAATTTCACCCACGCGACATAAAATGTCACGCAGACTGACGAGCAGTCTATACGATAGTTAACTAATTGCTATACACCCTCCGATCGGAAAGTTAAGATTCTATGGAGCGATCCAAGCTTATAAGTTCCAATACTATTCCACAAGGAAATTTCGCGACGGTTCGTAAACCTAAATCGTTCTACCAAAGCCGTTTAAAGGTTCAATTAGACGTATAAGGATAGTTAGAGCATAGAAAAGTTACTGCAGAAGTACCTGAAAACTTGCTGCAAAATTTTCTCACTGCCAAAATCTAACATAGCATGGATGAATATTTAAATGAAAAATAATGCATTAATTTTTGAAGTAAATATTCGTTAGGCATGCCTTGAGAGTAACTCAGATTTTTCGGACGGAAGTATTCTAAAGAAAATTAATTATGGTCTAGTCTGTTGGCACCTTTTTTAAAACCAGAAACTTAATATAGAATGTCGTGAGTACATGTAATACATATAATACACTTTTTAACCTAAGATGCAAAAACGATTATTATTAAGTTTGACGTATCAAATTAAAGTATTTGTGTATTATAAAATTTACATTTAGTACATTAGTTTTAACACATGTTTTTTTTTAAATATTGACATTACTTAATATATACTTTACCTATACCTATAATAACTTGTGGGTACAGTAAATTTTAATATTATACTCAAAAAAATGTCAGCCTCTCTTCCAAAGTGCTATAACTAACAAAGTACATATGTGATGATGTAGGTACGTAGTAGTGCGTAAGCAAGTACTTAGGATTTATATAATATCATTTTATAGACCAAATTTTTTTTTCTCAGTTACCGTTAGTATTTTTATTACTACTGCGAGACTATTATTGGCTTTTATGAAATATAGTTATTGCTACTACGTGTAACACTAAATGAGTAAAACGTGAGTTCAGTTCAAATCGGTTAACGTATTGCGTCAGTTGCGTCATTGTAACGAAGAGATTTACAATTTTTTTAATAAGTAGGAACTGGAAAAATAAGGCTGAGGTGTCGTGGGACACTACGTAGGAAAAAAATTCCTATGATAAAGTTTCATATATAATTAAAAATTACGACACCATAAAATACCGACGTTCGAAAGTAGGTATTTAAATTAAAAAAGAAAATAATAATATAGAAATAAATCATGAATGCATTTTCAGAGCTCTAAAATTTAACAACTTCATGAACATGAACAAAATAATTCACAACCAATACAATACCATAACTCCACAGTTACGCCTTTTTCAAATGATTTAATTTTATGTGTCACTAAAGTGACTAATAACTGCGTCCCTTCTGTACGATTATTTTTCTATGACATAGCAATCTCAGCCGATACTAAGCGTTAAAGTCTGGTCGGTCGTCATTGATGCCTAGCGTCCACGAGCCACGAGCATTTGAACTTTTTCCAAACGAGTGCAGAGTATTTTCTAAAGGAAAACCTGCTTTTACGTAGTGCTTTTAAGATCATAATAAACACTTTAGTAAAATCTGTTATGTGCAGATAGAATTTCTCTATGGATGGATTTAAACAACGATGATAGAATGCAGTCGTAACTAATTTAATAAATTTGTATTTAAAATATCAATACAGCTGTGATTAACTCATACGTATCTGAAGAATATGTGTACCTGAATAACTAAATAGAGATATCCATTATAACGGTTTTCAAACAACTTTGGTACAAAATTAGTTGAGACTGGGGCCCGGTATAAAAAGTAGTAAATGTTACGTAATTGTAATGTTCAGTTTCTGCCAGTCAAATTTTCGAGATAAAATATTATAGGAAGCTACAGGCGCAATGGGAACACGGCTGTAGAAACTTTTAGACTCGCAAAAGGTCACTGACACCATGCAAGCTACCATTTTATTTTGTACGTAAGCAGTTTATCTATTGTATAATAAATATGTATAATAAATGTGATGGGAAAACCTTTGTACCCCCTTTTACACAGAGAGAAAGTTCATAAAACTAAATATTATTCACAAATGGTTAAATGGCATTTTATTGTAAAAATCAGCATATGATTTCAATTTGAAATTTGAATGATGTTCGCTGGCTCGAAAGGCCAGAGTTCTAATCCTATTGCTGAAATCATTGATTTGCGTATTTGTATTATTATCACTTGTTTCGTTGACAACCCCGCATGTCTGAAAGGTTCGTTCTCTTAAAAACGTGGCGATTCGATGGGTATGAAAGGGAAACACTAGGAAGCAATAACACACCTTTGAGATCTTCATAGAGGTTTTCTCATGATGTTTTTCTTCACCGAAGCAAGTGATAATTTACTTGTAATACCCACATAATATTTGAACATTAGAGGTGCGTGCCAGGATTTGAACTCGGGCCCTGCATTCGGGAAAACAACGTTCTAACCGCTAGGCTATCACTGCAGCTGGAACACCTATACGTATATATAAAAAAAAAAACCGATATAAAAAAAAAAAACCTACTTGCGCAATATACTCGGTATAGTACTTATATAATTGTGTACGTTATTATGTACCTACAACTATGTATTAAGCCTTATGTCTGCAATGCAGCGTATTTTATTGTAAAGTCTTTCTTTCTTTCTAACAACAACAACTAGAGGATATTAACAAGAGGAATTACTAACAAGAGATACTAACAAGAGGAATTACTAACACGTTACGATGAAAAAGAAAGCAACAAAATAGCTTATTATCTCGCTCTCCTGCACTGCAAGAGGAATTTAAAACAAATATTTTAATGCCATTATATCAAAATCTGTACAAAATTATATTTTAAAATAGATATTGCTTTCAAAGAGACTTAATTCCTCGATCTAACTTTCTCAATAGATATTACAACATTTTCAAGTTCCAAACTAAAACAAATCAAAGTATTAATTGACATCATACTTCAGCATCCAAGTATAACGCAATAAATTCCATTCCGTAACAATTTTCAAGGAACCGAGGTGAGGGTAAAGAACTAGTAGGGGTTGAATTTAATAAGGAATCCATCCCACGGTCGAATGGCTGCTTAGATTTCTCATCAAAGTTTACAAAATACCAGTGCGGTCTACAAAATTATGTATAGCCAACCCTTGGTAAATGGAATTACCGATGCGTGACTGGTTCGATGTCCTGTGTAATAAACCAATTATCACAATATGAATCTATGTTACTAGCTTATCCATCCGCAAGGCTGAACACAATTAAATACATCGTTATAATCGAAAAATTTAATTACATTTTAGGCGGTATAAATGGACAACTCTATTATGACAGTGGACTGCTGAACAAGGGGTCCCGGGTTCGATTCTTGACTGCAATCTGCGATATACTGGTACTATACTAGGGTGTAAGTGAGTGAATGTTCATTATTTTTTGGTTTCAACCCATTAATGGCCCACTACAGTACTGGGCACGGGTCTCTCCTCTTGAGGAGGCCTAGAGCATTCTCCACCACGCTGCTCCAGTGCGGATTGGTGGAGGGGTTAGTGGCCAACCTGAGTGTCGGAAGTTTTCAAACCGCCCGAGGGCCTCCGACATGGCTTAACGACTGTTATCTTATGAAAATAAACAGGACTGACGGCTTTACGTGCCCTCCGAAGCACGGAAAGGCTCAAGAATTTTTTGCCACTAGCGGTCACCCATCCAACCACCGACCGCGCCCGCATTATTTTTTATCGTTTACTTATTTATTTTATTGCGTTAATTTGAACGATGAGCCAAATACACTGATAAAGAAATAAATAACGCTTCACACTCATAGCCCCACACTAGGATTCCCTGTGTCGTGGGTGCCATGGACAACACACAAGACAAGGACATTCACACCCAGACCAAGAGCAGAAATTCAAACTCATCATTCAAATTTCCGCCTCGCTGGGAATCGAACCAAACCCTTGGCGCGGCGATCCGGCATGGTAACCATTGCGCTTGGCGCGGCGATCCGGCATGAAGCATTGTCATTAATATTTATGATCAAATATGTAGGCAGGAGGTGTACAAAATAAAGAACGTGAGTACCCGTTATTAAAATAAAATATAATTTTCAGTCCACGATGTTTAAATAAAATCGCGTTGGCAAAATGTTAAACAAATCGACATAAACTGATCAGAACAAAATTTTTTTATATTAATTCAAAGTAAATTAACTTCCATTTTAATAACTGACAAGCAGACAGTAAGTCATGACCTAAACACTTCTTCAGGTCCCCAACATTTTTACCAACCTAGAATTATACTGTAAATAAACCCTTTACTTTGTTGGATCCCATATTAGGATGAACATAGCATTTTATAAAAATCCAAGTGGATCAAAGTATCCTTATTCAGCCCACATCATATTCCACCTGGAACAAATTGTACGTTCTTGTAAACGAGCGTATTTTTTTGAACTGTCAGACGCGAAAAATGAGTCTCGTGCATTCGGTTTCATAATAAAGTCCTGTTTGTACCACACGGCGACGTGAGTAAGTTTTACCTTATATGACGTGTTTTTACTTAATTATATAACTCTTTTATGTCTTGTTGTATATTTACGATGCTGTAGTTGTTACTTATCACTATTTTTAGCCAAACAATATTGATGTAGTTTCAAAGATAACACAATTCACCCCTACGCTGAATTTGTGAGAATTGAAGTTTTAAGAATAAAATACAATTCGAAAAAGAATAAGCAGAAATAGAACGAAGGGGAGACAAAATATGTCAGATCATTTGTTTTATAGGATTGACATATTACACATGTAGACATATCGCTAGAATTTTCGTTAGAGTATCCTCTCTAAATTACGGAGTTCTTATAAGAGTTACTATTACTTACGTAACTATAAAGTTACTATAAGTTATATTCTGTGAGAAAATTCTGTCTGGCATAGCAATGGAGTCGTAATTGGAGAGAGGATTCAAACTTTACTAAGGAACAAAAAGTGTGTCATTGTAGACTTAACACAATTTTAGGACCACTGCGGATAAATAAATTATGGACAAGATTTTTATGTAAACAGCCAACAAACAAAGAGATGAGCCATCTGACCACTCCACCGTCGATGCATTGCCTCAGAAATTACCTGCCAAGAGAGAAGAAAAAAGAAGTTCTGGGTCTCAAGCCATCAACCGAAACATGATGAGTGATTTTTTTAGCTCTAGCAAGACGCTGGTAGATAACCAGGCAGGCTTCGCCGAAATATAACGAACATTTACAGAATATTATTATTAAAAACTGGCCATCAAGTTTTATCATAGTGGTGTCATTCATGCCTCAGAACCAGCTTTCAGAAGAAGGGATCTAACATTATCTCGTATTGTTTAGTTAATTTTTATGGAATTATTCGGCAAACAAGCGAACGATCCACCTGACGATAAGTGAATATCGTCGCCCATGGACATCAGTGAAACCAAACGCATTACTGATGCGTTGTCGGCCAAGAATGAGAGAAGAAAATGAAAGAATAGTAGCAGTGAAAAGCACAAAAATTAGTCCCAAACCCAAGGTTATATGAAGCTTTTACCCCGTTTTCATTTAAGCCAGTCTTCGCGCTCTTTTGAATTAAAATTACCCATTTTCTTGGAATCCAAGTGTTTTCTCGCGTATTTCTTATTCGTCATACATCATATCCCACCTGGAACAAATTGCACGCTCTCGCAATAAAGAGTGACACGTCCTTATTTATACAACGTGGTGCGTGACACGCATTTCTACTACATTTACGTGAAAATAGTTTCTTTATAAATCTAACGTAGTCGAGATTAGTATGGATGAATATGTAAAAGACAAGTAGGTAATCTTAACAATATAATTTGTTTTTTCAAATAAGTTCTTGGTTAGGATCTAATTTGGATAAGTAAGTTAAGCATTGACATTAGCTGCCGAGCTTCAGAGAGAGAAATTAAATGGGTTTAGGCAGGTTTGCTAGCGTTGCTGGCTAAGAAAAAACAAATAATGAAAGAATTGGCTCTGAAAGTTCTTTAATTCTTAAAATTTATCCCGGTAAGAAGACGAAATATCATGATAACATGATACATAAAATGTATATGTATAGTCCTCATGAGCTATTTCAAATTGTAAATTAACACCCTTTTGAAAAAAGCTTAACTATAGGTATAGAAATGTAATCGACCGCAAGGGTATTTCTTCTTAATTAAGGAAACCTTAAGCATACTTAGCTGGGTGCAGATTTGTATAGGAGAAGTTGAGATCGATTGATGCGATCATTAAACAATTATGTCGTACAAAAGATGTTTAATCAGGCTAACGGCTTTGTAGCTCGGCGTTTATTGTTGAACACTGTAATTCAATATACGTTTGTTACTCAATCTATTCTTTGTTAAATTGTATATTATTATTAGGGCAAAGTAAAACGTTTAAAGTATGCTTTTCTTAATATCTTTATTGTTATAAAACGATCCAAATGACAGATTAAAGGGAATATATGCACAGAAAAACAGACAAATATTTTTTTTTGTTATATCAGTACATATAGTAAATACTCAATCGGTCAGTACCGGACCGACTGCGGCGGCCGAGCTTGCGTCGCTTATTCGCGGCCTACCCGGCGCGCACGCACGCCGCGCGGTACACACCAACAGCTCAAGCTGTTACGCTGTTTAATACTCTGATTGCTCATGCGCCAGATACGGATATATTCAACATGTCTTTAAACTATTTTATAAACATATGTGTAAAATACTTTTAAATGGTGTTAAGCAATAATTATTATTAGCATAAGATACCAATAGCTTGCAGTATGCTTTGGCGCTGCTGTTAGTACTGCAAGCATCTGTAATAAATAAATAAATAAATAAATAAATAAATAAATAAATAAATAAATAAATAAATAAATAAATAAAGAAAGAAAGAAATAAATAAATAACTGATACTACTACAATAATACTCCTAGGCCCAATGATATTGTACGATATATTAAAAAGAGGCCTATGCCATATTAATAAACCGATCTTGGCTCAAGAAAATTCCAGTCAGATATTACCAATGTAATTTTACATAGATCAGAGAGATCTTAAGATCATTTATTAATACGGGCACTAATATACAACGTCATTAATATACAAACATCGATCAGCTACCGTTATAATATAGATGATGTCTAGCTTATAATTGCGACGTCGTCTGTGTGGACTTCAAAATTACTTTCTTATAGAAAATGTGTCATTAATAAAAAAAAATACGAAAATTCCCTGAAGTCCGTGGGCGACAGTAACTACTTATCGTCATGTGGACCGTCAGCTCGTTTGTGTGCTTTCTCAAAAAAAGGAAATTCTATGCTAGTACGAGTAATACATTGGCTAATGTATGGACTGCTATAAGAGCAGTCAAGATTTATTTAATTTAGAAAGAGGAAGTTGATTAGATATGGTTAAAATAACTAGTATATATATTTTCTATTGAATACATGTTCAAGTTCTACTACTATTATATATTATTATGTACTATTATATCTTCTATGGTTTTACATAAAAATAAGCTCGGCTCATAGCCGGTACTTCATCTATATAAAGTTTGTGAGAAAACAACAAGTATAATTTAATTTTAAGCTTATTAAGACTCTCGTGAAAGCCTTTGTCCCATATCAGGATGTTTCAAATAACAACAATCTATTTTCAATCACAATCTAATGAAAATTCTTTAGACAAAACTTAGCTGATAAACACGACGACTAATCAATACGATATTATAGAAAAGTTATCTCATTAGTATCCTACTATCGTTTATCTTTTAAAGTATAAAACCACATACCTATTTACAACAGCAAATATTGAACATAAAATAAGTAATAAAATCGAAATATATCTGCAAAATTAAATGACAACAAAGTGTAGCATCATTGGATTATGAAAGCAATATATCCTCAAAGATTAAACAAGAGAGTGTACACCCTCAAACCTTTACAGTGAACAAATAATAAAAAAATCTCACGTACAATCTTAGACGTATCTCCGTCGGATGAGATAAAGAAAATCCCCGACTGCGAGGTAATGCATAATCTTAAGACTAACACGAAATCTAAAGCAATGACCTAGAAAATTCAATTACGGGCGGTCGCGATTCACGCATTCTAATGTACGCCACGGTGGCGTGATACAAAATCTAATCAAAGTTTATGGTTACCCTTGTGGTTTTTGCTGCCTTACCTTAGATTGGACTGAGGTTCTTGTAATAGGAGGAGCGGAAGCGGAAGCGACAGCGTTTATATACTTGAAACATATTTATAATCTAAAAGAACCTTTATAATTTGATCTAATAAATCTAAGAATACTTACCTGAAGCAGCAATTTCAAAAATTCACTGCAATACTAAAAGGACTTTTTACCATAGTTATTTCAGATATTCTTACATTTTATCATGCTATTAAAGTTCAAACTGGTGAATAAAATAAAATAAAATTATCACATTAAAAATACTTAGTCTTAGTGATTTGTAAGGGAACTGTGTGAAATACAATTAATATAATTATTTAAAGTTGAAATTGTAAAATAAAGTTTTCTGTAACTTAGTAGGAAACGTAAAATTTGAACGCTTTTAATACAATCCCGCCATTGCTTATCAATATGGTTGGAACCTTATACTTTATGTTAAATCACCAACTCCAATATGCCACTGAATTACGTTCCATTGTGCAACTAAAGATGTACAAGGTTGTTCAATGAACCTCTGCGGTACTGAATCACTTTCATTCATCGTGGGATAAATTAATACCCAAATTTAATTTATTAGATATTCAGTACACGCTTTTACCAGAAATGTGCCTCGGATATTTTAACTTACTCAAATACATATATAAAGAGTATATTACCACTCATCTCAAGTTTATCCTTTTCCTGCTTATGATAGTGTGTAGTACACACTGTGTACAATAAACGGAAAAATCGGATCAAATCCTTTTTGAATGAGTTAAAAAGTTACATATAGTTACATAAAGGATAGAAAGATTATAATTTTTTTGATCCATAACGGACAGAGATAGTGGACGCACATGCATAATTAGATACCGCCACTATACGCCTCGTAACATCTATTAAATCACGAAGGTTTTGTCGTAAAAACAAACCGTGACTCTTCTCTCTTTTCTGGCATTTTGACACCAAAATCGTAGCTCCTTTTAATAAGCCAAGCCATTATACATCCATAATTATTTTAAAAACCACCGAAACAATTTTGGTCAACACTTGTGTTGTCTATTGAATTAATTGAAAGCCAATAAAAAAGAAAGACAAACAAAAACTCAATAAGCTTCTGTGAAATTTTGTATATTTGTTTGGAAACAAAACATATGTACAATTAAAACAATAAGTAATTAAACTATCTTAAAGAACAATAACATATTATAATATCAATGTAGCTAATGTATCAATGTAGATAATGAAAATTAGTTATTTTTTTTACATTCTAATCACATACACATTATAATTATTAATTCAGGAGACATTTTTGTTACAGATTTATTTAAATGAATGTAATCTAATCTTGACTGTTAAGTGAAGTGATATAAGATTTGCATAGATTTGCCATTTAAATACGAATAATTTAACTTAAAAGGTGTTTGTTTGGGCGTTTATTTACTTGTGGGACTAGAATATAACATAATATCAATTTCAAAAATTACAAAACAGAGATCAATCCGTTGCAATTTTCTCGCACATAAAAATAGCTGACGCATTGTATCCCTAAGAGTATGTACAATATTGCTTGGGAGAAACGTTTTGTAGCGCGAGAAATCCATCAATACGTGCCTTAAATCCGTAAATACTCCTTCGAGTTTTTTTATAAATAATATTATATTTTATAACAAAGAAAAAATTACGAAACTACAAAAAAAGGTTTTCAATTTGATTCTATCTTTTTTAAATGTTTCTTACCTCAGAACTCAATTTTGTTTAAAGTTTTTGTAATTTTGTAAAATTCTAAAAAATTGTGCGTGACTAAATAAATAAAAATCATGTGACAAAAATAACAAAATTATTAGCGATCAGCAATGCGGTCCCGTTTCAGCCCGGGACATCAGGTATAATGTAACAACTAATAGTATTCTTCTAGTGAAAGTATTATACGTTTGCAAGAGTAAACAAACAAACAAACAAACAAACAAACAAACAAACAAACAAACAAACAAACATGGATACATAAGAACGAGTCGAATACAGGACATCCTTTTCTAGAAGTCGGTTAAAAAGTACTCCAAATAGGATAAACTATAAACATCAGTTACTTCAATCTAACAGGCTTTACCACACAGAAAAAAAAACTATGCCTTATATGATAATAATGTTCTGCCTGTGCAAAACTGAAGGACGTTGCTAGCAAATTATGAAATACGAAAAGTTTTTAAAAGCTTCAATTAACGTAATGTAATTGCGTAAAAACTGATTTCATTGTACTCGTACAATACAATGTTTACCCTCTTAGTGTACTCTGAGTACCACGAACTTTGAGTTCGTTTATTAAACATTCGGTTCTCAAAGGCTTAATTGGTTAACAATGATAATTGTAACAGTGAAGTACCTACTATAGAGGGTATTATTCTTTACATAACAATTATTTCGCTTGTATTTGACGAACAATCAAGTTACCCTTTTATTACTTTGCTTTCATTGTTTATAATGTTTGTGGATATACATTTTAAAGGCACTTGTAAAAGGTTTGTTTAGGCAGCTACGTACGCTTTGTATTTCTCTTTTAAGCCAGTTTAGGTTGTATTATTTTGGATCCAAATAAAAAATACTTATAAATTAAAGCCAAACGGAACTTTTTAATAGAAGAGTCCCCTTTAGAAGTACTCGTATTATAATACGTAGTCTGTCATAATTAGTTCCAGCTCCACTCGGAGAAACCTATCTTAGTGCCCGTTTTAAAAAAATGAATAAAGGGGATTCTTTTGATTGACTTATATCAATGTAAGCTTTGTATTTTTTTTGTAAGAGAAAACAAATCGTTAATATTACATTACTTATCTTTTTTATTTGGGAACCAATCATTATATTATTATAATATTAAGCCCTAAGCTTACCATAATATGTCAGTGATAACCGCATCCAAGTCCTTTAAGTCGTAGATGTATTTCCAAAATAATAAGCTACCTGTAAAAGAAATTACATTCAAATTCGTTCAGAAGTTTTTATCTGAATAAGTAATCTTTACATATAAAATACTAGTTAGAATAATCCAGCTGACAACCGAATGCAACCTAGAGAAATTTCGAACGAACTGGATGTAACTTGCTTAGCGTTAGAATCGTATTCGCAAGCCTCTTTTTAACCAAACTTAATAATGACCACCGCATGGGAATCTCACCTTAGTATGCAACATCGTCACGGTATTAAGGATCGAAATGGTGTGCATTATCGAAAACATGGTGGTTGATACGAAAAGCACATTCTGAATGAAGGGAGTGGGTACGAGATCCGATTAATTCCGTCGCAAAAGGGAATCATGGAATAAAGGCGGTCAAGTGAAAGCTAAAATATAATGTATTTGAGTGTGAGGGCCCACCTTTTTCGAACCAATTTTCTTTGTTCTTGGTGTATGGACATTTTGTGTGTTTTAGAACGAAATAGCTAAATAAACATTAACACTATTATTGCACAAAGTATTTATAATAGTTTAATAAACGCTGAGTGTGTAAGCGTTTAATATTTATTTGTTTATTATTATAGTTTGAAAGTATAATAAGTGTGACACTATGTTTTCATTGGACAAAATAACTGTTAATTAAGATCATGAGAAAAACAATGAATTTTCTATACTGCACGATATCATAATCCTTGCTACGAACGTCTCTGGTAGGTACATTCCATCCATAATCCTAATTCTTGTTTCTCTGATCACACACTGCGTTGTAAGTTTTTATCATACAAAACATTTCAGTTTATTACCGGCCATTATGATGAAAAAAAAAACTTTTTTGTAATAGTTACTAAACAAATAATATCAATTAACAAACAAAAGGAAACAAAAGTTTACACAATTCACTATTCCATTCTGTTCTTTGAACTATAATACATTATCCAGACCCGTTTTTAAACTATCATCTACAAAAAAACTCTCACTCATATGCGAGCCTACTAAGGTCCACCTCCTGATGTGTATGATAATTACTACAGTTTATAGTGCATAAAAGAGTAAGCAAGCGAATTACTATTTATCTTCTGTTTCTATCAAGAAGTGTCAAGACTTGCACGAAATATAAAATCACTAATTACTTAAATAATTTTACTCCAAATGTTTTAATTTTACTCTAAATGTTTACTTATTTTTACATACTTAAGGTTATTCGTTATTTATGGATTAGGTTTTTGAACTCCCCAATGAAAGATATTGCCTCACGTATGGCACATTATTTATTCAGCTTGAAAATCGGCACCTGATTGTAGGCCTTCAATTGTGTCGAAAATAATAAATTTTTGTATTTATTTATAATTAATATATTTTTATTCTTTTACGTGTTATTTATATTATAATATTATTTACGTATAGTATAATAAAATTTTGTGGCACTTAACTTACTAAAATATAAGGGCAGCAGCTTGGCACTTACCAAAAGTATCCTAGTGATTTATTGATTAGGTTTATTTATAATTAGGCTCGACTTAATACGTGGAGTCGAGTTAAATTCCAATAGCGTAGTACATTGCGTGACTAAATTAATTATCACACAATAAACACAGAGTTAAGTACGTGTACTAACGACGTGCCTTTTACTGGAAATTGGTTTTCAATTTTTTCGTAACGTGATTACTTTAGGCAATGTATTTATAATTTATTTTCTTTTACGAGTTTCTTTGGTAAACTACAAAGTGGATGTATTAATTAGTAATTGTTCTGTTGTTAAAAAATATGTTTTGTTTCATTTGGGATTTTGCAATGAGACGTA
The DNA here is from genome assembly GCA_963932265.1 of Thymelicus lineola. NCBI lineage: Eukaryota > Metazoa > Arthropoda > Insecta > Lepidoptera > Hesperiidae > Thymelicus > Thymelicus lineola. Next base: position 2,862,901 of record OZ010688.1, on the reverse strand, counting down.
ATAAATATTCGGTTCTATGTCCCTGCAACATTATAATTTTAGTAAGGTGCCCAAAAGAGACCTGTTTTTGTCCGAAAGTTGTAATTTTGGCAAAGGAAGATCTTGCCAGGAAGATCATGCTTGGAGAGCAGCCGCGCTCTGACAGTTCGTTTTTGGAACTTGTGTTATACAGCTTTGTACTATCTCAAATATAATGAAGAAGTTTCATCATCTTCATAACACTGTTATATTTAAAGATTAAAATTTAAATGTAGATAAATGCTTATAAATCTCCGAAAAAAATTTGCAAATCCATTAATAAATGACTGAAATAGAAATGATTCGTACCTTTTTTTTCCAGACAGTGTGAAGTGTTAATTTGCCTAAAGCTTATATAATATGCACTGTAATGATTTTTTTTTTTCAAATCAAATGCTAAAACGGTGTTCTGTTGCAAGCCGCGTGGGACAGGTACTGATACGACACAAATTATTCTTGAAGAACGCAACTTCAAAGCCCCATAAATGTTATGTCCATTCCTAAAGATCCTCCACTGTGTCGAATTGCTTACTACCTAGGTACATACTAGACTAAGACTGGTCTCCCAGATATTAAGTATATGTAATTATTTTATGATTATAAATGCGTGTTTCACTTAATTGAATTTTATATTATACTGTTGGTATTAAAAAAAGTTTTAGTATCAAATTAATTAAAATTATTACAATAATAAAAATCTATAACTTACATTGTATAACTTATTATACAACTTACATATTTATACAAAAAAAAATCTTAAATTTACTATACCAAAATATTTATTTACAAAAGATGTGTATCATACATAAACTTGTATTATTTATCTCAATTTACCAACATTTTCAATAGCCATAATTATCCAAACGTAACATGTCACATCCGTCACATCCTACTAGATCAATCAGCTTACATGATACAATACTTGATACTTGATACTTGATACAGCAAGGTAAGCTCCTTAACGTCTTTTCACTCCGATGCGGAGGCACCATTCAAGATATCTGAATTAAACTGAAAAATAATATTACCTCTTTATCCTTTCTATAATCTTACTACGTACAAGAAAGTTTAGTAGTAAGAAATAGAGTATCAATCTCAGAGGTCTCTTCTAAAATTCTTAACTTGATTATTTCTTTACTGTTTATGTTGATTAAAACCTTCAAAACCTGAAGCTAGAGCTTTTTTATCTAACTCACTTTGTTAACTAAATGGTTGGTATAAAACTTGTAAAAATTCATGGCATTAGGATACAATAATTAATAATCTTAAATGAAAATTAAAAAATCCCTCGACAGTTTATTTACGCTAAACATAGCTAAAACAGTCTTGATTAAGTTACCTTTCGTACAAAAAAAAAAAACAGATCAAAATCGGTTCATCCGTTTAAAAGCTACGATGTCACAAACAGACATACAGATATACAGACACGTCAAACTTATCAACAATCAACAACCTTCAAATCAACAATCTTTTTTCGTCTGGGGTTAATAAATTCACAAGAAAACGTTTTTTTTTCATCACAACAAAATAAGTAATACTCCTATGAAATACTATGAATTGGTAAAACTTGTAACTAAAAATTAAAGCTTACATTTATTTACAAAACGCTCACTTTTTAATAATTTGAATGAACACTTGAGTTTGTTATTGTTGAGCCTATAGACTACACTTCAAAAACTCGCAACAAAACAATAAGATTATAGAATAAATCTGACTGCGGAATTCATGAATAGAAAAAGTAAAAATGTAATGATCAAGCCTTTATCTGCTGTAGGAAAAATCAAACGTGGTAAATCTATCTTCCAACGATCTGAACTTGGGTGAGGCAATATACATATACTTCACGTTTCCCTAAGTAGGCAGGAGATTTGACACGAAACCTTTTGAAATCGTTTTTTGGTCTAAATAACCCTTAAAGTTGCCGACAAGACATCCTGTTGTTAATGGTAAAAACAGTACATATAAGCTACTTTAGTCTGTAACTTTTGTGTATGAATTATGAATTGAAAAAGGTGCCAAGGAGTTTCTTTAACCGTTTTCTTGTCCTCTTTACAAAATGGTGGTAGAAGCAAAAAATGTGCTAAGGCGTTAATAGAATATTCACGTCATTAAAGAATTTTGAATTAGTATTTGATCGGTAATGACACTTAAAGATGCTTATAAATTGATCTCCTTTATGCTATCAAAACACGTTAAGACTTCACCTAGTTGATTTATGAAATAGAATGGTAGCCAAATAAGTAACAGGAGAAATTAGGAAGCAATTAGGAAATAGTAAATATGGGTTTGACTGCTTCTTTGAAACTATGAATATTTTATCAAAATTTCCCTGTCAATTAACTATTAACAAACTTCCTGTTAAAAATAAATTACAATAGCTTCAACTGTAAGCTAGTTGTTAACGTAATGTTTTCAGAATCGAAGCGAGGGAAGTTTCTACAGTAAAATTACTACAATGAATCCGATAAATTTTAAGAAATCGTTCACCTTCTGCCTAACACAGTTCCTACTCGTATAATGTTCCTATTCCCTGTAAACTCAGAATGTCTGCGTCGTAGTGTCACAGTTCACACCTGCATGCTATGCTATACAGCCATTCTTCGTCGAGCCGTCGCGGCGAGCGGTCGCTTCGCTCTCGAATCTATCCTAACTTAAGCTCGCGAGTGCGTGATACATGTGAATGTTAATTTCGTGATTTACCGACTTTCCTTCGGAGAATCACCGCCACCGATGCGAAACGAAATGTGAGGATCTTTTTATGCTAACGCACGTTTTCAGTGCTCTTTCGAGCTATGACAATTGAAATTGTATTTAATAGAAAAATCGCGTGCAGCATTACATTTATTTATTACACTGTAATGTTTCAAATGTTTTTACGGTTAAGCGTGATTTTATTTGCCACACGCAAATGTTTGTGGTATGTTACGGTTTTATAAAATAATATTATAATATATCTCAGTATTTCAGCGGTGATCAAGAATTAGTTTGAGCTTTTCTACAAAAGCATCGCTGTTGATTTATCAGGCACATATAGAGATTGTAGAATAATATTTGAAGGGCGTTCACAATGATGAATTTGTGTGTAGGATCGGGGATGATTTTTTTATATTATTAGAATGACTACCAATTTTCATGTTATTTAAAGATTCATAATATGAAAACACTAAGTTAACGCAAAATAATTATTTTACGAAATAGTTTAACTTGTTAGTTCAACCATAACCCAACCGAATCAACATATTGCCGTACAAACTATATCCCCCACGTTTCTTTTGGCTGTTTGGTGTTACTGTTGTCGATGTTGACGATGATGGCCACTCACCATCTGGTGGTACATACGTCTGTTCGTTTGCCGGCTATTTACGTGGAAAGAATATCGCAAGTACCTATTTTTTCAAAGTAAAATAGTTATATACAATCGACGATGGGTAAACTTTACCAGTATTTATTTTTAGAAATCGTGCAAGCTAAGAAAGTGGTGCTTGAAAAAACATTATTATGTGACTCTAAATCAGATATAAACGAATTTTTAACCGACTTCAAAAAAAGGAGGAGGTTCTCAATTCGACTGTATTTTTTTTATGTTTGTTACCTCAGAACTTTGGACTGAGTGAACCGATTTCGATGATTCTTTTTTTAATTGAAAGCTGGTGCTTGTCGTGTAGTCCCACATAAATTTGAGCGAGATCTGACAATAAATCCATGTCAAAAGTACAATATACTTTATTTGAAGTCGGTTATTTTTTTGTTAAAATGTTATTAAAAGATACTTATATTATTTTAATTTCAAAAATTAGATATCTTGATTAAAACATAAATTCTGGTTAAGTTTATTACAATTTTTCGTCAATTCTCTGCAATTTTTTTTTGGAAATAACATTAAATATAATAATAAATAAATAACTTTACGACTAAGGGAGCCATATATTTACATTTACAAATGCTTTCAAATTTATTTCACATATTTATTGGTTTCCCATTTTCACCTCCCTCCGATTTCACTGTTCTAAGATAGACAAAGTTATTGCTTATTGCAAGAGCTACAAAATATAAAAAAGCATTCAAAACATGGTTAGTCTCTGAAATTTATACCCAACATTATTTGATGATACGCGAAAGCTACGTCGATTCGAGTGTGCGTAGGTTGAATACGCTTAAGATTACATTTACATGGTTACCATATTATTTGGTTTTCAAGGTATACTTGTATACATGAAATAATGAAATAACATAAAATGTATATTTTGGATATAAAAATTTCACTACAAAAATATAATTAGGACAGTTTGATATTTTATTTTAATTTCTATTCGTAGATTACAGTTGCATTTTCTAAAATGTAAAGAATACCAAGCACAATGTTGACACGAAGTAAGATATACTTACACCAATTTTTGAACGCTTTTATTTAGCTTACCCTATTTGTATGGGTCAAATCTTGCAAGCGTAATTACGCTCCAACTTAGAGTCACTAACGGTTACTTAAATCACTCCTTAGTACAGAATTTGTATCGTGATTATTTACTAAGGATCGATTAAAGTAACCGTTAGTGACTCTGAGTTTGGGCATTAGACTTACTACCTATTTATTATCTTAAGGAGTTGTAACAAGCACGACCTGATACTTCACATAGATTAGGTTCCAGGCGAGGGAAGTCCTTAACGGTTAACAATACAGTCATTTTTTTTTCAGTATCTACTTAGCTTGACACTATGAAACTGTGTATTTACTTTTTAATTATTAACTTTTTTCTCATCCGTTTGTCAACCGGTTTTCATTACTTTAGCATTAGTGTTATCAATAAAAATCATTGGATATTTTGAATTTCATTAAAGTGGTATTGAATCGTTTGTATGAAAAAATATGGAGTCATACACATAATTGACCTATTTATAGTACAACCTATGTTCCAAACAATAGGCATGTTTTCCTCTAATTTTCATTAGGTTAGGTTGGGTGATTTTAATGTTGATGGAACAGATGTTTCCAACAAGAACAATTTAAAATAATGTTCCTTAAAATCAGTATCAGATTTAAAAGAACTTTGATATTGGCAGGAAAAAATAAAGTAGTGTAAATAATTACTTAGTTAACAAATGGCAACTGAAGGCTGAAGCCTTCATTTGCTATTTGCTATTGAGCTTGTTCTTTCTTTCTTTTTCATCTCTCTTTCTTGGTCCCGATTGTTAATCCTTCGTTATTTTAGTTGTTCAGTATTACTTTTAACAATATTCTAAACTACTAGGCTTATTTGTTTCTTTTTAGTTTATTTCACGCAGTCGGGTTTTATGTTTTTTGTATATTTTTTAAATACTTTTTATTTTACACCTTTTAGTCAGGATTCACTGACATTTTAGTAGACGAAAAAACTCACAATGTTGTCATTTCATTAAGTGAATTAATAAATTAGCGAAAATGGTTGTTTAAACAACTTTAAATCGTTATAGGTTACTATGCCTAAACTGTTACTTAAAATGAAAAATTATGAAAATCATTTTTGAACACCTATTCAACGATATCCCATTCGATAGGTTTTGAGAAAAAAAAATTGAAGATAATATTGCGCCATAAATAGGCTATTTTATTTTTTTCAATTTTGAATTACCCAGTATCACTGTCACAATTAAGACGAATCTAACGGCATCTCTCAAGCTGAAATCAATCAAGCCGTAGCCTACAGAGCGTGCCAAACAAATATACATACATACATACATATGTACATACACTCGAAAAACGTAACCCTCCTTTTGGCGCAGTCGGGTCAAAACAGCAATACTACATCTACCACGGCCGGTGATTGAACCCGTTCTATCGCTTAGCTGACCATTTTTATTGCTACAGATTACTATTTCGATATTCCTCAACAAACATTTCAATAAAGACATACAAAGACGTACTCGCAATATCCATTGCTAAAACCATTTTTTATTTAATCTTTGTAAGTAATAAAAGATGTTTCAACTCTACAGCGCACTCAGCCTTAATATGTGAAGCGTTCGTTTTGCCGATTTGTTCGTTAATCAATCACCCTTTCGGCTTTAGCGGATTAGTGTGTTTTCTTTGCTGAGTTTGTTTCCCGGATTAACACGTCCCGGTTTATCCTGATTATAGAGTACTTTGTAGAAATGTTTTCCAATCTTCAAGCCTTTGCTTTGCAGTTGGATGAAGGAACTTAGATACACTTAAAACTTTTTATGAGACGGCAAGGTTTTGAACAGTCTTATACCAGAAACAACTATGTCTAGTCGAATATTGTGGCGTCATATAAATAATTTTCGTGAACTTCAAAGTAAACTTTTATTTCTAAGAGATAATCTTATGATTCCAAAACTTCTTTTTTACCTTTCATTTATTCAGTCATTTATTCGACATTCTAATAAGTTCTTATTAATCTTTCTTCGTTACGCGTTTCCAAAAACAGCACGCGAAATCTCGTGATAGTTCATAAACAAAATTATTAATATTTCTGACGCTTAGTCTAGTTCTAGTTCTAGCGCTGAAGTGCTCATAGCCCGGTGACATGTATCGATTCTATGTGATCGACCGAGATAAGCAAGAGCGACGCGGTCGGTAGTTGGGTGGGTGACCGCTAGTGGCAAAGAATATTCTTTTTCTTCTTCTTCTTACTAATTTCTTTTTTTCTTCTCTCTTTCTTGGCTGACAATGAATCAGTGATGCCATTGGTCCATGGGCGACAATTGCCACTTACCATCAGGTGGATCGTCAGTTCGTTTGCCAGCTATTTCCATAAAAAAAAGAATTCTCGAGCGTTTTCGAACTTCAGAGGACACGCAAAGCCGATCCCGGTTGTTATCATAAGATAAAAGTCATGAGCGCAGGACTTTTGGCGCCTAAGACTTCCGACACTTGGCTTGGCCACTAAATCCTCCACCAATCCAAACTGGAGCAGCGTGGTAGAGTATACTCTAAGCCTCCTCAAGAGGAGAGACCCGTGCTCAGTAGTGAGCCGTTAATCATGGGTTGAAGCCAATTAGTTTCGTTAGCTACAAGTTTGTACTGAAACTTCAAAGTAAGTCCGACTCGCACTTGGCCGATTTTTTATTACCTATTACGTTTCTGAAAAAGCAAGAATAAAAAATTTCAGTTATCTGACGTGTAGTAAGACCGAATTAAATAGATAATTCAATAATGGATCCTGAGGCCAAATTTTGGGTAACTTTATTCAATTTATAAAATAAAGAAAACCTACAAAACCAATTCCAAGAAATGTAAGTTATGTTTTATAAAGGATAAGCCGGTCAATTTTATCAAGATCTTCTTGGAAATGTCTACCGGTAATTCTGGTATAATGCATATTAAAGAATTATTAAGGTAAAATTTCCGGAATATTCAAGTAGATACATAAATATTAAAAAAAAAAAATTTGCCACAATGTCCACAATGTTGAGTGACCACAGAGTACCCGTCTACAACGTGAGGGCGTCTCAAAGGCAATATAAGGAAACAACGTCTTAGATAATGGTTTTTAATATATTCACTATTCACCTGCTGAGGGATAAAAAAAGGTTTAAAGTTTCATCAGACTTCCAATTTCCTTGTTCTTATAGCACAATTCCAGTGCGTCAATATTTCCACTGTACGAGATTGTGATGAGTTCTTTAATTTCTGTTTACATAAAAAGTCAATGGCAACAAAGCCCGACGAACAATTTTTTTCTGTAAAGTACCCCTAGGCTTTTCATTCAGTAGGAGAAAGTGTGCAGACACTCAATTGGATCAAAAGGTTGAAAAGAACCTCTTATAAAGACAAAAGTGTGATGAGGTCACAAGCCTTCTGTATGTAGACCGTGATTTTTTATGATCTTTATAAAACACAGAGTTAAATTCAATGCCAGTTTATTATAACGTAGTAGTTAAAAAGTCAGTTTAAAATCAACCTAATGCTGCCCTACCTTGAGGTTTTGTTTTACTTACTTCCGTTGACAAATTATAACATTGTGACACAACCTCCTTGACCAAGAGCATTCCGTGAATCCAGCTTTTTTGCCTTCTTTTATTACAAATACAATGTGTACAAGTAACAACACTTTGTTTAATGTACCTATTCGATTTTTTAATGTTGTTTTGTAACATATTAAACAAAAATTAATACGATGGATCGCTTGACCCCGTTTTGTCTTGTCAATCTCTCTTTAATTCATCAGAAACTACTTTTCATTTGTAAAAGCAAAAAACATAATTCCCTCACCTAAATAAACATCCATTCTTTGTGATCTCAATATTGTTCCAGAATCTTTTATAAGCTTTTCTTAGGTCATGCTATTGATTTCTGTTATACAATATGTAGGCCAAATGATAAAACAAAAAATAATCAGACTTTACTTTTTGCGTATAATAATGATTATGCTTTGATATTTAACAGACCATAGGGTTTATAAAAGGACAGACCATTATCTCAAAAGACTTGCCTTGTTCATATCACAAACAACCATGACCCTGGCTCAAACATTAAAATTGTTCTTATGTATTTCTACCCACGTCTGATATACAATGTAACAGACATGGCTAGAGATATTTAAGCGTGTGAATTAGGCATTCAAACTTTGTTTTTGGAACCAACAAAAGCGCGAAAAAATAACAGCTGTTCCATACAAATCATCAATTTCTACTCAACCCAAACGTATGGTACAGCTTTTATTTTTATTTTATTTTAACGTACTTTGTTCTATAGTTTTTAGTTTGATGGTCACATCCAAGAACTTAATATAAAAGGGAAAGGATCACGTGATATTGAATGAATAATTTCAACCAATAACAGGCCTGTTTTAAGTTGACCTTAAGACTCGTATCCACTCTTAAAGTGTCTGTGCATAATTTCAACCAATGATAGGGCGCAGATATTCATACAATATCAAGTGATTCATCATCAGGTATCTCTTCAAAGTTTGCCATCCAGTAGTACCCATTTCTGTTAGATCCAATATAATAGGACCAGAATAGAAATGGTGAACCTTCATACTGCAGATGGACCACTATAATCTGAACTACCGGGTTATGATAAAGCAAATAATGGTAATCATTAGCAAGTTAACACTATATTGGTCGGCTCAAACAAAAACTTCCTAATAGTGACTTCCACCCTATTGTTGTAATAATTCGATTTCACAAACTTCGTTATTAAATTTCCCAACCCTGTTTTATTGTTTTCGTTACATTGATTCCCTTATCTTTGATTTCCCTATAACGAATTTGCGTAGCCACCCGAAGATAACGAGTTTTATAAATTGTTTTAATTTCAATTGTTTCATTTTAATTCTATGGCTTGATTCTCGTTGTCTAATTGTCTTTTTCGGCTTAATTGTCTCAGAATCTCATAGTAAATGTTGTAAATTTAATTACTTAATTCCCGTTACAGTAATGGAACATTGTTAGGAGATTTTTTGTCTAATTTTCCTGAATCTTCAATTTTCCGGATTTAAATCGTAATTAATTATCGTCAAGGAAATTGAAGGAAAATATCGGTATGATATAATTACATCATACGATAATGGGACGTATCGGCACAAAAAATATCTTCGTATTGAAGAGTGCTTTAGTTATATTATATTGATCCGAGATATCCGTTATGCGTAAGGACTGAGCCTCTTATACTGATAACAACATAATAGGGATGTTGACACTAAATTAATCTAAATTTATGTCTACTGTAGTGGTAACATTTAAAGGCCTAAAATATGATTCTTTTATCGAAATCAATCATAATAAATTAAATATCATTAATTTAAAATGTTCAAAATTGTACTTACTGTCACGTGACCTCAAACGCCATGTTGAGAATATGACGTCATATTTCCTATTTTTATAAGGAAATTCAACAAACTTCGGTAGACAGATAGTATTGAATAGCGGATATTGACGTCACGTGACGTTTTTGGTGGGAAGGATAATGATTATTTATCAATTTTTGTTTTTAAATTGAAAATTATTATTTTTATAATATTTTTTTCGTGAATATTGAGGTTCTATCTATAAAATAAAATTGAATCTTAAAATTAGTCAACATCCCTATTGACGATATGAAATAAAATGTGCAGTGGAACTCGATTCTCATCACAATACCCATTTCAAGTTTGAATATAATATGTGAGCGTGTCCGTCGTATCCTTCAAGGTTGGAAACGAACTTGAAGCTTCTTTGATACTGCACCTGTCCATAGGCGACGGTGACCACTTACCATCAGGTGGGCGGTATGCCAACAGGCATAAAAGATATGGCAACAAGCAAGCATGCCTGTCTTCCACATAAAAAAGAGGAAATGTGACCGACGTTTTCTTAAGATGAATATAAAAGGTATTATTCTAATTGTTTAGCACACTACTCGTATTTTTTCAATATTATAGCCTTCAGTGTGCTTTGAACATAATAATACCATACTTTTCTGTACCTTATCATTTGAATCGAACATAACATGCCACGATAAATTCTACATTCAGCACTGAAGTCTTAATAAAATATTGTTATAAAACTTATGAATTTAATACGGTTTGAGTTATCGAACATGCATAAGCACAACGTAATAATTATAATCGCTAACCATCAGATAACGCATTAGAAAACACACTTGCCAAGCCGTTTAGAGGCCATTTGAAATGAAACACTGGATTTAGAACTTTAAACCTGTGTAAGTTAAGTCAAATTTCATGTGTACCCGTTATATGCAGGGGCCGGTTATACAATATTGCATCCTCCGTTATTAAACACGTGATTGTGCATGTTATTCTGAAAGTAGGTTGCCTCTAATGTATGACTTCGTTTTACAGGTTCTGCTTTTTATAACGATATCTTTTACGTGCGTTCGCTTTGAGTTGTAAATGTTATTATATTTTTATTGATATTGAAATAGATATGTAGGCTAGCATTACGTGGTAATTGGAGGCCATCGGTATTAAAAGCAACTATAATAGGATGATTACATTTTAATTTATTTCTTGATACAATTTTATTATTTAGGATTTACAGGGAATGATCACTTCCTATTGTGATGACAAAAACAGAATATAGCTTGAATTTTACTATCAATATCGATGATATAACCGTGGCTCGAAATTTGTAAATAAACATAATATGATTTTAAACTTATATCATCGTGGACACGAAACATTTTGAATGCAAATGGGTACTCATAGATATTTGCTCTGGACGAGAATCGCACATCGAGCCAGCTGGAACACTAAGGCAACTCAAACACAATATTTGCCGGAACACGATTTCAACTGAAATACAACAGAAATCAAAACACGACGTCAGACAAAACACGGTAATAGTAAACATGACTACATCCGAACACGACAATTTGAATTTTCGGGTTTGGGGCAGCTATCCCAGGGGCCACTGCGACCAGATTTGATATATTGTACCCGGAACACGACGATGTCCGAAACACAATGTTTGTCGGAACATGATGTCAACCAAAACAGAACAGCAATCAAAACATGATGTCTGACGAAACATGATAATAGTAAATATTTGGAAATCCAAACATGAAGACAGCCAAAACGTTGGTCATTATGAACATGACGTCAACCAAAACAAAACAACAATCAAAACACAATGCTAGACGAAACATTATAACAGTCAAATAGAACGATATTATCCTAACACCACGAAAATGAAATCACTAATTTGAAGAAACACGACGTCAACCGTAACATAACAATAACCAAAACACGACTTCAGTCAAAACATGACAACAGTCAAACAAGAAGACATCTCAACACAAAGATAGCCGATACAAATTGTTTGCCGAAACACTACGTCAACCAAAACACAAGAACCATAACAGAAAAACACGATGACATACCAATATGACCACAGCCCGCCGAAACGCATTATTTTTCGAAACACGATGTCTACTGAAACACACAATGCGTCAAATGTAGTAATAATATTTATTAATTAATACAATATAATTGCAAAATATGTACGTATCATACACATATTAAAATTCATTATAATAATCGTTAAGGTACTATAGTTACCAAGTCACAACTAGATGAAACATACCGTTATACAAAACACTCAAATTCAAACACGAAGGCAACTTCAACACTAAAAATCTCGAGAAACATTAATGACTAAAGCAAAGCTAAATGCAAAAGTCAAGTAGCCTTAATTTAATACCCATCCCATAAGATACCGAGAGTTAATACTGTGTCCTAGGCAATAAATTCTCAAACACTAACATATGTTACCAGGGAGTTTGGAATTGAGGAAGTTCCTGAACCGATAGCCAGTCTATTCCATTAATAAATCATGCTACGTTTAAACTGTTAATATAATGATAATAAAATAGTTCATACAATAATTTTATTAAATTTGTATGTAGTAATGAATTTTCAAAGTAATATAATGTATAGACGCTGTTAGAAGCTTGATATTTTGACATAACATAAGATAATTCTCACGCACGAGCAAACTGTGGAATGAGTATTCCCAGAGCGTTATGACATGGGGAGGGGGTAATTTATTCATGGGGTTCTTAAAAAAAGGTGTAGAAAGATTCCTCCTTCAGGAGGTTCCCTGGTATTACTCATGTCCATAGATAACTGTGACTTACCATTAGGTGACCCATGTGTTTTTTCGTCTGCCTTTCAGGCTATAAAAAAACCATAACAAATCAACAACAATAAAGACGACAAAAAGGAAAAGCAAAAATTTTGTATGAAAGTGTTGAAAATCGATAGTTAATAATTTTAAAGTATAAATAAAAATAGGTATTAATAACCACAAAATAAAAGTAAACGTACGCAATTTTAAAATGGTCTACACTTTATTTTATAGTAATGTGGTTAAATGCTGATGGCCGTGTTTCTCATCGGAAAACCTATATTTTACATTTTCAAGCGAAAACGCTTATTCGTCTCGTATATTTACGAGTATAAAGTCTATCATTACAATAATGGTAATGAAAACTTCTTGCTCAAATTTAATTTAGTTTACATTATTGTTACAGTTTGCATTAGTTATAAATCTGGTAACTACTGTAAGTCAAATTGATCGTCTTAGTACTAAATTATGTGTCTAATCAACCTTGATTTTGAATTTATAAACTCTAGTCGTTTAACTGGCCAAGATAAAGAAAAAAAATAGTAACTATATATTTCCTATTTCTATTATTCAATTTGATTTTCTTTTTAAATTAGTATTAAATCCATTTTTACAAAATCACTTGTGTTTCTTTCTAAATGATTCATGGTAGAATAGTAGGTAATATTTTAAACCTTTTTTAAAATTTGATTTGATGTTTAGTAAAGATTGCTTTCAACCCATATTATAATTATGGCTTATTACTTAGCCATGTATGGCGTTTTCAACCACGCTATTTCAGTGCGGATTGGGTCTCTTTTCTTTAGGAGGCCTAGAGTTTATGTGGAGTATGCACACTGTACAAGTGCAGATTAATGGCGAACCGAAGTGTCGCCACCGCAAGCTTCTTACATATTGTATTAAGCCACGATTATTATCTTACGTTAACAGTAAGGGCTGATGGCTCTATGTGCCCTCCGAAGCATGGAAACGTTTTATAATTTTTTCTTTAGCAATCACGTATCTATGAAGCTATGAGCGCTACATAAATCCATCAATAAAGATTTATAAAGTAAAAATCGTAACATACCGGTGGTATTTTTAGGAACCAAGTTTCAAAAATTTACTTAACTTAATTTTTACTTTCACGCTACGACGCTTACCGGTAGTTCATACTTCGTCGTAACATCAGTCGTCGTAGCAATTTGCCAGCGTAGCCTTGCTACGGTTACGAGACGCGTCTACGAAATTCCCATAAGTGCTACGATACTTCGTAGCTCTATGCATTATAAAGTCCGGATCTCCATATACTACGAGATGAGTTTAACCCTTTCACTTTTAGGGAGTAAAAATTCTACGTTATAAAACAGACATTAACAACCTGGTTATGTGTGGACATACCTTAATTATAAAATTTCAAAAACTCCCGACAGTTTATTTATTTATTTTATTTAACAATTTTTGTACACAAATACAGTATGTGAGACTTAATAATAGAAAAGTTCTGTTTGAAGTTGTGTTTGTTCTTGTTGAAGTGTGTGAAGTTCTGTTTTTCATAAACAAAGCTTAAAAGCATTTTGATAGACAAGTCTTTCAAATAAAAAAATCTTGTCAAAATCAGAGGTCATTCGTCATGATGCCAGACACATGACGACAGACACAGAGAGACATTGTCACGCTTACACACTGACACACTTACACACAGATAGACACGTCAAACTTATCTTACTAAGCCCCGAATGATGTTTTGTCGGAGCATTTGTATATATGCCAGCGATTCAGGTTGGCGTGACGTCACTGTGTGGTGCATATGCGCTGTCGTCATAACTTCTATAGGATTTCATGAGGTTCATAATTTTTTATAGCATTAGTTTTTGTAACTTCTAGGCCTCATCTGATTCTACTATTGCTTGCCTATTATTCCCATGTATTCATTATAAAAGTATATTGTTTTAGATATAAAACCAACTATTATATTACTACAAAAGCTTTAACAAAATAACAATATATGATTGTTCATACGAAAGATAACCACATAAACATTCCATATTACTAATACCATTTCATGAAATTGTACTAAAGTTCAAAGTATACTCGCAACCTTTTCAAAATTATTCTACATTTCGACATAAAATCTTGTTTATCTTAAACATGTTGGTTAAACGTTTTAAATTATTTTGCTTGCGTTAAACTGAGTGGGTACGTTACAAGATAGCTATTCGCAATATACACGCCGGCTTTATTCAAGGAGCATTTACGAAATTTCAGCGCTCTAAGTGTTCACGTAGATAATAAGCTATGCAGTATAAAATGTAATCTTCAAGGGTAACAGTAAAAAACTCTTCAAAATAAAATTAATGGGAAAATATTCTTGGGTATTTCAAGTAAATAGTAATACTTGAATTTGAAGTTTTGATAGCACTTTTATTTTCTTTGATTCGTTAGTAGTGTATAGTGCAGACGAGTATTTAAATGACAAAGACGCATGGAAATGACCAGCTCTGCAACCAGTTCCGCTCAGAATAGTAAATACTTTTGTATTATTATATTTTTTTTGTAATATTTTTTTTAAAAGATGTGCTGAGGAGTTTCTTTTGGCTTTTCTTCTCCTCCACGACAAAGCACCTTCCGAAAAGCCAAAAAATGACTTGCATAAGTGTATCAGTGATACCTATATGAATAAAAATTTTTGACTTTGACTTTGACTTTGACTTCGTTATGAAAACACAAAATCCTTATCATTTATTTTTCTCCTTTGAAGGTTTTTTATAACGATATGTATTTGTGTTGTATCATATTATATGCGAACGTCTTGAAAAGATCACGATAATAATGTGCCTTTGTACACATCCCTTCGTTGACGTTCATCGTAACTTACAATCAGGTGGGATTTTCGTCAAACATCAACTTATTTCATGTACAGAAAGTATTACAAGAAATCGAATTGTTGAAGTCGTAATATTTTTAAGAGATTTGTCGATGCATTTAGTAATTATTGATCCCTTAACCCACAAGGCACCTGCGCTTTGATATAAAACGTTGATATTCTGCTTCCTACTAATATTATAGGATGTATGGATGTCTCTTTCACGCAAAAACTACTAAACGGATTTTGATAAAATTTTGCACACATGTAGATCATGGTTTGGAATAAGATATAGGATACTTATATTCCCGGAAAACGTGAGAATGCCACGGGCAGAAGGCTACTGGTATTTGTACAGCATTTGTTTAAAAACCCACTGCGGGAATGTAAATGTGTTATTATTTATTTTGTAATAATTTATCATAATACGTTTACGGTCACGTGCGAGTGGCGAGACGAGCGATACGACAAACCACGAGCCGTGAGTACGCGCAACACTCATAAGGCTCATATCGGGAGCGATTTTTTGGGTAAGAGTCAAAGGGAATGCGCCTTGTGCTTACACGCGCTGCCCTCTATGAGAGAAATCACGAATTCTAGCCACGAATGTAAATTAGCAATCAGATTTTTTATTCAATTCAACTTATTTGATATTATTATACACAACGCATTGATATTATTATACACAACGCAAGAATTAATAATTAGCGTGACACCACTTTTTTTGTTCGCTATCCCGTCGTCTCTTTGACCTTAGTGACTGTAGTGACTTACCATAGAGTGTATCAGTCTTTTACGTAAAACGTAGTTACATTATACTAAGAAAAGAAAAAGTAGCGCAATCTGGCCATAAACAGACCAGATGTAGCGTACTGCGCTTCGGAGCAACTAGATTGTACCGACAAAAAGTAAAACGGGTTCTAGCGGGTTTTATAAAATGTTTGGAACCGCGTTTGCATTCTAAATATGCAAGCCAAGAAAGTGTGAAAGAAAACCGACGTGAGGAAAATTTTTAGTATTTTTTTTTTGTTACTTTATAACATTTTATAAGTATGGAAATTAAATAAGAGACGTTTTTCATTTGCACAGCTCCATATGAAGCTGTCTCTTAGTTTATTCCGTTGTGGGAAGTGATTTTTATGTAGCCACTGCGATTACGAAGTTACAGATAATTTGTAATCTTTTAATTTTTACGTCCCAATTCAGAGTCACAAATGGTTACTTAAATCGCTTCTTGGTAAAGAATCGCCATACAAATTCTGTAGAATTTAGTAGAAAGCGATTTAATGAAACGTTATTGACTCTGAGTAGGGCGTTAGAGCTTTTTTACTTAAAGTAAGATAATGTTTGGCAAAAATCCCATGTCAAATCCCATATAAGTGGCGATGAGGTCCAAGATGATGAGCGCACTAACTTACCTAAGTTAGTAAGTTATTAAAACTTAGGTAAATCCTATTAACTCGCCTCATCAAGACTCCCTTCCATTCATAATTATAGTCGCACAAAGTATACATTGTAATAGCTCTTTTACTTCGAAGGTTACGTCTATTAGGAAAAACGTTGGTACGGAATCGTATACATATAATAATATGTACATTTACTTGGTTCCAAATCAACAGATATATAACTTTAAAATAACAAAGTAAACTCCACCCGATGGTAAGTGATCATTTTCGTCCATGGATAAGCAACAGCAATGGAATGCAAGCCAGGAACGACAAGGGATGAAAGACTGAAAAAGAAACGTGTATTGAGGCTTTATGGTTATGGTGTAAAATGAGGAAGAAGGGAAAGAAATCAAGAAGCGGCATAAACATTAGAACAGGTTTAATCAATGAATAAACTTGACATGTGCGAGTTAAACTCGCTTGGAGAGGGTTCCTTATTACTAATATCATTATGTATTATGTATTCAACGCTTTTTTTTCTGTTTTATTAATTTTTGCCATTTTATTAAGATCATAGACTTCTTATACACCCTAGACGATTGCCGCGCCAAGAGTCCTGGGTTCGATTTTCAGCGAGGCGGTTTGAATGATGAGTTTGAATTTCTGTTCTCGGACTGGCTGTGAGTGTTATTTTTCTTTGTGTGTTGTCCATGGCACCCACGACACAGGGAATCCTAGTGTGGGGCTTTTAATTTGAAGCGTTATTATTCTTTTTATAGGTTTTCCTATAATACATAAGTAAAGATCTATTTTCTGTATATTTCGTAGGGAGGAGAATGCAAAGCAACAACCCATAATTGTCCCACTGCTGGGCTCGGGGTCTCCTCTCACAATGTGGGGGGTACTGGCCATAGTCTACCACGCTGGCCAAGTGCGAATTGGTAGACTTCACACACCTTTGAGAACATTATGGAGAACTCTCAGGTGTGCAGGTTTCCTCACGATGTTTTCCTTCACCGAAGCAAGTGATAATTAACTTGTAATACGCACATAATATTTGAAAATTAGAGGTGCGTGCCAGGATTTGAACCCGGGCCCCCGCGTTCGGGAGACCAACGTTCTAACCATTAGGCTATCACTGCTACTACGTAGGGAGGAGGGGAATGTTAAATTTTAGTTTTTTCTCGAATTATTTTTTTTTCACAATTCATTTGTTTTCTTTATACCCTTCGTCTTTGGGTCACAAGAAAACACATAAGTACCAACAATAAGTACAACTCATTTGATCAAGCAGTTTCGGAGGAAAGCGGCTGTGAAGGGTGGTCGCCCAGACACACGAGGGTTCTGTTTTCCGTTTTTTCGTTCAGAACCCTAAAAATGATCTCCGATACTATCAAGTTTCCAATTAAACAATATTAAGCTATCTTACATTTTCAGTGTACTTTATGACCATAATAATGAGTTTAATTTATCTCGATTTTCAAATCCAACCGGGAATAGAAAAGACATTAATGAATATTAATATTCTTCATTCTTCTCGCTTTGCTGAAGCGGTCATAGCCCGGTTTAGTAGTAAATTGTTGACCGAGTTATCTAACTTCGGTCGATAGTTGGGTCACCCGCAACTATAATAGACTTTTTTTAGATTTTGGTTATCTTTAAACACTAATTGCTAAGCCATGATAGTATTAATAAACATAATAACAATAACAACCCAGAGTTTGGCTAGATTTGGTACAGGCAATATTGAATAAAAAAATGTACATAGGTAATTGCTTTTTTTTTGTAAATTGCAGCAACTATTTTTCTGTGGCAATTTAAGATCAATTAAAAGTAAATCATTTGTGCAATATTCCATAAATCACTTGTCACATTTTTAACAAGTGATAATGACTGTTCTTTTTACAAAATGAAGACAAGCACAGAATCTATATTACTTACCAGTTTCATTTTATTACTTAGCTCCGACTCAGTTTATTTTATAAGTATCTGCGCTTCAAAGTAGACTGTAGTCTGTATTATGTATTTCTGTAAGCTGTACGTGCTCCACAAACTTCTTCAGTTTTATCGTGATAATGGCGAGACAAGAAGCCACCTGCGCTGAGAGCCATGGGTTTTATTACCGACAGTTTAAAAGGAATTCTCTACAAAACAGTTATTATATCGGTAATGGGTTATAAAGAATGAAGTTCTATTTGTTTGTTTGATCTTACTAAGGGCCAATTTGATCACACATTTATGGGTTATTCTGCAAATAAGTTATCGTATCTGAGTATCACTATATCCTTCAATAGAGTGATCTCAAGGTAACAACTGTCAACGTTTTTATAATTTCGTTAAATTAAATGCACATGAATTATTAAGTTTCGTTTTGTAAACTTTGTATAGTACTATCGAATCTGGCCTTACTAACATTTACTACGTGATTATGGTATTACGTGAAGACTTCTAGATTAATCTGAAAATAAATTGATTTACCTTTTTATTTAATTATTAACTGGCTAAGTTTTTACTAGAAATCAATCCTTAGTTCCAATAACTAATGGAAAAGTTGTCAGCATGCCAAAACCAATGCTGAACTGAAATATTACCGTTCACCGTACGACTTAACCGAGTTTCTTTGAAGGCAAAATTTGTCGAGTTCTATTTTATTAAAACACCCGGGTAAGTAGGTTATTGAATGTGAATTTGTTTCATCAAGTTTAATATCGAGGCGGCTCCGTTTTATTAATTTTGAGGTAAACTAATAAAGCACATAATTAGGTTTGTTAATAATAAAAGCGTAACCAAATCTGTATATTATTGAATATCGAATGTCGGTCGCATACATCGGTCGCGTATGAATACACGTTTCGTGCTATATTACATCATATTGAGATATTGATATCAGCGGCATGTATGTTGCTATGCGACGGATCGCGGGCGTCGATTTCGTATGTCAACGCGGCGTACATTCTACTGACGAACCTGAAATTGTGCGTGCGTCCACAATCGACTACCAACGATTAGTTAAGTGCGCTTAAAGTTGCTTTAAATCGATATAAAACGTGTTATTGCTGAGGTTTGCCAACGTCATTCACTAAGGGATTTATCTAATGATTTGTACAAAGATCGTAACTCAACGTTACCGAGTAGAAGGCCTTCAAGTAGGGTAGAAAAATTAACAACCTAAGACGCCTATTAATTCTCCCACAAATCGGTGGAATAACGTGGTGGAATTTATTCTAGTCCTCCTTAATTACGATGAGAGACTCTTGTCCTATAGTTATACCGTTAATAAATTTCTAAGCTCCGCAAGCCGACCCTGAACTGTTTTATAAGTGTTTTGGTTACAGTATCGGAGAGCAGTTAATAATGCGGGTTTGCCGCTGTTTCGATCTACAACACATTGGTTATGCCTGTAATCTTACGAATGTTTATAAGCAACGGTGAGCTACCATCAGAGGGATCGGGTGTTCGCTTGTCTATTTACTAAAAAAAATCTGCAAATTCAGACCTTACTTTTTTACAAACTTAAATCAAAAATAGAACATGCAATTTTTTATGCAATTTCGTCGCTGGCATATTTATTTTACGAGTGTTGCTTTACATATGAATTTTTAATTTATTGAAGTTTTAACATGTTGAAGTTTACATCTAACCTAAAAAGGTCTGACGCGATTTCCGAGAGCTATTTTATATTACTCGTCGTTTTATTCCAGAGTTATTAGTTCTGTTAGTTCCATAGTATGTAAAGTAAAATCAAAACGTATAGTTTCTATGAAACAGTCATTCATGTACCCCTACTTTACTCGAAACATAACTTGATTAAATTAGGTGGAAAACTGATTTTCAATACACGTACTATTCGGCCTTCATATAAATAACTTTAGGGTGGATACCAAGCTATTTGAATTTATTTTTACGCTTTAATATTCAAAACCTAAATGTGTCTATAATCTGAAACGAAATAATGTGTGAAATGGTGTCCTTCAAGTTGTAGGTACTCAATCAGCATCGAGTTAGGGAAAGTCCTTGATGTTATGAATTCTTGGTGGTCATTTACTACAAAGTCAATACTTTGTGCGTCAAATACAACTGCTGCATGTTTGACTGTCTGACATAAAAACAAGATATAAATGTAGCCTGTTTTAACAAATACATTATCTCCTACTCAAAATGTACTTTTTATACAGATATCAATTTTATTGACTTTAAGAATTTTTTACACAATCTGTATTAGAAGATACAGATTGTGTAAAAAACACTTGATCACCTGATTTATTATAATTAAGTAATTCAGATAATGTCAGGTGATCAAGTGTTGTTTCTGCAAGGCTATTCTGTTTTGTAACTCGACAGCGGAATCCGCGATGCGTTTCAAAATTGAAGTTAGAGTTCGAGAGTCACTTCACTTGCAAGTGCTTACTAGATGATTAGACAATGACAAGTTTATTTGTCTCGATCATCAAATTACGTCACCATCGAAGCTCGTGTTCAATTGTCAAACGAAAAGTCAATCAAGAGTTTGACGTTCGAGTTCGAGACTCACTTCACTTCGCAAGTGCGTACTAGATGATTAGAGAATGACATATCAAGATTTCGGACTCGAACTTCAATTTTGAAACTCATCGCGGATTCCGCTGTCGAGTTACAAAACAGAATTGCCTTGCTGATGTACATGGACGACAATAACTGTTTACCATCAGCAGACCCTATTTACATCCAATCAATATTTTGATAAAATTACCTCAGACCTTTTTGAAATACAGGTTATTAACAGAATAACCCGCGATTATACACTATTACATTATATGTTATCACTAACAAATATAATTTACTAAAAACAACAAAACTTATAGGACACGATAAGGCTGGTTTAGCCAGTTTAAAAATACCCACTGTATTCTTGATAATTCAGTGGAACAAAACAATGATAAGAGACACAAGTTAATGACATCTCCTGAACTCACCTAAGCTCCAACCCACTTTTGTATCACCCCTGGGGATTCTTGGACCCAGTAATGTTTATGACTGCCATCGTTCCAACCCTTTCTGCGTCTTTAATAAAACTAGGGATGTGCCATGATGTTATATTTGTATTCCGATCGTTATTTTATCGATGAATTTATTTTGGTTTTCTTTAAGGCTTATATTTCGATTAAGTTGCACGAATGGTGATAAGGACTTGAGTTAATTGGGTTGGCGCAAATAATATTAACTGTAAATATATAATCCAAAGAAAAATGTTGTAATATTCATTTCAGAAATTGGACATTTTGTAATTCACACTGAGTATAAAATACCTCCATATAAATCGAAAATCCCTATTATGTTTAGTGTTTAATTTCCATGATGTTATTATGTAAGGTAAAAAAATTGCCTAAAGATTGATCTCTGTACGAGAAAAAGATAATTTAGCTATTTTAATTCATTTTATAATCTAAAATTCTAACAAAGAACCGACTTCAAATGAAGTACATCCAATAAAAAAATCATCGATATATATATTTATCGCTCACATACTTAATGTAAAGGAGAACCCCAGTTTCCATAGAAACTCAGGCCTAAGTAGACAAGACTGGAAATTGGCTGTTAATTAGATTATTGCAAAAAGTTCAATTTCTCCAATTTTCACGGCTGCCAGCAATGGCCAACTAAGGAAATCCTAGAATGAATCACCTTAATTATAGGTTATGATTATGTCATACTCGTGTCACAGTGCTATTTAATATGTATGTTACACTTACGTTGGCGGGTGTCTATTATAATATCTACTACTTCAATGGTTTTCACCCAAAACGAATGTCATAAAAAGGTTGTATAATAAAAGCTATTGCATATTTCAAGAGATTTTATTAGTTATCATTATAATATATTAATATTTCGTGTAGTTGTGCAGGAGGCGCTATATTTCGTTAGTACCTTGCCCAATCAAGATACCATAATATACTCATTGTAAGTATGGCCACAGCAACTTCCTGATCTTCTAAAGATGTATAGGGTACGTTATCCAGTGTTCAGGACTTATTCTGAACCTTTGTCAGTCACAAAACAGGCGATTAAGGAGTCCATATTCATATAGTATTGGTTTGCAAGAAATTGTAGCGAAACTGCGAAACACATTCACCAAGACACAAGTACGAAAGCGAATACAATAGAAAATTAAAATCACTGTGTACGTGTCGATGAGTTTCAATAGTAAATAGGACTCCAAATACGCTGAAAATATTTGATAGTAAAAATATACAAGAACACGCGTAGAAAGATGAAAGATCGATGACAAATATGACAATACAGTGGTGTTATTTATAAATACTATGGTTACCAAAATGACATTATTAGGGATTACATCATCATTGTTGTCAATCGATTAATCGATGTCAAAATATTCGAAATGTAATTTAATAAAATTACCGTAACGATTGAATGGTAATTATAATATATTACATAGTTTTGATTTATATGGAATACGAAAATATGTAAAAAATAAATTAATATTATAATTATAATCACTAAATAATACATAAAATATATTATTATATTCCATCAATCGATAATTATGAATCGATTCAATCGATTATAAAATCGTATGTAATGAGGTAAATACTGTGAAAACTTTTTTGCATTATTTTGTTCATTTGGCAAGAGCAGCTGAAGCTAAGATTTAAATATGTTTATCTTATAAATAAGACGAATTTTTTGGTATATAGTCTACTCTTGTCTAGTCCGATGTTCTAGCACAGATTACATATGGTTCGGGGCCGAAAATTGGGGATCTCCTTTAAGACGAACATGCTTTTGACACGGATGCCATTGTCAGATTTCGCTCAAATTTAAGTGGGACCACATGACAAACACCAGCTTTCGAATAAAAAAGAATCATCAAAATCGATTCACCCAGTTGAAAGTTCTGAGGTAACAAACATGAAAAAATACAGTCGAATTGAGAACTTACTCCTTTTTTTGAAGTCATTTAAAAATGCCTGCTGAAATGGTTTTCATCATACCTTATTAATCGTACCTCAATAGTGTCAGTCGGCGGTCATCTTTCTCGTCCCTTTATAGCTACCTCTGGAGTACCTCAGGGCTCACATTTAGGTCCAATTCTATTCAACGTTTTTATAAACGACATTCCAAACTGTTTTATAAATTCTAAAGTCTATCTCTATGCTGATGACCTTAAGATAATGCGATCAATGTCTACGTCTCGTGATATGCAATTAATACAGGAAGATTTAAACAGGTTTTCGTCTTGGTGAAATAGTAATAACATGACCCTAAATGTTAATAAATGTTATCACATTCATTTCAGTCGTAACATTCTCACTCAATCTAATGACTACTTTTTAGAAGGAGTAAAAATGTCAACTGTAGATCAAATAAAAGATCTAGGCATAATAATTGACCCAAAGCTTAAGTTTGATACCCATATCATCAAGACTGCTTCAAAATGCTACAAACTACTCGGTTTTATCATTCGCAATAGCAGACATTTTAAAAAACCTACAACTAAAATAAAATTGTTTGAAACTTTAATCCGACCAGTAATTGAATACGGCTCTACAATTTGGAGTCCACAATACGATACATATATTAAACGCATTGAAAACGTTCAAAAACGATTTATTAGCCACCTAATCTACAACGACGCCAAAGCAAAAAACTTAACATCCTATAAAAATCGACTTGCTTACTTCAAGATGACGGAATTAGCTACCCGAAGACAGTTAATAGAC
Organism: Thymelicus lineola; assembly: GCA_963932265.1. Lineage (NCBI taxonomy): Eukaryota > Metazoa > Arthropoda > Insecta > Lepidoptera > Hesperiidae > Thymelicus > Thymelicus lineola. The sequence continues at coordinate 2,838,365 of OZ010688.1, read as the reverse complement.
CTAACTTTTTTACATAAATTATTTAGTGGAACAATAGACTGTACAGAACTTTTTGAAAAATTACAAATAACATGTCCATCTCGTCTTCCCCGTAAAAAAACTTACAACCTTTTTCTATTACCCTACTGCAAATCAAATCTTGGTCAGCATTCTGTTTTGCCCAGGCTCTGCAAGCATTACAACAATCTTTCAAAAACCAGTGACTTGGATATTACGAATCCACTTAACAAATTCAAGAAAGATGTGATTACTTTATTAAGCAATAATATTAAACGTTAATCGTTATTTTTAGTCTAATAATTCTGTTTTAGTATAAGAAATTAGTTAGGTATTACATTTTTAATTTGTATATTCTTAAATTTTTATTTAGTTACTATAACTATTTGTTGTCCAGCTGCAAAATTGTGCACGATGTGGCACCCTTTAATTATGGGTACACTCAATGTAATAGACTCTTTAGCACGTATCCATAAGATTGTAATAGTGTTATCTGTGTTGGGTGTCCTATTTAATAAATAAATAAATAGCAAAAAAAAAATCAAACCGATAAAGTCTTACCGGTAAACAAATGCTTGAAGGTGTGCTTCATTCTTTTTATTTCCTAGGGCATTGTTCACTGGCATCCAACTTTGAGCTATGTTCAATTGTTCAATATATAAAGTCTTAATTTCATCAAATGAATTGCATAATTTACCAAAATAAAAATAACTAAACGAAATACTAAAAATGCATCAAAATTATCGATTAGAATTTTTACGTTCCCGTCTCTATTGAAAATGTCGCCCATTTTTTTCGCTCACGAACATTGCACGTTCAAAGGTCTTTACGGCCAATAATGTAAATGTTTTGAGTTGCCATAGGACATAATGTCCATTACCTGTATCTCGGTAGAGGTAAAGAGAGGGATAAAGCTTCAATGTTTCACGGAACTTGAGATTTGTCCTTTCTAGGCATAGATTTTAGGGTTCCGAAATAAAATTGGAACACTTATAGTTTCGTCATGTCCGTCCGTCTGCTCTAAACAAAGCGCCGAGACCCTTAATGCTAAAAGGCTGTAGTTTGGCATGGATATTTATTAAAACTCCAGAATCGTAGAATAAAATATTGAAAAACATTTTTTCAGGGTACTTCCCCTACAGGTAACGTGAGGATGAATTTTTATAGTGTGGAGTATCGTTGAATAGGTCTTTCAAAAATATTAAGGGTCTTATGAGACCATTTTTGGAATTAGTGGTCCGTTTGTGAAAGATTTGGCTTTAAAGTGCTAATTTTGGTTAGAGTCAAGTATCCTCCACCCCCTGCTGGCTAAACGGTTGAAATTGGACAAGTGAAAATATTCTAAAAAATAGGTTACATAATGAATTTACAAGGAAAACTATCGCAGCTATGTTAGCATAAGTAGTTAATGAGTTATAGTCGATAAACTTACTACTTCGGAACCCTACATTGCGCGTGGTCTGACACGCACTTGCCTGGTTTTTAGTTGTAACTAGAGCACCAATGATTTATATACGCACATAAGTACGTGTCTACTTATAATGAAATACCCTATATAATTATAAAATTTGGATGATGTTATGTGTTTTTTTTGGGAACTTATTCAAACTATAGGTAATATAACGATCTTTTCATCCCGAAAAATGAATCTAATTAAATGAAACAGGAATTATGAAGAATGCTTTAAGGCTCTTTAGTTATGAGGAGTGACCTGTACTCCCTAGTGGGCCATCAATGTGTTGAAGTTACATTCTATTATCGTATCCTATATGATCCTTGATGCTTTAAAATTGACTGTGTTAATTTGTGTTTCTTTTTTAGTCTATAATACCCATCACCGATAACGACTTTGCTATTAGTGATGTTCAAAAGCTTCTGTGACTAAATAGATGACGATTGATGATGATGATGTGATGGTGATTTGATGTATCATCAAATGGCTTGTGGCTATTTCCATTAAAAAAAACTCTCCATGTATGAAAGCTAACAGCTTGGTAAGCGAAGAACTAGGTCAGACATTCATAGATGTGTTTGTGAAAATAAAATTTTATTCCGAGCTTTAATATCCATAACGTGGCAATTTTACATATCTATATTCTAAGAAATCAGTGCTGGAGTGTGAATATTATCATAAAAAACATAATAAAAACAATGGTCTACATCATACAGATAGCGCAGCTGCAGTTAAGTCGTAATAACAGCGTGTTAAAAAGCAGTTAGCGTTACGTTATGATAAGAAAAACTGTTCGGCCCATGTTGCTCATTCCACAAACGTTAAGTAGTTCAAGTGGGAACAATAAACGTGCCGAGTGAAGTTTGCCACGATTTAATTAGGAAACATAGAAAATACATAATTAGTTCGCGGAAAACTTTGGCGCTGAGATTAAAAAATAAAGCGAGCGCAGGTCGCTCTGCGAGCATGTCTGGAATTAACAATGAAAGTTTTAAGGCTGAATAACACGTTTTATGTATGTGCAGTGATTTTATGTTTGATACAGAAAATAGTGTAGGTATTAGCCATAAGTATGATTTTCGATCTGGAATACGTACATCCCGCTTTTAGTCTTCAAAAGACGATTGAGGATTACATGATAAATAGGATCACAATAAAATCTTCAAGACACTTTCATGCTAACTGATGAGATGAGGATTTAATACTAGCTATTGCTATTTTATAACATGTGACCTCTCAACCATCTTCAGCTGAGCTCTCTCAAACATCCAGAATAATTAAGTTGTTTCGGAAAAAGTTTTCAAACGTATCGAAGAGAATTTTAATTACTTACATAGTAGATGACAATACAAAGAAGCGATACGGAGGTTCTCGTGCGCAATAATTGAGCAATTTTACGCTTTTCTGACCTCGCCCATAGACTATGCGACAGTAATATGTTACGATGCCAAGCGAAAATGTAAGTATTTAAAAATAGTAGAATTTTCTTGTGAATTTATTGTTTCTAGAATTACTTTACAGAGTACTTACTGTAACATGTGTAAACTTCGTCTAATTTTGGACTAAATTATGGCCAGTTTTTTGAGAATTACTCATAAATAAGCCAAGGATCCTGATCGTAATTAGTCACCTATGGCCATCTGTTACAACAAACGCAAAATAGTCACAGTGTAAAGACACAAAAGGAATAGACCACAGTGCTAGACAACATATTATAATGTTTATAATATATAATTTCTCTCCTAAATCCCGTCACTGTGCATCAGATAATGCTATCCGGTCCAGACTGTCCACAAACTAGTTGCGAACAATGCCCAAGTTTCAAGGAATAATATAAATATTGACATACCTGAACATGCATGAACATAAGCCATCGACGGCCAAGTTTCGTATGCATATAATCCGGCAGATTTCTCGGGAATCCGGCATCACAACATTGCCTGTTCTCCAACTTTAATGAATATTAAGCCATACAGTAGCCTGCAGATATGAGGTGACTATAATAAGATAAGTTGACAGAATGTTTATTTGAACACTTTAATCCTTAATAGAATAGAATAGTGTATATTTTTATTTTATAAGATGCTGCAACAACAAGGAAAAGAAAAATGAAGAAAAAAACTTATAAAACTATGACAGTTTTGAGTTGCAGTCAAACTGTATGAAAAGGGACCGCACTCAGCAATGGCCGCAGTAATACTACGACCGCTGGTTTTCAGGGTGATCCCGAGTTTGCGTAGCTTTGCCTGTGGTAATACACTCATCCATTCAGTAATCCTTTTATTCATCCATCCATCCATCACACAACTCATTCATTCATTAGCCCATTCAACATCAGTCTGTCTGTCAAACTATGTCTATCCTATGGTCTTTGAAGTCCACTATTCATCCATCCATCCATCACACAACTCATTCATTCATTAGCCCATTCAACATCAGTCTGTCTGTCAAACTATGTCTATCCTATTGTCTTTGAAGTCCACTATTCATATATTTATTCTAATCATACATTTTCCCTTTTAAATGTACAATTGTACATACACTTTTTTCGAACACCACTATTCTCATCTGCGTCAAAGTTTAAAGGATTATCTAAACATTGAATTTGTGTTGAGCATCGCCTCGCTTCGGGCGATGTTGCTACGAGAGAATCAAGTTTATCGTGAACCGATCGAACATACGAGTAATTGTGTTATGCAAGTTTGATACTAAGTGCTTTAGAACTTAACGAGTTTCTTTTGTTTTTATTTGAACGACAAATATTTAGAATTTACCAACATTTCGGAAAGGTGCCTTATTAAATTGGAGAAGAAACGGTGAAAGAATCATTTAAAAAATAATGCTATTGGAAGTAAGTAAAAACCTCGCTTTTAACTGGCACTCCGATCGCAAATAAAATATGTAAAAGACATTTCACGATTTATTTAGATGGTAGAGGTGTGATGTAGCCAGCTAATTTGATAAAATAAATGTCTTCAACCATTTGTGAGTAATGATTCAACCCGATGGTACAGAGGTAAACGACTTGCAACTGAGGAAACCCTTAACATTGTATTGTTAATAGTTTCAGGTGTTACTTTGCGGAAATTCATTGTTATTAAGTTAGAATTAGTCTACTTTGCAACAATCCGCGGTTAACATGTATGATGGTATATACTTTAAGACGGCACTTCCCTCCTTCCTACAACTTAAACATACACATATAACACTACAATGATTAAAAGTATATACATATGTACCAACATACATACCAGCACCAACACGTGTTTCACCCCGAGACGGAGCATCCTCAGGGTAAGTTGACTCTACGATGGTCAGTCGGAAAGTTTTAATTATTGTAGTGCATGTTTCCGTTGTAGGAAGGAGGGAAGTGCTGTGCATGTCTTAAAGTATATACCATCATACATGTTAACCGCGGATTGTTGCAAAGTAGACTAATACTAACTTAATGATCGTTAACATTGTCCACTGTAGGGTACACGAGCAACCTTTGTCTTGGACTCGAGGAATCGACCTTCAACCCAAAAATTATGTTACGGTAATGAAATATTTAACTTCTCAGAATATTCAATAAACCGATTATTGGACTGAGTATGACAGCCAGTATACTTGTATAACGGAGATTAGGCCTGGTTGGGTGGTGGTTCGGGAAATAATAACAACAGTGGGCGTTTACATCACTTTAGTAAGAAACTCTTAACACAGGTTTTACACTGGTTATAATTAAACACGCCATTAGAACTGATTGTCTTCAATTATCCGAGTAACAGCCAACAAATAATAGGGCACGACGGCCCAGTGGCCTCCCATCACCCCTTACAGCCACCCCAATGCCTCGCATAATCGTCTGATCCTGTTACTCGTCAATCTGATATCACAATACAATTCACACGTCGCGTTCCGTCTTCAAGTAACTACGTTCTTGTCTAGGCGTCCATCGGTTCTCTCGTGGTCCAGTTGATGGTTGCCACAAGATGACTGCTCGTTTGACGTTCAGCCAGAGTGACAATGACGTTTCACTCTTATAATCTTACTTCAACGATGACAGTAGTTAATTCGCATAGTGTTGCCATCTTCACAATTCGAATACACATTTTATGATCTCCGACACGGCCATCGTGACGATCTCACCGTCCTCGGTGAGGCAGCAGGGGACCATCTGGAAAGGACATAACCTTCGCAAAGTAAATGTTTCCCACTCGGCCTCCCTGACCTCAAGCCTCAAGGCTTCATAATGAAAACATAATATGTAGCAGCCAGAACGGGATAAAATTACCAAGAACTACAATCTGATAACACGATCTAGCTTTAAAAAGAAAGGCTTCATGGCACTCAAAGATAATTTAGATTACAGTTAGTTTTAATAAAATCAACTTTGCCATTAACTCGATAAGACACAATTTGAATTAATAAGGTAATGAATTTTATCTCCATCATCGCCTGTTCGGCGGCATCGTTTACCTAACAACATTGCTTAACCAACGGCGTCACTTATCCAGTGGCATCACTTAACAAGCGACATCGCTTAATTAGCGACATCACTTATCCAGCGGCATCACTTAACCAGCGGCATCGCTTAACCAGCGGCATCACTTAACCAGCGGCATCGCTTAACCAGCGGCATCGCTTAACCAGCGGCATCACTTAACCAGCGGCATCGCTTAACCAGCGGCATCGCTTAACCAGCGGCATCACTTAACCAGCGGCATCACTTAACCAGCGGCATCACTTAACCAGTGGCATCACTTAACCAGCGGCATCACTTAACCAGTGGCATCACTTAACCAGCGGCATCACTTAACCAGTGGCATCACTTAACCAGTTCTTTCTAATCAATCTTATTTTCTGGAAAACCTTGCATGTTCCAGTTTTTCGAAGCACAACATTCTTACACAAAATAAAATTTACAAAATCTTAACTCTGAAAAACCTGAAATGCAATGAATTTTTTTTTTTTTGGTTTATTTGGTTTGTTGTCTTGTGTTGTTTTGGTGTCTTGGATGCTATTACTCCCTCGGCCATCTCTGACAAACTGAACACGTCCTCGTGTTCTATGTTCAAATAGTAACGCACTCCGTTCCACCGTTCACTTCCACCATAATTGCTTCTCGACTGAATATCGACATCTTGCGTGAGGCGAGTATCTGGGGGTAGGTTCACATATTTTCTTTGTAAAATTCCACGGTTTTCATTTACTCGCGTTTACTGTCGTTACGTTTCTCATTGCAACCAATTCATTTCAATATCATCGGAACCACCGTCAGCCGTTATTGCCACTGAAACACAAAACAAACGACAACAAACACGCCATTCCTTAACTTCACTTTTCTGCACCGAGAGTAACAGCAAAGCAAAGAACAACAAAATGATTTAATGTTCTTGATTTATAAAACGTTTCCAGTGTCCAAAAAAAAACAATACACTCATACTGGTTCTTAATAACCTTAGTTCGGTAAGTTTACTAAAATTCATTAAATCTCTCAAAACGTTAGATTCTTTATGAAATCAGAACTATGCTGCATTGTTTATCATTTGTCTAAAGAAAACAAAATAATTAAATTCATTTTATTCAATGATCGCAATTTGGTGCTTTTACCCTACTAGTCGTAAACAAGTGTCTTTACCCTACAGGTAGCAAGTTACTGTCTTACCCTATAGGTAACAAATGAGTGCTTTTACCCTAGTCACATTAGTGTGACAATAAACCAAGTATGCAAAAGAAACACAAAAGAACACACTGTAATACCAAGTATACCATCTACATCACAAAAAGGTACCTGCCTCATTGGTTTCACAAATGAAGCACTTAATTTTTACTTTATAAAATAGCTCATAACATCATAATGTATTGCCCAGCATAATCGCTTGTAATAGTCATGACTATTAACTATGCAGATAGCAAGTAGTTAGGCTAGTTAGTCTATATTTCCATTCTGTACTGTTTCTTTGGGAAGATTTTAAAACCACAGAACTGTAACTATATCACAAGACTACTGTTCTTGTTACTACAAGTTTCCTTTAGTTATCCTGGCACCATAACCCAAGTTTAGGTAACATAAAATAGCATAGCCTGTCAGCTGTCTATAGTAAACTTTTAAGGATAATAACTAACTAAATAATCAATTCACTTTTTCAAATTAACAGTAAGTAGGTACTTAGCTACCTAATTTGGTCTCAATCTTTTATCTTAGCTTTTATTATTTGTTGTATGTGTCAATCTTAAATATGATCTCAAAACAGTACCATACTATAGACTTTCTTTAAATCATATTGTAAGTAACCAAAACATATTAGGTAACATGGATACACAAACTATTGTGTCCTTAATATTTCAAGACATTCATCCAACATAAAACAATACAGTTCACCTGATTTTCAGTAGTGGTGGCACAGTCAGCCCTCGTCAAGTCCCTCAGTGGACTTATATCCGCTTCCCGGGTACAATAATGCAAGCTTGTATGAACTTATTACAACACTTGTGTACACTTACACACAGCAGATATTCAGATTCCTTACGAGATTTGAGAACCGGTGAATAACTTTGTCTTGGTCACGGAACTCGCTGAAGTTCTTTCTTACTGGGGCTACTGTAGGTATTCCATCGTGCAATTATTCTCATCAAGTTTCATTCGTGTCCATTCTCAAATACCTTCATTAGTTTTCTCGAATTGTTTCGTCGTGTTTTCAATAATAAAACTCACTTATCGATGTTACACTCGCTGATGTACTTACTTCTTCGTAAAACTTTTCGTAATGTTTTGCAAACCAACGTCAGGGTCTCGTTTGCCGGTCCGTAGGTATTGCAGTAGGTATTGTCAGATAGCCTTTTCTTGGGGCTTGAGCTACATGCCACTTCTGATAACGGAAATTAGGCCTGGTTGGGTGGTGGTTCGGGAAATAATAACAACAGTGGGCGTTTACATCACTTTAGTAAGAAACTCTTAACACAGGTTTTACACTGGTTATAATTAAACACGCCATTAGAACTGATTGTCTTCAATTATCCGAGTAACAGCCAACAAATAATAGGGCACGACGGCCCAGTGGCCTCCCATCACCCCTTACAGCCACCCCAATGCCTCGCATAATCGTCTGATCCTGTTACTCGTCAATCTGATATCACAATACAATTCACACGTCGCGTTCCGTCTTCAAGTAACTACGTTCTTGTCTAGGCGTCCATCGGTTCTCTCGTGGTCCAGTTGATGGTTGCCACAAGATGACTGCTCGTTTGACGTTCAGCCAGAGTGACAATGACGTTTCACTCTTATAATCTTACTTCAACGATGACAGTAGTTAATTCGCATAGTGTTGCCATCTTCACAATTCGAATACACATTTTATGATCTCCGACATGTATAACATGTTCATCGACTACTGGACTAAACTTTCAAGTAACATGATAACATGATTCAGTATCATGCATGAACATGAGCAATGCTTACGCCGCGATACAGCCATCGACGGCTAAGTTTGTAGGACATACTTGTTCAAAGCCGCATGGATATGAAGCGAGATTGTTTTACTAGATACACTAAGCGAACTCAGCCTTTTTGGATTGAATAACGATGAAAGGTTTTTTTCCACTTTGATATTAAGATGAATGTATTAAACAATGTTATGTTTTGGTTTGAAGGAATTTGCTTATTGAGTATGATTTCAGACTTATGTCTGAAAATATGTCATATTGATAGTAACGTAATGTCTTATATATATGCCTGATTATCTTATCCTTATTGTGAAGAATGTAGTATACAGCAACTTACATGCTACACAGATTTTGTATGCTAGCTTTTGGATAAATACCTAAGTAACGCTACGCACTCATAGCCATACACTAGGATTCCTTGTGTCGTAGGCGCCATGGACAACATACAAAGACAAGAACACACGCGCCAGACCGGCAAGAGGTATTCAAAGTGATCACTCAGATTTTTGCCTCGTTGGGAATCAAACCCAGGATTCTTGGCACGTGGTAAGCGGGTAGTCAAACTTTAACATTACAGCTGATATGAGTGATGATGATAACTTACGATATCAGACCAACGTTTCCGGAGTACCATAAAAAGTAGTGAAACTCGAAATGACAAACTCAAATAACATTCACGAAGTAGATAAATGCATTTCATTTGAATCAGCCGACTGCAAGAACCTTCCTCCGTAGTTCAGCGCGATTTGTCAAAGAATGATTAAAGTGTCACTCGCAATAGCTGAGCGGATCGCAATGCACGTGCATATTTCTTTCAGTAAGACTTGCAAGTATCGGTTCTGTTTTTAGAATTACTATCTAGACGGCATATTGAAGAGTAGATTGTATTAAACGAAATATTATATCACAGGAAAGTTTTTGAAAGTTTCTGGTTGTAAAGAAATCAACCGAGAAATACGAGTAGCTTAGGTGGACTAATTAAAGCCCGTATTAATAACCAATATTAACTCGTACACTACAAGATGTTAATCACAAGATTCGGTTTTGGAATGCTGACAGACATACCAACACAGATCGTATGTAAAAACGACATTTGTAAGATCTGAAATGGCCTCTTGAACTGAGATCGGTTTATTAATATCGGCTTTAATAGCCTTACTCTATACTAGGTACATTCCTACGAGTATTCTATACGAGTATCTACGAGTATCTGTTGTAAGGACACATATAGGAGGAATAGACATAGTATACATTTACTTTGCGGTCGGCCCCAGAATACTTAATAGTATTATAGTACGGCCAACATCCCGAATTTGTGAGGCTTATAACTCAGGACCAGATAAAGGTGTCGGTGGTTTCGCATCGCAAACGCATTGATAATTGGGTTTTGTGGCTTGCATGTGTAAATTTTGATGCAAGTGCGCTATTCAACGGTTTTGCGACCGATAGTGGAGTATAAAATTGATGCCTGATGTTGATTTCTTTATCCGTAAGAAGGACCCCGATGTTTTTAATTTGGAATAATATGTAGGTATTAAAATTATTCTATGTTATAAATTTTGGGTTGTGTCAGTAATATCACTACATATTGTAAAATTAAGTCTCCGATTATGTCAATTTTCATAAATGTTCCGCAAAATCTCAGCAATTTTAGAGCAGATTTTCATACAGTTTCTAGAAATATATGGATCGCTATGAGGAAGGTTCAAATAGAAATTGATTGAAGTTTTGCAAATATTGTTTCTATACCGAATGTACTTTATTTAGATTATTATTAGTTCATTATAATTACAATGAAACAGAATTATTTTATTTTCTTATAGTTTTGATATAGTCAAAAAAGTTTGTGCTAGTAGGATTTGAACCCAGTCCGCCACAGTCGACTTCCAGATCTCTCAACCGTTGTCACCAGATCCTATAATAATGTCGTATTATTGTCAAATCTCAATCGTGTATATTTTGATGCTACCTTTATATCGAAAGGATTTTCCCCTAGCATATTCAATTTAAAAGGCTCTAACTAATTCTGTACCGACCGTCAGACGTTTAGAAAAATAGAAATTCAACTTTATGTCATTTGAAACAGAGTTTGATTTTGTAATACGATATCAAATTGGGGTCAAATGGTACTTTAAGTAAAGCTGTTTGTGTATGTCCAATTAGGCGGTTTTCTTTCGCATAAAAACGTATGTAATTGAATGTTTCATTTGTACCAACGGCAGACGGAGTGCCTAATTACAAATACCCACATTTTACTTTGAAATTTACATACTAATACATTTAAAATGCAAGAGGATATTTCCATGAGTCCAAGTCAGCTAAACAATAACTACATGAAATTTATAGTATAGTAAACTAGTGGATACCAGACGATTGCTACTACGCAAAAAAATGTTGTATGGAAAATGTTGTAAATCAAAAATACGCCTTGTTTTATTGGTCTCAAGCCATCTTCGCATTATTGCCTTTCAATCGAAACCTTTTTGGGGCATGTTGGTTGGATAGTTTCAAAGTGTATAAAGGACATCTGCACAAACATTTTTGTGTTTTATATATGAGTATACACATGCCTAGATTATGAAAAAAAGTTAAATAACTGTCACAGACGTGAAAATAAAACGTCACCTTGTCTTATTGCGAGTGACGCCGCCCGCTTACCATGTGTGCGTAATTTTTAGTGAGGTCCGACGCGGTAATGGCGGCCGATTAATAACAGCATGGTGTCAATGTGTGCGTATGATACTTGTACGAATAGAGGAGTTGGTATTACTACGGGTGCCTCACTGAATTTGTTGTTGACATTTCATCTAGTTTATTTTCACGTCTGTGATAACTGTGTAGTGGTTATTCGTGACATTATCGCAGTATTGGAGTAGTAAAGCGTTAGTTAAATGAATTTATATTTTATTCGCGTCCTTTGTATAATATTGGCATCACAACCTCGTTCTTTCAGATTAAAGAGCGATGTATACGTAACGTGTTTTTACCCTGTACGGGACGGGACGGGAAATTTTGGAAACATCGTTTCATAGAAAATGTAAACGATAGCGCAAACGGCACGGAGGCACGTACGGGACGGGAACGGGGCACGCACGTATTGCTCCGTCCACGTCACGTTCCCGTCCCGTGCACGTTACGTATGCAGCGACCTTAAAACTAATTTTCTAAGAATATTGATAATAATTTGTATTGTGAAAGTTCGTGAAGATGTTTGGATGTTTGTACCTCAATCACGCCACAACTACTTAACCGATTTGGTTGTGGAATGGAGATAGCCTATAAACTAGATTAACATAATAGGCTCTTTTTATACTTCAAAACTTTAGGGTTCTCGCAGGATTTGTAAAAATTCTATATTCGCGCGCGAAGCCTTGCGCATCATCTAATATCTAATATTATGTATCCATCATTCTACTTATAGGTGCACTTTATTTTTATGTGCTTATATAAATATTAATTAATTAATTAAAAATTTCATTTCAAAACCACTCTACCGCTTGTAAAGCCGCGGGCAAAAGGAAGTGTTTAATAACTAAAGTATCCGAGTACTGTTTGGATTATTTTCTTCATAACTTTATTAAATTATAATCGCATTTATTGGTTAAATTAATGTTATTATAAATTATTCAATTACATAAATTATTTAAGTATCATTACCCATTCTAGAACTTTAGTTAGTTTAGACATATAAATCAAAGTTTCTTGAACAACTTCACCCTTACCAAAGTACAAGTAATCTATAGTTATCGAAAGCGTCAACTAACCTTTGTGGGTGTCCTTCAGTTCAAGTGACCCTTTCCCAGTTACAAGCACACTTTCAAAGTCAAACCCTAAGTTACGAATTGTTAAATTACAAGACTGATAGTTGGAATGGTTGCTGTGGGGGTTAAATTGATTGTATCAAAGCGGATTATACATCGTTTACTATTTTGGCTGAACAAAATGTAAATACAGTTTCTTTGTAAACTCTTAACTACTTAACTAGTATAAATTTAAAAATTAAAAAAAAAAACACCGCCTGTTATCAAAAAAGCCATGAAATGGTATACCTTTTTGAAATCCTTAAGGTGATGTCCTTATATATACTTTAATTTGCTACCCATATTGCATTATTCGATTTATTTTTATTTTTTGATACTTCAAACAATGGCATCTCACAGCAACCATATTTGTTTTTTTATTAAACTTATCTAAAACACTTGGGTTATCAAGACGAATCTAACGATAGATCCGTTTCGTGGTTTGGAATATATGAAGTAATAAAGAATAACCCACATATACATACAAGATATGCGCGACATAACCCTTCCTCCTAGCAGTTGGGTAGAAAAGGGTAAAAACTGTTGATTTTATTTTAATCAGTTCACAAATCAAAAAAAAAATGTGTGTGTCAAATCAGTAACAAGATTATTATTAATTATCATTAGATGGCGTTGTTACTATTATACTATTATATATGATGACGATGATGATGATGTTTCACATCAGGATGTATTATTATCATCAGTACTGATCAGTAACAACGCCATCTAGATTCTGTATTACGAATTAGAAACATAACGCTTCACGCATAACGTCACGGAGAAAGTTCGATTTTACTCCTCATAATTTTTTCTTACCGTGGGCTTAAATATGAAAATGATTCTACAGGAGTTAAACTCCAAAATGTATGCCAATTTAAAGATAACTGAACTGTTTAGTATACTAAATTTTAATTTTGAAAACACAAATACCTACATCATTAAGTAAATTTAAGACTAGAGCTTTTGGAGTGCTTTTTGACGAAACAGAGATTGCAATAACAAAATTCAACATAATTGTTTAATTTAAAGGTAATTTAGTTCCCAAAGTCCCTTTTTAATAGGGTTTTACTAGGATCAAACCCTATCTTGATTGAATTAAAATCATTCCTCGATCCCTCTTAGCAGGCCTTTTGTAATGGTTCTGGTGACGTCAGCTTTTATAATATAATAAATGGCTATTATCTCATCGCAGACCCGAAAATTACGTGTTAGGATAGTGGGTGGAATATAAAGAGGTAATCCTAGTAATGTAAAGTAAAGATGTTTGGTTGTTTGGATTAGCATCACGTGCTTACCGATTCACGGATTAAGATGTTTGGTACACAGACTGAACCATATTATTATCTAGATATAATAAACTGGACAAGTGTGAGTTAAACTCGCGTGGAGAGGGTTCCAAACGTTGATTTTCTATTTACCGTTATTTTTTTGCCATTTTCTTTATGACCATAGACTACTCTTATTTATAAGACTCGTATTTATAAGTTTTCCTATAATTTCAAATATAAGGGGAGGGGGTCAATTTACGTTTTTAATTTTCGTACTTTTTCTAATAATTTTAAAACTATTCATTGCAGAAGAATTGCAAAAATATATGTGAGATTCCTACAACAAGCCCTTTTATTTGACACATCACACGATACGGTTTACAAATCAATTTTAACTTTAATTTTTTTTAATTTTGATTTCGTCAAAACTTTTTCTTACAAAATTTCGTTGATTATTTTATAACATCGTCTTTAGATCACAAAAAATTATGACCATGAGTACCAAATTTCAACTCATTTGGTCCAGTATTTTCGGAGCAAACTGGCTGTGAAGGGCGGTCGTCCAGACACACGAGTCATACTGTAAGGTTTTCGTTTTTTGTTTTTTCGTACAGCAAAGCAAAGTGCAAAGCAAAGCAAAGCAACAACCTATAATTGTCCCACTACTGGGCTCAGTGGCTGGCCAAGTGTGGATTAGTAGACTTTACACACCTTTGAGAACTTTATGGTGAACTCTCAGGTGTGCAGGTTTCCTCGCGATGTTTTCCTTCACCGAAGCAAGTGATAATTAGCTATTAATACGCACATATTATTTGAAAAGTAGAGATGCGTTCCAGGATTTGAATTCAGGCCCCCACGTTAGGGCGACCAACGTTCTAACCGCTAGACTATCACTGCTATAGACCACCGTTCTAACCACTAGTCTATCATTGCTATTTTTCGTACGGAACCCTAATAAATAGGGTATGAGATTCTATTCCGGCTATCGAAAATCACTCTTCCGTGGGCGAATCTGCATAAGGTAGTGTAGATATAGCGGGACATAAATCATTTGTCCTAATAACCTTTGACATCATTCAACGTATGCCTTAGGGTATTAGTAGATCTCTGAAGGCATAAAAACCCTCAGCTTATGCCATAGTTCCAAAGCATGATGTTAAACCACATTCGGCACTCAGTTAAATTCAAAAGAGAAAAAGCGGCAAGAAACTACGAAGAAGTTCTATTTTCTAATCACATTTACAGATAACATTTACTTATATCTAAATATCAAAACCGTACTCAATCAGTTTTGTCTTTAGATGAATTATCCAGTTTATAACTTAGAGACGGATTCCGTTGATGCCTGTTAATGGCATGAAACCTATAAAACTGTTAAAAATATATTAAACCCTCGTATATTTCAACGAAGCGTTGTGCTGACATTGCTCTGTCCTCTTCAACTCATGGACCATTACAGCCTCATTATGTAAATACTTTACCCTACTATTTAAATGCGTAGGGTAATAATGCATCATCAGGTACATTATAGAGTCCTTTAAAATGTTTTATGAGAAATGGGTTGTGCTTGGAAGATATTTTCTGAAGCGTTTAACAAGGTGTTTTTTAAATACTCCTATTTAATGTCGAGGTTTATATCAGGTGAAATTAATAAGTAGCCGTGAAATTATTTATTTTTCCATTTCTTACAATTAAAAATTGAGAATTAATTTTACAAGTGAAATAATTTTATAATTATTGAATATTGAAATAATTGCTACTTCTTGAATAGTTCATTAAATAAAAATAATATTGTATCTAAGTTACATTAAAATATTTTCTTTCATTTATACGTCTAGATATTGTATTAGATAAATTCGGGTTGTAAGCTCGTTTCTTATAATATGTGGTATTATTGTATTATACTTGAAATAAACCATCACAATAAGAATATAAATGATAGTTATTTCGGATCCTTTTTGGTAACGAGCAAATCTACAGGGAATAGCTATAATTACGAAATCCCATAAATGTTTTTCTCATACGTGTGTGAAGTAAAAGTTTTGTATTAAATTGTTCCACATTATCCTATTATAAGCTCGCTCCGGGCTATTATCGCGGTCTCTGGTCGCAGCTGCTACAGCCATAAAGCTTCAAGGACATCTGGGGACAAGAGTGCCTAAGTTTTTCATATTACATTGTTTTTGACTAGGCAAATGAAGACCATTTTAGGGTTTCATAAGGACCCTCGTGTATTGAAGTTGGGATGGCAAAATTATATTGTGTGGTGCATTTTGTGTTGTGTCTAAATACAATATTTTAGACGTCCACTAAACAATACCTAATATCGAAGTGCTCATCGATGGAGCAGCGTGGTGGAGTATGTTCTAGGCCTCCTTACCCTCGCTCAGTAGGATGCTGTTAATGGGTTGAAACCAAGCAATAATAATGTGAAAGTTTGTGAAGATGTTTTGACGTTTGGATGTTTGTATGTTTGTTCCTCAATCACGTCACAACTACTTAACCAATTTGGCTGAAATTTGAAATTTGAATGAAATGGAGATGGCTTATACCCTGGATTAAAACATAGGCTAATTTTTATCCCAAAAAATTCAGGGTTCCTGCGGGATTCGTAAAACATCGATATCCGCGTGTACAAAGACACGGGCATATAAATTTCGTTTCGAAACTAATTTAATAAATACTTTATGTCTATTGTATTTGGAGAAATTCGTTTAAGACGAACAACAGTTAAGCAAATAGCCAAAAAGAAAGATATATTTAATAACAGTCACTACCGCACATTGACCTGATTCAATCACCTAAGCGTTACCTGCGAACGACGAAACAAAAAGACAACGAAAGAAAAAGAAGAAAATATATATCTTTTTTAAATTCTTTTACAAATTATTTCAAAATAAAGTCCTTTTCACCGCCGTGACGTCTCGTTTTTCGTGAAATCTTACATGTTCAGTAAATTTGACTAAAGATGTGCAGTCCTTGTGTCTGACAAAAGACATGCAGTGTACGAAAATTTTAACGAGACACTTCAACCGATGTGTTCTATTTACAGTTCGTGGTGGAAATGGTGAAACTAGACGGTCTTTTCATTTTAATGTCTGTTTCTCTACTCAAATTGCTTCACGTAATTTTTTGCATTAATTTTCAAATTAAAACACTAGATGTTGACACCATGACAATATTCATTGTCCTAATAAAGCCCACATAAATAGAAAAATTATTAAAAGGCCTTCAATTCCGAAATAAGAAGTGCATGACAGAAACAAAAGGAAGAATTGAATAAAATAAGACGACACAAACAATCTTCTCCCAAAAATAAACATTTTTTTTTACATAAGTTTCCATCTTTGTAATTGAAGCTACTTAGTAAGAGCAGTGGAAACTCAAAACTCCGAAATAGTTTTCGTGTTTCAATTGTTAAAAGTTTCAACAGACTGTAAACACTAAACAGTCTAACTTATTGCTTTCCTCCTGAACGATAACGCGCTGGCGACTTTAATTAATATTAATGGACGGTTTACAGCATAACAAATAAGAAACTACTTAGACTAGTTTATCGGTTATGAGCAAACAAAATTAACGTACGAGGTTATCAACCTTATTAAATAGCGCTCTGCGCGCGGCTTTGCCCATGTTTTCCGAGATTTTAAGTACCCTATATCTTATTCTAGGTCACGATACTACCTGTGTACTAATTTAAAAATTGGGTTAGTAGTTTTTACGTCAAAGAGTCAAAAACTTTCACATTTATAATATTAATCGTACGATTTATTTTCGCTGAAATGTTTTTGGGTAGTAAAATATTCCATAAATTTTCTTCCCTACAACAAGTTTAAAAGCAAAGTACGTCATTCAAGGTAATATTTTTACTTAGTCCAGTGCCCCAGGTGCGTGGCCCGTGATTTATAATGCAAGGGCTCAGATGCGGACGAGTGACATGGCTATGTGGGACAAGCTTAACTCACAGATTACCTACCCAGAGGAATACGTCGCATATTTACGCTGTCTTTGTTGGTGTTAGGTTTTAAGACAGTTTTTGTGTTATTGCTGTTATTTATAATATAGTCGTGGTTAAATTAAAAATGGCGGCTAACCTTATTTCAATTTTCAAATTTTGAAAGTTGGTTAATATTTTTTTTTATTAAATGTGAATATTATATTGAAACAGTCATCGAAACGAGAGGATGTGCCATCTGATGGTAAGTGGTCACCATCATAAATTGACATAAGGAATAGTGCCAGGCAAAAAGTACAACGCAAAAAAATATATAATTAAAATAAACTAGCTGTACCCACGCACGCGCCTTTCGCGCGGAATTCGATATTACCTTGCAAGTAAAATGGAATTATTGCCTTGCGGCATTTCAGTTTTTCTCGATCGTCAAAATTGTTTCAAAATAAGTGTATTTGATGGACAATTTTTTGATCATCTCATATTAAATTAAATTATTTTATTATTATTAATTAATTATTTACTATATTTATTTGACATAATATATATTTTTTATGACAAAATTTGACATTTATTTAATTTTCAAAATTTGACATCATTTATTTACTTACATAAATAGACATACATAGTGATTAAGTACTCTGGGCTGACATACATATGTAATTTAGTTTTGACATTGTATAGTGTTTCTTTTTGGTTATAATAATTTGCATATTTTTTAACTACTCTATCGAATTGGGGACACCTGTAATGTTAGATGTAGTGTAATTTTAATAAATAAATAAATAAATTAAATAAATAAATCTATCTGGGGGGTACTCATCAGTTAAGACGCGGTTTTCCCCACGTTAATCCATTTACACGAATTCCACGATAAAAAATAAAGATATAAATGATAGGTGTTATTAGCCTATAACCTTGCCTTATAATCTTAGAGTAGATACCAAGCCAATTCCAGAAATTTACCCAGACAAACCGAAAGACAGCAGTCAAATAAAAAAAATTGGCAGCCAACTGGCTTATGCGGGCGGGTTACGGTTGTAGAATCCAAAATGGACGGCAGATTGCGTGGGGAAGAAGTCAAGGGTTATTTGGAGGGTTGGCAAGTACACTAACCTGGTCTGCAAGGCTGGTAGAGTGTTAGCTGTGTCGACGGCTAGGGCTGCACCAATCTTCCTGTAGAGGTTCACTTTTGCACTTTACAGTAATATTACTTTTGTTAGCAAGAGTTATTTAGCGGGAGCGTTAATGCGGTTAATATTTTCTTCAACTCGAATGCTTTTTGCGGTGCGGTTTTTATCAATACACTAACACCTGCTAACTAACACTAACAATATACAATAACACCTGCAAGGCAACTATTATTAGTTAGTAATCAAATGAATTGAAAAGTAAGAAATGAAAAGGAATCACGAGATTTCCCCAAATTGAACTATGTGACTTTATGTCAATATAAATGACACGTCCACGCTTCGCTTCAATTATTTCATTTCATTATTGACGCCTTACAAATAGCACCTGCACCTGAAACACAATGACTAACATTTTATAAGACGAGATAAACTCCAAGGTTGCCCTATTTTATTGCTTTATGGATCCATTCTCCTAGTTTAGGCTTTAGAAACTTGTTCATTCATTGTAATAGCTGTTGAAAGGCAATCAAAACTTTGTTTATTGCATTTTTATGAGGATATGTATAATAACTTTTATTTCCTATTCTAAGAGGCCTAAAACAGTTATATTCGATACGAGTTAAAGTTACAAAAAAATCCAAGTTTCATTAATCATCAAACTTTTCTTAATCTTAAACAAACGTAAGAATAAAAGCAGTAATAATATTAAAAAACTACACTTATAGTTTCTCAAATATTTTCCATCCAAACATCGATCAACTACAGTGAGTCCTCGTGGTCCTACTACTAAGACAAAATAGTACCACAAGAATACGACCAAATAGATGCGTATGCGTATAGCGTAACATTTCCAAATCTAACCTAATCTAACCTAACTTAACCGTGTAGCAGATTGCGCGGCACCTGCTACGCGATGCTTAGTTTCCAAGTTTCCGGGGTCTAGTTTCGGCTTAAAATTACTTCACCGAGTAACACTGGCACGGAGCTCATTATAAACTCTCGAAATAGAAACTTGCTAACAAAAGACCACGGCAACAATGGGCACGGGTGTAACGCGACCCGGTTCATATTCTAGTTGTTTTACCAAGTGTGGTAGTTTCCCTGGTAACTTTGTTGAACTTTCTGTTGCGGGCGATGATTATAATAAGAATGCCATGGTATGTGATAATTGTTTGCAGTTATGTTTCTATTTAATTTTTATTTGGAACTTAAAATTAAACATCTATAGGGGAGAGTCTTAGATACAATCGCATCGTCTGTCAATTTAGTAGTCAATAAACCATTTATAATCAATGATATTATATGTATAAAAAGAGGTTTACAATACAATACAAGCCGTTAAAATTCATTGCGTCAAATAATCATTTATTTTTCACAGACTTTTCCCTGTGCGTATTTTCATGAAGGGTACATTGTACAAGGGTACATCAAATGGGTACAGTTGTACATAACATTATAATAATTTTATGTGTCTTTTGCAACACTTTTAGTAAGAATTTACATAAAAGAATCCTTGGTGAGCCGATTAAAACTACCTCCACTTAACCTATCACGCAAAGAACTTGAGCAATCCAAGCTTATATTTTATTAATGGAAGCGTGAAATAGGTTGTACCTTCGTAAGGTTTATCCAAACCACTCTTACTTGCGTGATGTATTGGGTAGTAAATATATGTACATACATCTGCACTCAACAGTGATAGCCTAGCGGTTTGAAGATTGTTCTCCCGAACGCAGGGGCCCGAATTCTAATCCTGGCACACACCTCTAATTTTCAACAATTATGTGCGTATTAGAAGTTAATTATTACTTGATTCGTTGAAGGAAAACATCATGAGGAAACCTGAGAGTTCTCCATAATGGTTTTCAAAGGTATGTGAAGTCTACCAATCCGCAATTGGCCAGCGTGGTAGATTATGGCCTGTACCTCTCTCATTGTGAGAGGAGACCCGAACCCAGCAGTGGAACAGTTATGGATCTAATGATAATGATGACTGATCTGATAATCTTTTATCCGCAGTAAACGATGTGTTGCAGCCTTTGTCTAAGTCAACCATATTTATATCGCCAATCAATTTTCTAACTCGGTATCCTGGATAGTTAGTAGGTACATTAAGGTTATTAATATGTAACCAGGATATAGAGCATTCGTGATAGGTCAACTGACAACTTCTAAGCTTATATCTGACTTTACTTGGAACATGAAGAGGCATTCGTATCTATTAATGTTTTTGTTATATTCAGGATCTTCTATATCTAGATGTATTGGAACGTAGAATATAGATATTTTCTTTGACGCGGATTGTACTTTTCTATTTATATAGATCGACAAAGAGAAACAAATTAATTCATTAGCTTTTTCTCCTGTAGCATATTTTATCAACCGATTTTTTTTTTGTTTTATAGTTATAGTTTCGTTTTATAGTTTATTTTATTAATAAAAATATTTATTATTTTAAGTTTATTATTAAGTTTCTCATAATTTATCGGGTGGCACGGGCAGACGTTAAAAATACATCACAAGTCAACCAAGACGCAAAAAAACAATTTATAACATCAATATGCGCCCTGACGCACTCTCACCTTATTTATTAGTCGATGGGGTAGTCTAAAATTAATAAGGTAATATTAACTAATTGGAATATTCATATTGGGTTGTAGATAAAATTCATCATCAAAGCTAGAGAACAAATTAACCATAGAAAAAATATTGATAGATGCAGGATTCGAACCCGGGACCAAAACAAGAATATTCATACTCAAGTACATCCCTATATTGTAAGGGTATTGTAAGTTACATTTTTAATTATATGTGAAAGAAACGCAGTTCTCGTGAATATTAGTTCACTAAATTATTAATTTTATTCATTTCATAAAGGTCATTATGGTCCCTAATGAGGTATGGATTACGTAATTGTTATCAGTTGACATTGTGCCTTACATTTGCTAATTCAGTGATTTATTCAGAGGTTAAAATACATTTATTTATAGGGTTATAACATTGTTTCAGAGCTGTCAAATTTACATATTATAACAACTGCAACAAACTTGAAAATTGTAGGTCCCTAACTTTATAATTTTAATGTAAGTTATTAATTAAAGTCGATTATTATTTTTGAATTACTATTTATTTCTTAATTACTAGTTTAAACTAGAAACTGGAATAATTAGTTATTATAATTTGACCACGGTTTTGTGATGTTTTCCTTTGACAACCTAAGACATCACATCCGTAGTTTGAATCAATAAGCCAGACGGATAGACACGTTTGAAATCCAATAGCCATCGGATTTAACAGTTATTTAACATAAAACCAAATAAAGCCAAAATAAACCTCCATAAACCTGAAAACAAATTCCTATAATTTATATTTTAATTACACCCCGACACGTAAAAGTCACACTAAATGCTTATCATTTTACGTTCAGACAATATAAAATTTTCACGCTGCTGAAACACGCAATCAAATCATTTTTCATTTCACATCCAATAACCGAGTTCTTCGCATAGATTGCCGTCAAACTTCCATTCATTACTGATTCATTAACGTACCAATGGAATATTCACTGCTAATGGTATTTCTAAGAAACAGAAAAGGGCAAAACATCGGCCAACCCTTTTTCGATCAATCATTGCCCTTCGACCTTTCCGGATCAAGTGGCCGAAAAAGCATCGTTCGGAAGCCCTCTTCACAAGCCACTCAAACAAATAAGGCATCTGTTCTCGCAAACAATGACAAGGTACAAACAACAAAAAACCTCATTTGCACTCAGACATTCCAACAGCGGTTGTATGTCGATCTCTCAGAACAACGATCGCCAGTGGAGTGGAGGAAGACTTGTTGGTACGATTTATAAACTGTAGCGTGAACTGAAGTTTAGTTGAGTTTAACATATGCAAAATTATTATTTCCTTCAGCTCCAGTTGAGATTGTATGAAAATTTCTCCATTTTTTAGTGCAATCTAATGATCCAATCTGCGTCCATTATTTAGTACTCTCTGCTCAACAATGAGTCAAATGTCGTCAGATCTTACGTTTGCCTTAGATTTTCTTTAGCCAATTTAATACTATGTGCATGCTTGGCTGGAAATATAAAGTTTCATTTTTTTTTTATTTAGAAGGATATGCTACATAGATTGATCCCATTTTTTCAAAATCCAGTCCTAATGATGGGATCTATGAAGTTAATGAACCTTCAAGTTTAATAGGAATGATGATGATGATGATGATGATGACTTTTTATTATAATATTTATGTTTGATGCATACCGCTGTATCTTCAAACCTGTGTCAGTCAACTGAGTGACGGTCGACATCTGAAGTACCCATTTGTCGATCACACTGACCACTTCGAGGGTCTGAAGTGGACTTATATACGGTTAAGTGTGTTTCCGTCAATTTCCAGTCTTATAATGTTACATTTACACCAATCTTTACAAAGTTATATAAACTGTAGAGATATCAAAATATGTCATATCAATATTTTTGTCGATTAAAATTTTGCTATTTCAAACCACATTTTTTTACTTTTATCTGTTTCTATGTATTTCGTATGGCTGTTTGATAATAAAAATCAAAGTTAATAATTTAAAAAGTCAAGAAGCCAGAAAGGTTGTACATTCGTTCAATATATAGAAATTGCTGATTAGCAATAAGACCGCCGATTGTTTTCTTATTTTTATATCTTTTTATTGTGTTGAAATTGGTGAACAATGAAGAATATTTGTATTGTATTGTATTGTATACTCGTATTGCATTAGATAATACTTTTAAACGAATCTAGAACTGGATCCGTTCAAAATAACTCTGACCTACTTGGAAATAACAAAAATACTTCAAAGCAATTATTTTTAAATGTTTATAACTCAAAACGTAACAGGAATTTACAATTTCGTTGTGCTTAATTTATTTTGGCTGTTTTTTAGTACACGAAGTGAATACGAATGTATTTTACGGAAAGATATATCAATAAGTTTTTTAAGTAAGCTATATAGATAAGATAGAAAGATGCCTTTTATATCAGCCACAAAAATTATACCAAATAAATCAAACGTACACAAAAATATCAAGTTTGTTCTTGTTGCATTGTTTGCTTTCAGGGTTCCTAATTCTTTCAATCATCAGTCAAGCATGTCATCCGATTTATATTAAGTAGGTTAAATTTTTAGCTCAATCAAGCCCCGGAAATTGGAGAAAGTTTTGAAAGAGTTCAAGAAAAGGAGGAGGTTCACAATTTTATTTTATTTTTTGCTTTTTTTTATGATGGAACTCCGTCATCTATCAACCGATTTGGAAGATTATGTGTCCATTTTATATTTCAAATATACTTTCAGATTGGTCCCAGATTCATCAATATTTAGTTCTGATGATGGAATTAAGGCAACTTTCAAATATTATAGGTAGTATTGATACATTTTTCGAAAACTATTTGAAGTCGGTTAATTTTTGGTAAAATTTCGATGCTAACTTGCTAAATCTACTGACGGGAACAAAGGAAACGGAACAATAAAAGCATTTAAATCAAACAATCATAAATATAAAATAATTTAAAATGTATATTTAACTTAAGATGAAGTATCGATAGTGGACCTACAGCTAAACTTCATGAAAAGTATGCTGTAGTGAAACGACAAGTGCACGTTAAGAACTGTTTATTGTAAACTGGCGGTACATGTAGAAACTTAAGTTTATGGCTACCTTCTAATACAAATATACTACATATGTTAACATATATTTTCACATTAATTTTAATTAATATTTCAATAAAGAGTAGTGCCAGCATTGTTAATCAAATAAATCTAAAAACTAGACTACTCGTAATATAATAATATTTTTGTTAAACTTATCATAAGTACAGTACAGTTAGTTATCGCTAAGCCGCATAGGGCTATAATAAATCGCTGTCTCCGCACAAACACCGAGGTCGATGCCACATGATTAATTAATTTTACGACTATTAACGTACGTTGTGTGTGGAAGACAGTTTAATTTGGCGTGTGTTGTTCAAGTTAAACATACCGGTGAGACGAAAACGTATGTGGGAGATAAAGTTGATTAACAGAATGGGGAATATAAATTGCTAATTATATTGTTTCAATATTGTCCCTCGGTTTTCATTTGTATTAAGTAGGTTCGGGGTGGTCGTAAAATTAATTCGTATTATTATAATTATTATTTGTATTATTATTAAAATAATTTATTAATATAAATTCATTCGTATAACATTATTTTTAACTAAGTTCCGAAAAAGGAGATTCTGATCTATATGGAATTAAAAGAATCTCTCCTATATAATTGGTATACAGTTATAATGACGATTTTGTTAAAAGTACATATTATTATGTAAAGTGATTAAGTTTGGTGGGCCGTTTTGGAAGAATATTTCTTTGTAGCCTTTTTAGGGTTGTGTTGTTAAAACGGAATGACGATTACTTCATATGAAATTTTATATATTAACCTTTTTTAAAAAGCTATACAAAAATATGATACAAAGTAAACAAATACAGCACAAGCTTAAAAATTACCACCCTGGCAAGTTGCTTATTAACTTATCAACTTATTCAGGCCATGTAGGCATCGAACTATCACATTGTTTTCAGGCATGTATTACCGAATGCTTCCACTTTCCACTATATATGCGATACCTCCCTTTGTAAATAGCTCAGTTCACCTTCAATTACAGAATGGAACATGATATCTTGACAAGTGTCTCGTCAAATAGTTCGGTGCTTGTTCGTAACCAGTAGATTCCTCTTGTAACATAAACCTCTATGTGTACATTTATCTATGCAAACGTTAAGGGTAAGACGTAAGGTAAGTAAGGTTATACATTATACAAATATCTATACTAATATTATAAAGAGGAAGGATTTGATTGTTTGTTTGCATTGAATAGGTTCCGAAACTACCGAACAAATTTGAAAAATTCTTTCACTGTTGGGAAGCTACACTATCCGTGGGGGACATAGGCTATACGTATATTATTATTTTTTTACTATTTTTCCCGAAGTGAAGCAAGGACGATTTCCTAGTAAACAAAATTGAGAACCAAAACCGATCGCAATGTATATATTAAAATAATATTATATTATAATGTTTAATATCTAATAATTAAAAATATTTTTAACAAAAAAAAAAATGTTTTACAAAACGTATCATGTGGCATATCAATTGAAAGAATTATGATAAAGAATTATTTTAAAAACTATTTTAAGAAAAAACTAATATTGAAGATGAAAATTGACCATTCCCCCCTTATCTTTGTAACTACTGAGGCTATAATTAAGAGAAAAGTACAGAAAATATTATAGTTCTTTTCTCAATATTACAGAAAATCCTCTAAGAAGTCTATGGCCTTAAAATGGGCAAAAATGAATAAAATGGAAAAATAACGGTAAATAGGTAATCAACGTATAGAACCCTTTCCATGCGAGTTCAACTTGTACTTGTCAAGTTTATTTGAAATCAAGGAAGTAAAATTTTAATTAAGTAATATTTAATAGTGTTATTTATTGTTTACGTTTTTAACGATTTTAATGAGAATAATATTATAACAATGTTACGATATCAAAATATTTTTAGGTACGAAAACTAACTTTATTAAAGCAATTGTAATTCATAGAATACTCATAATCAATCTTTAATAATTCAGTTAATATGTTATTTTGACGTGCGCTGGCTTCAAACTGATATTTTATCATGTGAACGTTTTTTCATTATACTATCACACACCCAAACAAATCATACGTCAAGACTAATCTATTTGCTTTGTGCCTCAAATGTCCTTTTACCACGAGAGATGGCTTTAGCCTCAAACAGGCCAAAACTGAAGCTAAAGACTAACAGTGTTGTTTGTTCCAGATGTGAATAGCGTACAATGAGCACGTCACAGCAGCGATCGCGCTACAGTACAGACGTCCACCATGTAACATCGTAACATGAATCTGCACAATCTCATCGTTTACATCACTGGCCTGCTCTGGCTTAACTTAACTGACGCTAAAATTGGTGAGTTAATTAATCTTAACATCACATCCATCATACCACTTACATCATCCTTAACATTATCATCATCAACATCATGATCATCAATATATTGTATTGATATTATATTGATTGATTGTATTGATGCTGGTTGGTTCGCGCTATTTTACCTCATTGTGAGGGTGTGATACTTTTCGTTTTCAAACGAAGGTATCAAAGGTTTTCAAAGTAAGAAACAAGACCATCTGAAGTCACTTCATATAGCCTTGTAATCTTAATCGAAATAGTGAAAAGATGTGATTCTAAGAATCCCGTAACAGCTAAAGCGTGAAAAAGCTTATTTTATGCACGTTATGTTACCTTACTAAAACGTCATGACATCGTACAGTGCTAAATAAATTTAAACAAAGTTATTAATGAACTTGAGGTAAAAATGTGAATACTTGAAAGACACTGTAATCTACGTCAACGTAAGACAGTGTGGGATGGACTATATTAATGGAACTTTAAAAATAAATATACCTGAAACGTATTATGTTGCTCTCTACAATATAATTATATCCTATCTCCATATCAACGCCCCCGGGGAATAAAATGGTAATAGAGAAAAGTAAATTTTATAGGACAAGCAAAAAAACTAGTTTTGTTTTAACCTAGGCAGAATAATGTTTAGATATCTTTGAAATATACATCAAAACGTGCCTTGTTTTTTCCTGAATTACTTTCCATAAAAAATATGTATGATATATTTTAGTTATCACAAAAAAAAATACTTTTATTATATGGAATTGTGTAGCAAGTAAGTTTAAATAACAATTTTATTCTCGTAAAACTCTATCATGCTATCGACAGTTTTCATTACTTACGATACACTTTTATTGTACTTTTATGAATTAATTGTAAATGTATTAAACTACTCGTATTACAATTTTGTTCCGGTCAAAGTTAATACTTATCTTTAAAGTATTGAAATGTAACGATTTTATTTAATGAAGAATAGAATAGTATAAACGTCTTACTGATTTAAAGAGACTAATAGTTGTTCAGTAATATGTGACTACGACTTTATTATGGGCTATAATTTGTATATGACCTTCGAAGAATAAAAATAAAATGGCTCTAATTTTATGAAATTCAAAGATAAAAATCTAAATAATATTTAACAGGTATATATAATATTGACCCGTAGATGCCAAATATGAAAAAAAATCTGATAACAGTCGATTACGATTGTATTCCCCGGGGGCGGCGATATAACTCGTCTGTTTTTGAGAAATCACTTCAACCCACGGCCCTACAGGGAACGGGTCTCTCCTAATGACTAAAAATAGCAAGGAAACTAAGAAACATATCCACTACGCTGCTCCAGAATAGGTTGGAAGGGCGTTAACGAATGAACTTATTTTTTCCAATAAATCATTTTCATTTTCATCTACTCACCTACTCTATATGTTTTATCAACCGACTAATAATTCTTGATAAAAAATAACCTACTTTAAAATTAGGAATAACTCAAAAACTAATTGTCAGATCTCGCTCAAATTTAAGTGGGATCACATGACAAATACCAGTTTTCGATTGAAAAAAGAATCATCAAGATCGGTTTACCCAGTCGAGAGTTCTGAGGTAATAAATATAAAAAAATATTGTCGAATTGAATACCTCATCTTTTGTTTAAAGTCGGTTAAAAAATAATTGAATCCTAAAAAAAATTTTTTTTTTAAACGCTTTTATTTCAATAATGTTTAGTTTATAAAATTAGCTACAAGTTGTGAAAATTTCAAGTCTCTACGTAAAATAGAACATAGAGAATTATGCGTCTAAAGTCTGAAAATCGTTTTTTTTAATTTAACAACAAATAAACAATGAAAATTAGTTTAAAATATGATTTTCGTGTATTGTCATCGGAAATACACATGTCTGCCAAATTTCATCAATTTTCATTAAAGGGAAGTCATTCAAATTAACGTTACAAGATTTGATGCTTTGATGCTCCGAAGTGAAGCTAAATATAAACCTTATTGCCGTGTAAATAGAGTAGCATTTTGATCATAATATTGAAGATTTGATGCTTTGATGCTCCGAAGTGAAGCTAAATAAAAGCGTTTAATGAGGAGGTTTTTAAACCCCGACGAAAAAATATGGGTTTTATAAGTTTGTGTATGTGTGTGAGTCGGTTAGTTTTGTGGTATTCGTATATTATTATCGGTGGAAATGTATAATTAAATCTGTTTAATAGTTTCTATGTGTAATGGTAGCAAAAATGCATCGACTTGCATTGCATTTAACATCTAGCCGTATTGAATCTAAAAATAATTATTTTTATCATTATGTAAAGTAACCTTTTCAATGGAAATGGGTGCCCACTATTTCATATTATGTTTTTTATAATGATACCCGTTTGCATTTAAAATATTTAATACCCACGTCGTATAAATTTATAATCATGTTTGAACCAGCAGTTTTGTAAACACGAATGAATTTTATTTATTTTTCAAATCCTGTTTCATTATACAAGTATCTTTATTCAGTACAATCACATTTATTTGTATTTCAGTCGCGTTGCCGTGTTCGGGCGAACTGATTGTGAGTCGCGAATTAGTTGGGAAATGGACTTCTTTGTACTAAATTCAAATTTTCTTTCCAGGATACTTTTGGCACATCACAGATCTTCATTATGATCCATTCCACAATTCCCGGGAGATCCACAGAGGTAAGCTCGTTACGGTGTCGTGGGATAAAAATTTGTTTTGAATTTAATTTTAAAAGTTGGACTGAATAGTGAATAGTTCTTTTGTTGTCTATTGTGAACAAAGTGGATGTGTAGAGGAATAAATCCTGAGAATGCGAGAAGTTGTGAAATCGGAGATAAAGATTACTGCAGCCAGTGGTTTTATTTTCCGGGAAATGTTAGGATATATTTCGAAGACTGGATTCATGCGCTTTGTACGTAATGTGTGTGCCGATGTGGATAATCTTACATGGAGCACAAACGAGCTTAGATTAAATAATTTATTTTCCAAATTTTCGATATACTGCAATTTTGTTAGTAACAACTTTACCAATTTTCATCGAAATCCGTTCAAGGGTTTTCATGTGATGCCCGGACAGACAGACAGACAGACAGTAATTCTAAGAAATGTATTTTTGTGCTCTAACACGTTAATGAAGTGCCCCCTAATCGAATTTTTTTTTAAATATTCAATGTACAGAAAATTTGTCCCTTGAGTTTAATTATAGTACCTATAGATTTCTGACTTTTTCGACTTTTTTTATGATAACGGCTGTTATGATTTAGTAAATTGTCACAGCACACAACCAGACCCACACACAAAAACACATGAACAAAAAAAAACACGCAGATATATACATAAATACGCACGTACACACACAAACAATAAAACAAACACACACATATATACACTTATATGTACACACACCCATACATACGATGAGTTCCTAGCCCAAAAGAAAGCATTAAGTACATCCATTGCTTACGTCTTTATCTGCAAACCTTATACCCTTTCTGTATCACAGGGTGCAAGTATAACCGAGGGGACATCGAGCATGGTCACCGCGCCGGCAGACACCGCGATCACACATGCGACAGCTCCTGGTCTCTGATACAGAGTGCAGCAGCTTTCATGGCGGAACGGCATCCTGACACACTCGAGTTTGTCCTGTGGACAGGGTGAGATTTGTATTTATCTGTTAAGTACATAGCATAAGCTGAAGCATGCATTAACTAAGAAGAAGGTTGTGTGGCGACAGCGCGCACATGCCACATGGTGACGTCACGCCGCCCTGAATATCAAGTTTGGCAAAGGTAGATCTCGAGCCAGGCGAGATGTGTTGCCCGGGAGGCGTCCGAGCCCCGACTGACGTTGTCGGAGCACTCGTATATATACCAGTGATTTTAGAAAACTTCGATAGCGTGATTCAGTCACCGTGTGACGTGTGTGCGCTGCCGCCACAGTTGGATTGGATGCAAGGTTGGTGAGATATTTTTATACCCCATGTTTCTTATTTTTATAAGGTTCTATTTAACTTGCATCTATTTAACTTGTGTCTTGTATTTTCGGGTTAAAATGTTGCAAACTGAATTTGAAGTAATTCCTAGGAAGTTGAAATTTTGGATATTGCTATGGTTACGATGACAATCCATTTTTATGATAAGTATGACTTAACAGTACTTTTAAGGTTGGCTCCTGAAGAGGGAATTTAACAGTTGACAACACATACATAAAATGTTTTAAACGTACATACATATTTAATTATAATATTATAGCTCGTTTTTAAATCCATCATAAAGCTGACTGCCATTGCCTTCAGATAAAGGAACTCCTTAACGGTAAACAGTGCAAACGTATATTTTTTGCCTCAGTGCACTTACCGTATAAAAGCTTGTTTTTAGTTTTTTTTAACTTATCATTTAAATTTTTATCAGGATTGTATTTAAAGCCGTTTTGCAGTTCCCCTATAAAGAACACGCAACTGTTATGAAAAGCTTTTTTAATTGTTGAAATTCCTCCAGCCGGGCAATAATTTCCAGCCAAAATTGATCCATTTGAAATAACCAAATTAGTTTCATCTTCAACACCGCCTTTATTCAAATCAACCCTTTTCAGAAATGAGTTTAAAGCAATTAATTTTGACACATTTGCATAAAGTTGGACATCTTACCAACTTTGCTGAATTTCATTGGTATCTTCAATTGTCCTAAAACTCCTCCTTAATGCAAGTAACACATTAGTGAGGTCCGTGGCTATGTTATTAAAGTAATTTTCAAGAGATATAAAGCTAAATGGTTTGTGTCGATCGTAAGCAATCGATTGAGTTAAGTAAGGTAGTAGTTGAAGTGATTGACCGCTAGTGACATAGTTTTAGGAGCCTATCCGAGTTTCCAAGGGCAAATAATGGTAATGGTATAGAGATCCATCTATTCTGGAGTCCAAAATCAACATCTCTACTCACTATGCACCTTTCTTAATTTGATGCAATTAACTTACGTCCTAACTCACTAACGGTCACTTAAATCGCTCCTTAATAAATAATTTGTATGTTTGTCTTCAACTTTTTCAGTTAGCGTTTTAATTGAACACTATTTCTCCAAGCCTCAATCTAAAACTGGTTGTGTAGCATAGTGATGTTGCGAAATCGAAATACAAGGTAAAAGATGTGATTATAGTGATTATCACATAGTATTTCGAAACATGTCGTTTAGTGTTATTTTGTAAATTGAGTCGAGACTTCCTGCAGAGCGAGTGTTGTCAAGTTGTCATTCGTGGTTGCGATGCTTGATCCGTGATGAAGGGAATTCTAATGCATATGAATATGTATAGTGTGTTGGATTAATGTGATACATGTAAAATTTTAATAATCACTAAAAAATCAGACAGGGCAACATGCTTATCTAAAGTAGGCTATGTGTCGGAACAAAATAATGACAGATAAGACAAAAATACTATACTATTATACTGAAACTACATAGTCATTATTATGCCCCACCTAACTATATTACTCCATACTAATAAATAATAATTATAAAATCCAGTTGTTGCCATATAAATTATTAAGTTACATTGATATCGTTGTATAAGTTACTTGTGCTTAAAATCTACCTAATATTTTTAATTAAATTAGAATGGCCAGCTCCTAAGCTGGCTTAAGCTTTTACTAACGCGGGGCTGGGCTCCCGTGTAGCGTTTGTTTTCAGCCAGTCCTTCCTCCCTAGGAATCCTATTTCCTATATATTATTAGAATTCCTACTCTATTCATGGGGTATATTGGTCTATTACAGATAAGTGTTGCCCTATCTGATTTTTAAGTGCTTTTTAAAATTTGATATATATTCTCATTTATCCGACGCATTAAGAGGTTTTTGCCCACAGGGATATTCTATCATCATCAATGGAACACCTCCCAGACGAGATCAAGTTAGAAGCAGTGAGGAACGTCACAGACATCCTGAGCCGAACATTCAGCAGTCAGTTCGTGTTCCCAGCGCTGGGGCACAACGACCCACCGCCGTCCAAACGGCTGGTCGACATGTGGATGCAGTGGCTTCCGACTGAGGCTTTGCAGACTTTTGAGACAGGTTTGTTGATGCAATATTACTAATAATAAAGTAAAATAACTCTCACACACGCGCACATGCAAACACATATTCATACACACATATATACATTTTTTTACAATTGTAATTTTTGTGCTAATTTTTCGTTTTATACAATAATTTTTGACGTGATAACGTTTATAAAGACGATGAGCCTGAGATTTACGAAAACCGAGTAACGGCCGCTCACGTCACGGAAGCGCGCGCAGCATTAGAGAGAGAGGCACGCTAGACCGGCAGTCTCTCTCCCACTCAAGCGTAATCGGTCCGCTTGGAAGGCATTCTCGAAAACGTGGTAACGAGCCTGCTCACGTCACGAGCCACAACGCGCGCAAAGTATCGAGAAAGAGATACGCTGAATAATAATAAAACGAAATATATATCTGTAATTTAATATGTAAAATTGTAATTTTCATTCTATTTCCCGTTCCTAATGTGCGAATTGACAATATTTATATCATAAATTATTCTTCTACGAAATAGACGTTATCACGTAAAACCATTGTCCGTAAACAGACTTTACAGACAACCAATTTTTTTTTGTTTTTCTTATTACAAGAGGTTTAAACCTAGTTCCCACAACAAGGAATCCTAGTATGGGTGCGGGAGGTAATGACCAAAAATTATGTGATAAAGGATACCTACGTAATAATATTTCTTCATATTTTTTCATAGATTCGATTATTTTTTATTGTCAAACATAATAAAATACTACGAGTGAAATCGGCAGTTGGCCGTGGTCTTGCGTCGTCGCTACGCGTTTGTATCTCTCCAACTGTCATTCCATGTAGCTAGGCGAACTCTCTTTCTCTCTCACTTTGAGCTCATTTAGGTACAATGTATGCATATTGCATAGGGTATTCGCTTCGTAAATTACTTAATTTTTATTCTGTTACCAATCTGTATTTAAAATGTTTTAAAATATTAAATAGTTTTTGAATAGTTTTTTTGTAATTATTACCATGCTGGACCGTCATTTAATGGGTTCTTGTTTCCACCATTACCAGGTAGACAGAAATCTGAATGATGAGTTTAAACTATTCTTGGTGTTCCATTGTGTGTTGTCCATGTAACCCACGTGACAGGGAATCTAGTAGACCCATGGGTAGCTTTTAATTTTATTTCATTTTTTATTGAATAACTTCCCCTGTATAATAAAAACAGGCCGCGTCACACCTAATGAACTCAATAAATTTTCACCAATTTATTGAAATTTATGTTACTCATAAAACAACAGTACATTGCTAGACAAAATGGCCGGCGCGGCGGCGTTCCCATTTCTCTTTATATTCTTTGCGTTTCTGCTATGAACACAGATACCTTGTAAACAAACATAATATTTGATATTACATACTGTACGTCATATTTTTGTTTGTTTTGCTGTTACTGATCGGTCTCTATTATATGGAAGATATTTGAGAGTGACTAATTAGTGGGCCTATTTGTAATAATACGCAGTAGAAAATTATTTTTAGATTCATTGTGATTATTCCCACTAATCATTCTTTCTACATCCTCCCAGGGTGGAATGGTGGAGAATAAATAACCGCGATACACTCATACAGAAATTCAAACTCATCATTCAAACTGCCTCGCTGGGAATCGAATCCTTTGAATGGCGATTAGGTATTAAGTTTTGTTAGTTTACAAAGTGTCATAAACAATTTAAACAAAATTCGACGGTCCTTTCATAGATAATGAAGACACAACAAAAAAGCTATTTTGTTATTTAATTTAGATTTTTATTTTAATATTACGTATTTCACTAGATATACAAATCGTAAAAGAAAGCAAGTATAGACATTACTAAGAATAAGTGCTGTAGATGCGGATATTTAATACGTACCGCTTTGTACGGGGTTTAAAAAAGCGCGTCACCTGGTGCGTAAGCGGTCTTGTCTGACCTGATTGAGCTGAATTGATTTAACGTTATTGGTGGTTATTATAAGCTCCACAAATAACGACTGATGCACTCCTAAGGCCCAAGATTTTATTAATAAAATTGATGAATCTTAAAAAAAATATTATATTTACTTTTAAAATATTTTCTTGCCTCTATCGCATAAAGAGGTATGTTTGGTCTAAAGTGATATCGGTAGCCTTTAGCTATTCTGTGGACGCAAGGTTGTTTCGACAAAATAGTAATTCTATTTTAACAAAGAAGGAATTTCAATCCATAATTTACTTGCGACGAATTTTTCCGGAAACATTCCTTCTGAATATCTAAATAAAGAAGAAGGAAGGAGACATATTTTATTTATAGCACTTTCGTTTAAGTCATTTTAGATCTTAAATTGTTGTTACTTTCATAATATTTTCTTTCATATTTGCGGAAATCGCAGAGTTTTAACTTGAATAATAAATAAGTTACTTATCTATAACTGTCTTGCTTATACTTCGAGAAAAAGCTTTTTTAATTGTTATAGCAACTAAAAAAGGAGTTTACTACTACATAATGCAACTATAAATTAAAATGCCGAAAGTGGAAAGTAGAACTGTGGGAAAAACGAAGATAAAGAAGCGACTACAAATAAGTCAATAATTAATCAATAATACTAGAACAAATTTATCTGATAGTCCTTCACTCAGATCTAATCGTCCCTCCGCTGAATTGGTGTCAGATCTGATAGCGTCATTTATCTGATGATGCGAGAGGTACTCTGTACATTTTGCTTACTCTTACATGGAATAGAGGTCCGATGATCTATTACTATTATTAGATGAGATAGGATTACACCTCGGAAGAAATAGATAATCAATAAAATACTAGTCTATTTGGAATCAGACTGCGGTAAAGAAAGATTCTGTATTTTCTGAATATATTCGTTAGTTGATAACTAGCGCTCTGCCCGCGGTTTTGCCCGCGTTTGCTGGAATACGTAATAAGTACACAATATCTTTTTCCAGATCATGGTCTGTCTATCTTTGTGCATATCTTTATGAAATTATGGTTAGTAGCTTTTGTGTGAGCAACAAACAAACAAACTTTCAAATTAACAATATTTGTTGAATAATATTCGACAACCTGCATAGTTGTGGTTAAAGAAACTTTATTCTCATTAATTTAACAATTCACTTACATGAGAACCTATGTGTAATATGTACTTATTCTAAATTATACTATAAGCCACTTACTTATAATATAATCTATATATATAATAAAATTGTAACTCGATAATGTCTGTACATTGAAGATATTTAAGAAAATTTGATATCAGGGGACTATATAAGAGCAATATATCACAAATCTGTCATTTTTAAAAATCTTGTCTGTCTGTATGTTTGACACCGCATCACGCCCAAACCACTGGATAAAATTGAGTGCGGTTTTCATAGTTGTATTACTGGTGGTCTAACTTAAAATCTGGTGTATGTTTTATCATGATACGTCGCTTACAAGCCAAGATATCAATAAATAGGACTTTTTGATACGCCACATAACAGCAAGAAATACTGAAAGTGCCCGATAGAGGGACATAAGAGACTCTTTAGTATCGGAAATATACTTTATTTCTTCAAAAATATCAATATGTACCAATTTTTTTTAATTTATGATTTTGCAGTTAATTAGTTCTGCTAATCAACAACAGGTGTAAGTAACTAGAAGCCTTAATTAAAAAATGTAAGTAGGTCTGACAACGAGACTGAACCGTCAATAAATGTTTTATTAAAGAACAATGCCCAACTGCCATACATCGTTTTATTTCATTTTCAACTTTAGCGTCTTAAAATAAAAAAAATTCTAGAAATCGCCGCTTTAATTTCTGAGCTTAAATATATAAGAATTTTCAGCAGACACACCCCAGAATCAAAGTATTTTGAGATTGAATTCTTATAACCATTGAGTCATAGAGTAGGGGAGACTTATGGCCGCCTGTAATTTCTACCATTATTTTATTCTGACTTTTTTTTGATTGACAACCGGATATGGAAATTTGACATCATTACATTTGTCATACCAACATTTATAACGAAATTCTGTCTGTAATATTGGCCAGAAGTCTCCGTTTATGTTGCTTGATACAAGCTATGTATCGAAGTGAGTGCCCGAATGAAAATTGACATTGTTGACATCATTGTTATTATAGTCAATTCATCACTTATTAATAAAATTATTTTACGCTGGGTAATACGGGAATAGGTATTAATTTTAAAATACGTAAAAAAATTATTGAATTGCTTCGGTATAACTGACGTTTTAAGACGCTAACAAAAATAAAAAATAATTTTTGGGCATTGTTCTTTAATGTGTAACAATACATATTTATAATAATTAAAACATTGGGGTTTTAGGTAAATTAGTTACCCTACTCAATCAATGACACTAACTAATGTAATAATATATTTTGCTATTGGATTCCTGTATTAAATTCGCTGTATGATGGTGTGGGTCCGAGTTAGCGATAATAATATGAAAAAAAATTGGAAAATTATCAAATAATGTTTTTTTTGTAAATAACTAAAAATCTTAAATTTTGATAAAGAATTACAATTTAGATTTCCTTATTGTATTGGAGGAAAAGGCTCATAGAATGTAGAATAAAATATTTACGAATAATCATATACTGCTGTCACCTACTGGTCAATGCGTACCAAGCCGGCCCCGCATAGGCTGATAATGACCGGACGTAAGTGCAATACAAATAACTAAATTACTTTTCAATTTGCGTATAACTACTTTTTTTTACACAAATAAGTTAATGCTTGACCGAAATCCCACCTGATGGTAAGTGGAGATGTGGTCCAAGGTGGTAACTTAGTAAAAGCCTATTCACTCTTTTCTTGAAGACACAATAGGCGTGCGCGAATGTCGACACAGGCAAGTTATTCCAGTCCTTGGCGGTGCGTATAACGAATGATGAGGCAAACCGCGTCGTCCGTACCGGCAGGATGTTCACGACAAAAAGATGCAGAATACTCGCCGTGCATCGTGTCGTGTCTGCACATTCTCTTAAATGTGCCCTGTAGAAGACCGAGAGGCTGGCTACTCCGCGCCTGTGCTCAAGGCTTTGCAGATTGGTCTTAACCAAATATGGGTTACCAATGAACCTTGCAGAACTTTGGCTGCGCCTGCCCAAATGTGCGAACAGTATTTTACGCACGGCCGAACATGAGCTTTGTACAAGGTAAAGAGTTGCCTCGGTGTGAAGTACCGCCACACCCTTTGCAAGGACACCAAGTTTCCTTGCAGCAGCCTTAGCCTTGATGTCAATGAACCGCTCAAAGTTGTTTCCAGGATATGTCTACTCCTAACAAATGAAGGCAGTCGGTATAATCCAAGGACACATTCCGAAAAGTAGGAGCCTAGATGTGAGCGAGCTCCTAATGGCGGTAAATAGTCACGTCTGCGTTTTAGTGGCGTTGTATCTCACAAGATTGCATGGCTTCAACCCACTCGGACGCAGCCCGAAGTTTGAGGTTCATACGAGCCACCATGGCCTCTCAGACTAAATTTCGTCCCGACTGGCTCTGAAACTTGGTAGTTATCTCTCTACCACTGTGTACCTGTCTGCGTACCCATAGACGCATATAAGCAGACGAGCCGCTTGATGAAATTTTCATCGTCCTCCATGGATTCCAGCGTCTTCCGTGATCAGACTAAAGGCATCACCCATGCGTTGTCATCCAATAAAGAAAACAAGAATGAAAAAATAATAAATTATGGAGATGATTCCATTCTATAATTTTTTGAGAGAGTTGTTTATGATCTTGAAGAGCTTAGAATTAAGATGTATCGAACTATATACATAAATAGCAGTTAAAATAAACTAATCTTAATAATGCTAATGCTGCAGGCATCATCATCATCGTCTCATCCAGAATCAGCAGTTAGTAAACAATGAGTTCCTTCTAAAACGTTTTATAGGTACAATATTAGTTTTATAGGTATGGCATTACATACATATACGTACAGGTACTTGGACGAAAAACTCGGCCTTGCATAATTGGAAATTACACTTAAAAATTCCAAGTCATTCAGGAGAGGAATAAACTCAGGAGAACTAGAGTCTCCCGGAGAGGTGGGCCCTGCTGTCGGGTAGGAGATCCTTTCAATACCGTAAATCAAGCAGGTACCGCAGTTGCGAAACTCCCCAGACAGTCAGGGGTGCTCTTTTGACTCTTCCTGCAGAAGCATTTAGCTCTCAGGCAGT
Organism: Thymelicus lineola; assembly: GCA_963932265.1. Lineage (NCBI taxonomy): Eukaryota > Metazoa > Arthropoda > Insecta > Lepidoptera > Hesperiidae > Thymelicus > Thymelicus lineola. Next base: position 2,799,082 of record OZ010688.1, on the reverse strand, counting down.
CAAATGTGGAGGGAAATGAGTGACTCATGTAGCCCGTGGTCGGTGCGATCTTAGAATAGAAAATAAATGTGTATGACCGTGCCTTGGGTTGTGTCGGATACTAAATATGTAAATCTTGAATTGGTGGAAATAATAGAACCGTTTTTAGAGATAGTATAAGTTGTTCATATTAACATTACAAAACCAGTGCATTGACCAATTCAGGGTCTGGTGGTGTATTTTAGGGACAGAATACATATGTAACTCTAGAATGGGTGGGAATAACAATTTTAAAAATATTTGTTGTTGGTAACGTTGACATAGCAGAACCAGTATAATATTGACCAATTTAGGATCTGATGGTGTACATATATAAAATCCCACTAATATTTCTTAAGCGTATATTAGTATAATTTTTTACCTTCGCTAAAGCGGCTAAATGAATTTAGATGAAATTTGGCTCACAGATATTTCATATCCCGTATCAAAGAACAGGGTGCATGTTCGTCGGGATCGGGTCGTTGGATGGATCTGCTTCTTCAGATCAAGGCTATAATTTAGTTTGGAAGGTGGGCTTACATGTTATAATTATTGTTTGGTCTGCTTTTACGTATGTGCTACTACATATAATTTTTATATAATTTTTTCAGGGTTTTGTTCCTCAAAAGAAAAAATATAACCCTAATAGGATCACTTCGTTGTCCGTCCGTCTGTCTGTTTGTCGACCCTATTTACTCAGGAATGCGTGGAGGTATCATTCCAAAAAAACTTAAATTTATTTGGTTAATTGATCGGTAGGTATGTCCATATAATGGGAATGACAGTTTTACAGCGGCAAAGTTAAGTTTGTCACTAAATCATTTAATATTGCTCTTATGTTCGGTTCTGTAAGTTTGTGCAAATCCCTCGATGCCAAAAAATTCGCATTTGGCCGGGATCTTTTTTAATTACTAATTATTCTCAAGTCCACGCAGACGAAGTCGCGGGTAAAAGCTAGTTTAGAATAAGTACATATTACATTTACATTCATCCATTATAAATTAGGTTCACTAATCACAACACTTGAATTTGATATTAATTTTTAACAATATAGTCAGAATAATTTAGTTGATATCCCTATTTTAATTTCCGACTGAGTCAGATATTTCTGTTACCGAAAAGTGTTTGTCCTCGGATTATTAGTTATCTAATTTGTTCACTGTTCATGCAACACGTGACTGAGAATTTGGATTATCTTTGACAAAATTTGGCAATCGAGTCACAGAATACCATACAAGTTTAGTATCAAAATTTAAATTTATCAATTTATTGGATTTGTAATGCCCCAGGGCCCAGACATGACAGACAGTTTACAGAAGGTGATTATACAAGCATACTGTTTATTTATTTGATACGAAACCCTAAAATCCTTGCCAATCGCGGCAAGGATTCCGTTGACCATTTCAGCCAAGTTAAACATTTAGATACTAGAAATAAATATTGCTCTTTGGGTCTGGGTATTCTGCATGTCTTATTTGTGTCTGTCGATATAAGCTACATGGAGAATAAGTGGTAGTACGGTGATGTGTGTTCTCATCTTTTTCTTTGTGTATTGTGTTATAATTATCCAATCGACACAAATTCTAAGCCTGACGTTGTCTGGAAGACAGACGATAAGCCCGACTTTTGCATCAATTACAGTATTTTCTAATCATTTTGCTCTGGTACACGAAAAAGAGTATTCATAAATGTGGTTTTCATGCACAAAAATAATTTCTTAAATCCGACTGGCAGTTCCGGAGATTAGCGATTTCAAACAAAAAAAAACTCTTCAGCTCTTATTAATAACATTTAAAACGCTTTCGCACTCATACCACCGCAGTCAGTATCCCTATGACGCGGGTGGCATGGACAACACATAAACATCACTATAACACCCATGACCCAAGTACAAACATCTGTCACATAAATATCTGCCTCGTCCGGGAATTGAATCCAGAACCTCTCGCAGACAGTGTCGCTACAAACTAGGCTACAGGGTCGCAGCAGAGGTACTGCTAAACGAGCCGAAAAGCACAGATTACTATCATTGCTTTATTGTCATCACTCTGCAGCTGTTAACAGTCACGTTATTTGTTGGTAAATACGGTATATAGTTGGTTGTTGGTATTATACGAATGGAATGGATTGTTCTGTGTTGTCAGGCCAAAGATCCCGAGATCTTGGGTTGAAAGACACAACTAGGCACGCCATTGCAGGATCGTTACATATTAGTATAAATTAAAATGTTATTTCGTTCACAGGAGGTTACTACACAATAGAACAGTCACACAGCAAGCTACGGATAGTAGTGTTGAACAGTGTGCTGTGGGCAGGCGGCGCGGCCAAGACTGACGGGCCACACAGAGGACGGCCACAGTGGGAGTGGCTTGAACATGTCCTTGCTAAGGCTAGGAGGAAAAACGAAATGGTAAGTGATGGACGATGGACCATGAACGGCAAAGTGACACTAATATCACCTTAGTCATAACTGCGTCGAGAGAGAAAAGAGAAGAGAGAATGTACAAGGTCTCATGCTAGACCTTTGCAGACGATGTCTGACGATTATTTACTTACAAACACAACACACACGCAGAAACAGAACGAGACTTTTGACAGCAGTTGAGTCTTCAGTAATAAAATGTTAATTTAATAAAGCAATCTTTACGCGATGCCATACCAAGCAGGGAGCCCTTCTGGCCCCTCTTACAAAGCTCTGTTCTACCAGCATGGGTTTGTGATAAGTAAGTTTTATGCCAATATCATGCCAAATCTAATACGTCAAAGAATAGAGGTGTTTCACGGCACACAATCTCTAAATAACATGTAGGTAAATCGAAGCGTGTGTCACTGATGACGGCTCCTTACCAAAAATATTCTAATTAATGCATTCTTCATCATCCAACCAAACAGGTGTATCTAGTAGCCCACGCTGGCCCAGGCGTGGACGAGCGCCACAACGCGGGTAGTTCGTCAGCAGCGGGCGGGGGGGAGCTGACTCCTACGGCCAACTCTCGGTTACTGCACGTCATACGGGCGTTTAGTGACGTCATCGCTGGACAGTTCTATGGACACCGACACGCTGATACGTTCAGACTCGTTTACAGTGAAGGTTAGTGTTCTTTAAATCTATCTCTCTCAGCTAGGTAATTATGTCTTTTACATCATATTTTTTTATTAAAAATCCGAGAAACTTGAAGAATAATCACCTGATAGGAAGTTTTATTGGTTAGTATAGTCTACTTTGAAAGAAAGAAAGAAAGAAAGAAAGAAAAGATTTATTTCTGACACACACATTCAGGTAACTTATTTAACTTAATTATGACTATGTTACAATGTTCGCGTGTGTTGTGCCAGAGAATGGTACCCACTCAGCGTATTGCCGCAGCGTTTGCAACGGCGCTGATTTTCAGTGGGCCCTTCTGGTGACTCACAGGCGACAATGTTTTTTTTTTATTTTTATAATTACCTACTAATATGTACTATTATGTTACGACGTTTATTATTCTTGTGAAGATAAGAGAATTATGTAGATGGTGATAGAAGGTGATGTGGGAATTTCGCGGAACTATTGGGTAAGTTATTTTAAAAAATATTTGGTATATTTACTTATATATTGACTTACTTTACTTGTGATTTGCAACAATTATAATACATACCATCATATACGATAAAAGCGTATTGTGGCAAAGGAGACTAATACTAATTTATTAACAACTAGGAAATCGCCCTCGCATCGCTTCGGGAAAAATAGTAAAAAAATTGTATAATAGGTATAGCCTACGTCACCCGGGGATAATATAGCTTCCCAACAGTGAAAGAATTTTTCAAATCGGTTCGGCAGTTTCGGAGCCTATTCAATGCAAACAATCAAATCTTTTCTCTTTATAATATTAGTATAGATGAACTTGCGCAAAGTAGGCAACGCCTGATACTAATGACAATGAGAGGAAGTGTTCAACGTTGACCATGGATATCAGCAACACATCGGCTAAGAAATTAAATAGGAATAAGAAAGAAGGACATTACTTAAATGTTAATGACTATGGAAAATGCAGTATGACTTAAATGATTTTTTTAATGTACTGTTTATGTACAAAATTTGTACACTCATTAACAAAGCTACTAAACTTCCACAGGGTGCCGAATTAAAACGTGATCATTTGTTATACTTTAATTATCTTCACTGCATAAATCCAGCTTATTCTCAATCTTATAATAGTATAAATTCAGGGAGTTATAGCAGTGAGCTGAACCGTAAAATTAACAGAAGCCCCGAAACAATACATTTTAAAATCCCCTTCAACTCTTTTAAAAAGTTCTCGTAAAGAAATGGCTGGGGATATGTGGCAGGAAATTCTCGTATTGTTGCTATATAAAGTTGGCAAGAAACTTTAAAAGATTCTGAATTCCACTCAGAAAAGTTTTGAAAGCTGCGGTAGCTTTTGAACTTCGTATGTGTTCTGCAGCCTAAATAAAGGACTTGTTTCAGTAACACCGAAGAGCTATTAGTGATACTGAGCAAACCAAGTCTTATAACTAAATCTTATAAACTAGTATCGTTGTTGTTACGTTGAAATCGTTGCAATGAAGCAATGATTTTTATGATGATGTTTATAGTAACATCGCTGAAAACAATCATTTTTGGGTTGCTACTAATTTTCTTCATGTACTACTATAATTACCCACAATACCTATTGTTCATCTTCTTTAACAGGTAACTTAACCAACCAAAAATTGAGCCCACTTAACTCAACTAACATAACCTAACCCTATTTGGGTAAGGTACTAAGAATTATTAGGCTTGATTTTTAAACAAAGCAAACACTTAGAATAATCGAACATAATTTTAAATTGTTTGCCAACTACTTTTGTATAGATTTGGTCAATTGGTGTAAATATAACAGTTTTTAAGTATCCAAATATAAAAACCAATATTGTTTCAAATTATTCTACAGGGGTCTATAATACGGGTCGTTTTTTTTTTACTTAAAATAAGTTAATGCTTGACCACAATCCCACCTGATGGTAAGTGGAGATGTGGTCCAGGGTGGTGAGCGCACTAACTTAATAGAAGCCTATTCACTCTTTTTTTGAAGTCATCCACGTCATAGGTGGGCGGGAACGCAGGCGCAGGCAAGCTGTTCCAATCCTTAGCGGTGCGCATAATGAATGACGATGCAAACCGCGACGTCCGTACCGGCGGGATATCAACGACGTATCGACGACGTTCATTTATTATTGCCAAAGAATTTAGAGACATACCTACAGTCTTAGCATAAAAACACTTGAAAACAATAATCATACCCAATCATCGCTAACCCACTAACCTTATCCCGGTCGAACGTCCACACTGAAGATAGCTGACGAGCAAGTTTGTTTCAGGTCGGCCGGTGTCCTGGGCGTTCCTGGCTCCATCCGTCACTCCTCGCGGCGCCGGCAGCATGTCCAATCCAGGGTTGAGGCTATACAAGTTTGATTCGAATACCGGCAAGGTGAGTGTTATGTGCTAGTTTGACGTATTTGTAAATCCGTGTGGGTATCCATGTTGATTGATGTGTGTGTGTGCGTGTGTGAGAGAGAGACTGTGTGTGTGTGTGTGTGTGTGTGTGTGTGTGTGTGTGTGTGTATCTGTGTGTGTGTTGAATTGGTTTGAATTCCTATCTTATCCTATCCTAATTGCTATATTGTCGTAATGTATTATCCTATCGTTTTATCGTTTTATTTTAATGTATATCTAATAGTTACAATGTTTTAACTGCTTGTTAAGAATTAAAAATAAGTGTTTTAAGCGTTACATCATACCAATATTACATTAAAGTAGGTATAATAAGTGTATGTTTAGTTATTTTACCTTACTTTGGATAATATTGTTGTACCAAACTTTAAAACTGTTGATTTGTATCAAACAAACAAAGATATACAAAGTAAGTATAAAAAAGAAAAGGGACTTTAAAATCATATTGAAAACGTAAATAATAACAAGAGTCGGAATTCTAAGAAAAGAAAATACTCGTATTGCAAAGACTAATGCACTTGGAAACAGATTTTTGCTTCTTTATTGAATGTAAGAAGAGTCGACAACCTTCATTGATCTCTTCGAATAGGGAATAGTAGGGAAATCACGAACACCTGAGGCAGAATTGATGTAATGTAAATTATATGTAGTATTAATAGTATGGCTTCAACCCATTAATGGCCCACTACTGGAAACGGGTCTCTCCTCTTGAGGAGGCCTAGAGCATACTCCACCACGCTGCTCCAGTGCCGATTGGTGGAGGGGTTAGTGGCCAACCCGAGTGTCGGAAGTTTTCAAACCGCCCGAGGGCCTCCGACATGGCTTAACGACTGTTATCATATGATAACAACCGGGACCGACGGCTTTACGTGCCCTCCGAAGCTCGGAAACGCTCGAGAATTTTTTGCCACTAGCGGTCACCCATCCAACCTTTGTCGATCACTTAAGATCGACGCAAGCCGCAGGGCTATGCGAGAATTTTTTGCCACTAGCGGTCACCCATCCAACCTTTGTCGATCACTTAAGATCGACGCAAGCCGCAGGGCTATGAGCGCTTCAAAAAGGTATACAGGGTGAATTTTTCAAGTGTGGGTGGATGGCCAATTTTTATCTTAAGCAATCTGCACTGGCTTCGAGAATCCACACTGGAGCCATGTGGTGGTACTCTTATGCCCTAGGCCTCCTCAAGAGTTGAGACCCGTGCCCAATAGTGGGCTATTAATGGGTTGAAGCCAAACTTTTTCATTTCAACTGAAAAGCAAAAGCTCTCACTTTACAACTAACAATGGAACAATCACTTCAGTTCGATAAATGGCGTAATAACGCATACATCGCTCTTACAATAGGCGTAAAGATTGCACACTACGACTCTTGCTTGTTATACACGTATAATTATAGCACCGACCGCGCCCGCTGTTGCTTAACTTTGTCGATCACATACGATCGACGCAAGCCGCAGGCAGGGCTATGAGCGCTTCCAGGTAGTATTAATAGTATACGAGTATTAATAGTAATATTAGTAATAATAATAGTATTAATAACTGCAGTTACCAAGTCGGATGGCTGATCGCTAGTGACAATATTTGTTTAGCACTTCCATACTTCAGAGGGCATGTACAGTCGACAAAAGAATTAAGTATGCAGGGCATGATTCTAAAACCCTCTGTAATGTTTAATATTACATATTGTTTACGTTATTATTAATGTTTAATCACACCTTACGTATATGCCTGTATAAGGCATCATTTAAAATTGATAATAACACAATCTGTAATATCAATAATTACAGAAGGTTTTAGATTCGTGCCCTGCATACCTAATTCTTTTGCCGAGTATACCAAAAGCTTCTTATCGCAGTTGTTAATATTAGTTAAGCCACTTAGTTATCACTGACCTTCAGGTGGGATAAAAATTTTGACAATTGGTTTGGCCAATAACCACTTCACGGATCCGCACAATATTCCTTCGAATGTTTGTCCCAATTAAGGCATATTATGTTTAATGAAGCGTAACGGGGCCCTTCTATTAATGATAAAAATATACTGATAACTTTAATTATCTTTTACTCAGGTGTTGGACTACACTCAGTATTATTTAGACGTAACAAACTCGAGAGGAGAAGTGCAATGGGCCGTGGAGTACAACCTCACGCAATACTACGGTCTGAGGGAAGTCAGCGCGACGTCACTAGACCTCCTTGCTAAGAAAATAAGAAACTTTCACGACAGAACTACTCTTGCCAAGTAAGTGTGATAGCATTGAAACACCGACGCTCGGATGACAACTACTTTATTGGGTAGCTCTAATATTATAATTGTACAGATACCCACAACACCTTCCCCTTAAATTCCTATAACCTATCTCCTCCCACACAAAAAAAGTACAATATTATTTGAGAAGAAGTATTATTTAACTAAACTTGAAAAACAAAATTTTTTTTTTTTTTTTTACAAAAACACTTAAAAAAAATTCAAAAAAGCCTTCGCCCGTCTGCGAGTGACAGGAGGCTCATAGTTAGTGTCGGATGCGCTGAGGGCGCTGGGGCACTCCGCGGCCGCGGCCAGCTTGCTTTCGTCACTGGGTTCATACTCCTCGTCATCGCTAACTGGCGAACACTCTTTTTTAGTAATTGATCGTTGATCCTTATTCACTTGCATACTCATTTGCTCTTCCGGTAAGCACTTAATCAAATGTCGACGATTACGGCGGTACATACCTAACTTATTTTTAATGATGTACGACCGCGGTGTATAAGACTTTTCGTAAACCTGTCCGCGGACTCTTTTGTGCTTATCAACCATAATCACGTGATCACCGGCATTTAATTCTGGCAGGTCCCTTGTATGAATGTCGTAGTACCGCTTACTTTTACGTTGTTTATCTAAAAGTACATTATGCTGCTGTTCGGTACACATTTGAGGTGCAAGTAAATCGGGATGAACTGGTAGTCTACAATTTAATCTACGGCCCATTAATAGTTGTGCAGGAGAGTTCAAATTATCGCGCGGCGTATTTCTGTAACTCAGCAAGTCTAATTGGAAATCGGTACCACTACGTATAGATTTAATCAACATTTTCTTTATAGTCTGCACTGCTCGCTCGCTTTTACCGTTAGATTGTGCATAATTTGGAGATGACGTTACATGCTCGAAACCCCACAAGGAAGCAAATTTTTTAAAGTCGCGACTACTAAACTGAGTTCCATTGTCACTGATTACAGTTTCGGGAATGCCATATCTAGCGAAGTTTTCCTTCATCGCATCTATTACCGTACTCGATGTAATATTAACCAATAACTTGACTTCAATAAATCCTGAAAAATAGTCTACAATGATAAGATAATATTTTTTCCCATACTCAAATATATCCGTACCGACCTTTTTCCATGGCAACGTTGGAATGACGATAGGTAACATAGGTTCCTTATGCGGTGCGTTCAAACTCTCCTGACACACCTTACATCTCTTAACATACAACTCAATGTCTCGCGTGATGCCCGGCCAGAACAATACCTCTCGCGCGCGCCGCTTGCACCGGTCCAACCCCTGATGACCGTCGTGGATTATTGTTAACATTTCACTTCTCAATGAATTAGGAATTAATATTAATTTATTTTTAAAAATAACGTTATCCACTGAGAATAATTGATCCCTAATAGACCAAAAATATTTTAAATTATTAGGAACGTTATTCCGTTTATCGGGCCAACCATTATTTATATAATTTAAAAGACGACATAATTCCGGGTCTTTTAATGTTTCAGTTTTTATGAGATTTAATTTGTTACGCGATATCGGCAAACTACTAATCAAAAAATTTACTTGATATCGTATACCTTTACTTAAATTGTCATCGTATAAAATTGGAAGGGGCGCACGCGAAAGCGTATCCGGCAAGTACATAAATTTACCAGGCTTGTATACAACTTTTAATTCGTAACATTGCAAACGTAGCAACATTCGTTGCAAGCGAACTGGGACCGATTCTAAACACTTTTTAAATATACTTTCAAGCGGCTTATGATCCGTTTCTACAACAACGCAGTTATTTCCGTAAATATATTGATGGAATTTTTCACATGCAAAAACAATAGCGAGTAGCTCCTTCTCTATTTGTGCATATCTAGTCTGTGCGTCGGTGAGCGTCCGCGACGCGTATTCGACCGGGCGGCCGGCCTGCAGCAGCACGGCGCCCAGCGCGCGCGCGCTCGCGTCCACCGACACCACAACCGGTTGCGACACATCGAACAACGCCAGTACCGGAGCATTGCATACTAATTCTTTTAATTTGCTAAAACTTTTCTCATGTCCTAATTCCCAACTCCAAGCTATATCTTTCTTTAATAAACGAGTTAATGGATATACATTTTCAGAGTAGTTAGGTATAAATTTGGATAAATAATTTACACATCCTAAAAATCTTTCTAAAGATTTTTTATCGGTTGGAGCGGGCATATCTTTTACGGCGATTACTTTCGCTGGATCTGGTTTCATTCCGTTCTTATTAAACACGTGACCTAAATATGTAACTTCATTCACACAAATTTTACATTTATCTTTATTAAATTTTAAGTTTATTTGTCTCGCTCTTTTCAAAAGTTGATTCAAGCGCTGGTCATGTTCCGCCTTTGTTCTACCCCAACAGATCACATCATCAATAAAAGAGTCTACTCCCTCCAATCCTTCTACGAGTAACTGCTTAATTTTAGCGTGAAAAACCTCGGGAGCACAATTTATCCCGTATGGCAATCGCAGGTATTGATACCGTCCGAAGGGTGTCGCAAACGTACACAAATCTGCACTCTCAGCATCGAGTTGTACACACCAAAAGCCCGAGTTAGCATCCAGAACAGAAAAATATTGCGCGCCGTGTAACTTGGCCGCTATCTCATTTACGGTTGGTAACTGAAAGTGCGCACGCTGAATAGCCTTGTTTAATGGCCGGGGGTCAAGACAAATACGTAGGTCACCGTTCTTTTTAGCCGCAATAACCACGGAATTAACCCATCTCGTGGGATGATCGACTTTTCTGATAACCCCGAGTTCTATCATCCTACTCAACTCCCCCTGTAACTTCTCTCTCATATTCAGTGGAACCTTACGCGATGCACTGACCACCGGCTGTACAGACTCATCTATTACGATGTGATATTCACCCGGCAAGCAACCTAACCCAGTAAACAAATCATTAAATTCTGACATATTAATGCTATGCACGCGCCTTATCAAACCTAAATCGGTACAAGCCTGTCGTCCCAGTACGCTTTGACATTCCATATTAGCTATTGCAAACTTTAAAATGTACATAACATTTTTATACCACCACTTTAAATGACAAACACCTTTTATCGGTATAATATCACCGCTATACGATTGTAACTTTATATTACAGTTCAAAATTATCTTCGGATCATATCCCAATGACAAAAATCGTGTGTAAGATAAAACATTAATATCGGCCCCTGTATCTAATTTAAAATTTTCAGTTCCACACTCACCCGTTAACGTCTCGCACCAGTCGTTCCTCGTATCCGACGGCGAGCTTACCTTAGAAACGTTATGCAACATAGATATATAAAACGAATCGTTGTAATCGTCCTCTGAGTCACTATGTTTAACTAGCACTTCATGCACTTTATTTGAACCTTTCTTCATCCGACACATTCTAGCGTAATGACCGAAATTATGACACACATAACACTTGACACTGTTAGCCGGACACATCCCTGGTTCACATCGTAGGCCGCATCCGTGGCATGACATCGAACCCCCCGGTTGACGTCGCTGTGCAGTACGCGGGGGGGCGCGGGCGCCCCGCGAGCCGGCTCCGAGCCGCCGCGTCGCGCCTCCGCTTCTCCCACGATGCTCCACTGTATCGATGGTCGCTAGTCCCTGACTCGACGAGCTCGCGCTGCCACTCATCTCACGACCTTCTAGCCGCCTGCTGCCGTCACAAGACAATTCATCGGCTTGACATATTTTTATCGCCTTGGCGAGGGTCAGATCCTCAGCTCTTAGGAGACGATCTCTCACCACCGAGCTCCTTATCCCGCACACGATACGATCTCGAATTAAATCCTCTTCTAATTTCGAAAACTCGCAGAATTTACTTAATAATTTTAAAGCTGTTACGTACTGACAAATAGATTCACCGTTATCTTGATTACGGGTAAAAAAATTGTATCGTGCGAGGGTAATGTTAGGTTTAACTCCGAAGTAATCATCGAATTTCTTCAGTAACACTTTGACGTCATCTTTTTCACCATCCTCTAATGTGAACGTTTGATAAATATCAAATCCATCGGACCCGATGAGGTTGACGAGCAAGCTCGACTGAACCGCTGATTCTTCTTTATGAACGCCGGAGGCTTTTAAGAACAAATTAAATTGCGTTTTCCAACGCCTCCATGCGTCAGCTCGGCTGGCGGGGCTGCCATCCACACACAGTTCCGCTGGTGGTCTCGCGTGTTCCATACTATTATTTTCACTCGAACACAACTTTAACTACGCGTATTACACCGAAATATTCCGAATATACGTGTAAAAATGTAAAATTCACCGCTGTCACCATGTGATAGCATTGAAACACCGACGCTCGGATGACAACTACTTTATTGGGTAGCTCTAATATTATAATTGTACAGATACCCACAACAGTAAGTATAAAAGCTATACTAAACAAACGTTTATATTGTCGTGTAAATTGATAGGTAAGTGACAAAGACGGATGGATGAAAACTAGATGGATTACCTATGTAAGATTTGATTGATTGTTGATATTGATCAATATGAGCATTTCTGTAAAGATGAACTCAGGTGTTTCTTCCGCCGTTTCTTGTATTTAATTGAAAAGCATAGTTGTACTTAGTGGCAGTGAAATGACGAAGATAAATAACGTTCATACGAGTTACATTGTAAATAATATAAAAAATATATTGTGAATTGGAGGTTTTATAAGTTACTAAATATATTAAAACTAGTGCCACGCGGTTTCACCCGCGTTAATTTATGGAAAAACTAGCTACTAAAAATATAATGATGTTCCAATATAGCGTATAGCCTTCCTCGATAAATGGACTATTAAACACAAAAAGAATTTTTCAATTCGAACCAGTAGTTCCTGAGATTAGCGCATTCAACCAAACAAACTGTTCAGCTTTATAATATTAGTATAGATTCTATGTGGGAATGTGGGTGAACGACGTAATTAGTATAATAAAGCAAGTTAGATATGAGAAAATTTCAAGTATTATAACCGAGCGTTTAAGAGATATTATGTGTAATTTGTCAGTCATCTGAACGTTTAAAGGAAATGACTCGACAGTTCTTGTTTTGACATGATGTTGATAAGTATCTTCACAGAAGTTTAAAGGTACTGTCGGCAGCAGAATTAGGTATGCAGGACATGAAACAAATACGTTTGGTAATTTTTAATATTATATAATAAAATGTTACCTACATACACAAGGTACGATTTAACATTGATAATAACACAAACATTCTGTTATATTAAATATTACCGAATGTTTTTATTTCATGCCCTGCATAATTAATTGTTTTGCCGACTGTACACGTTTTAACATGGCCTTAAGAAAATCTTAGGGGATTCGGTAAAAGTTGATTTATTAGAAAATAGGGTCTAGTGGCAGTACTGTTGTTAGTCCGGTTAACCGAACTAATGCAACGTTATAGTGGCAGTAGTTTTGTTAGTCCGGATAACCGAACTAAAGTAAGCTATCTCATGCGAAATTGTAGATTTTACTCAGAAATATCACGAAAGGCTCTCTTGTGCGCAAGTTTACTCACAATCTTATCTCACTAGATTAATATTATATGGGTAACACTTAAATAATAAAAAAAAATATTTTTAACGACAATAATTATGTAGAAGTTTTAAATTAATGAAAATCAAAATTCGATCCCAATTTTTAGTCCCCATTCGGTAATTGGCATTGTTAAAAACCATAATTTAAATTATATCATATTAATTAAGTATTAAGTTAGTAAGTTTCTTGAACAACTAATGTGTTTTACTCTGATCGGAAAATGTCGTTCACATAACCTCCAGTAATTTTATTTCTGTTCTAGTGACATTTTATAAGTTAGGTAATTTATTTTACGTAGGTACTTATTAGTATTTCAAATCAGATAATTATCTAATAATTCAGATAATTATCTAATAATTGATATCAAAAGTCCAAAGTCTTTCAAAGTCCACTGCCGGTAAAAGACCTCCCCTAATACGCACCACTCTTCTTCACGTTGTCTGAATACAGCGGTTTGTCACCATCTTCTTTAGGTCGTCAGTCCATCTGGTTATGAAGCGAACTGTGCTTCTTTTCCCAAGACGTGGCTACCATTCGATTTCTCTACGATGGGTTCGTCGGCAACTGTTTAGTTCTTATATTTTCTTCATAAAAATTTGACGTTAGTAAATTGAGATATAAGTCTACATTATTTTATTAAAGTTTTCGCAAGGAGCCAGTGAAAGTTTAAGCCACAGTGGCTTAGAGATAACCCAATTTAAAAGTTTAATACACGACCCTGCCTCAAACTTTAATTTATCTATTATTAATTTACCTAAGCTAAGCTAGATGATCCCCGTCCGATACAGGATGGCAGGTCGTCAGAATAAATCGCACCACCTGCGCTCTTTCACGGAGTTCGCTATTGCCCCGTCACTATTATTTAAAGCCTTAGTAGCTTCGTTTCTTTTGTATATTTAAAGCAAATAAATTCATTGGATTTGATAGTTATCTAACTGAATAATCTCTAGTGCCAACATTCCCGAAGGTTGACTGGCAGATAATGCTTTTATCATTAAGTCCGCCTTTGTTCCTTTTACATTGTTGTAAAGTTCAAAATTTTAATTTAAATCAATAAACAAAATTTCTTGAGCAACATGTCACTCTATATCCACACATTTGTGGCAAACTTCAAATAGAACTATGCTTAAATTAATACAAGATAAATATATTATTAACTTCACTAATGGAAGCCATACACGATCAAGTATACTTGTCAAGTTAGCAGCGGACTTGACGCGACTATCTCATGCACACTGGATGCCACGTCAAGTCAAACTGCAGACAAGTCAAACTGCAAACTTGACAAGTACACTTGATCGTCTATGGCTTCAATAAGAGAATAGCATGGATACCTGGATACCTGGCGTTCGTCCACAGTCCGGTTCTCACGTCATTTTCTACCTCGTACGTGTAAACTGTGGAACAAACTACCTGCATCGGTGTTCCCTCTTAGCTATGACATGGGGTCCTTCAAGAAGCGGGTCTATCGTCATCTTCTTGGGCCGGCAACGCGTTGGTGACGCCCCTGGTGTTGCTAATGTCCATGGGCGGCGGTGATCACTTACCATCAGGTGACCCGTCTGCTCGTTTGCCTGCTTAAAGCATAAAAAAGCATGTCACACCAACCAGTAACTCAAATTGATTAAACAGGTACATGTCAGCGCTTCGTGTGGCGTCACATGGCGGACGTCTCAGAGTGCGACGCAGCCTGCACGCATGTCCACTTCTGCGCAATAACTCGTGCGGAGTTCCATGAGTACCGCACTTGCGTCCGCAACCCCGCATCCGCACTCGCGTCCCGAGCTCCGCAGATATCCGCAGCCGTCGTGTTATACGCCGTACTGATTCTGATTTCATGTTAACCTGTAAGTAACGTGTAAGTCACCATTATTTACATTCCATCTAGAGTGCGATAAACATAAGAGTTCCTCTTGCTGCTGTTGTATTATAAAGTATGACAGCGAAGGAAAAACTTACGTGAAACGCACCATTTTTAAGTCAGTTGCGTTAGCCAGTCACAACAGTGTGTACAACCTATAGTAATAGTTGTAAGTTATTACTTTTTTAACTAACTTATCCAAAGATAATGTTTATTGGATAAAAATATTATCATATCCATTAGAATGAATCAGTTCTAAATTGCTCTTTTGGATTTCTTCTTAACGTTTTATCGAATCGGTTATTTGTAAATTATAAATTATTTGTAATTTTTGTAAGTATTAATGATGTAGTAAATAAATATTTATCTACTTGATTTTAATTTTATTTGTTAATGCTTTTGTATCTCATTTTCTACATGAAAATACCATTTTCCTGATTTCTGTAAATTATTTAGTACTACTTTTGTGATTTAATCAAGAAATTTTAATGTGTACTGAAAAACCATAGCCATAGTCGATCTTCCCAAAGATAACTAAAGATAGAAGTATAATACAAATAAATATTACCTATGAAAGTCAGTCTTACAAAATATAAGTGAGGATAAGTTCATATTTGAAACGGTTTACCGAAGACAAGACAAGCATAAAGGCCGAAGGCATAAAGCTGACATCTCGTCATAAAGCATCGGTGCTTCTCAAGCGCTATCCTTCAAGGACACATTTTAAATATATGAACCCAAAATTTTACTACCATTTACCTTCTCAACGTCATAAAGATAACGAAAAGTGGCCATTAGCCTCAACACTAAGCGCTCGTGACCGGACCCTTTGGGGAAGTCCTAAGATATCTAGTTACCGGAATTTAATTTTTACCCGCTTTATATGAGCTTAGCCAGTATAGAAAAAATATTTTATTATACAAATAAATAATATCAGCTTCCACAGACTAAATAAAGCGCGGTATTATACATTTTAAGATTGATTTTCTACATTAATCTTTGGCAGAAAATTATAAAAAAAGGGAGAACATGTACCTAAGGAGGACCTTAGATTAACAATATTCTGCATAATTCGGTAGGTAACATGCTCAGTCCATTTTTTCGGCAGCCAAAATTCAAACTATTTTACCGTACTCAAATATTATTATTTATACAGTAATTACATATTAAATAGATGCCCATCCAAATAAATATTTGTTACCAGTACAGTTTATTCAAACATTGTTTAGACAACATTGTTCTCACATCATATAAAACATTAAATCCAAAAGAATTTAATATCTTAACATTTGACATGCAATTTATTAACGTGAAAGCACAGGTAGATAAATTATCTTTCAACGAAATTAAATCATAGTAATAAATGATGGAGCCATCGGGGACATCCCTGGGGATCGCGGAAGGCTGTCCAATCCGGGACCGACGGGAGGCACTGTGAACAACCCATTATAAAATTAAATTAATTTTCTTCAGCGATCGGGAAAATAAATGACTTGAAAGGCTTTAATAAATACACGATACATAGCTGAAACTATTACTTAACTCAATATTACGTTACTATTACCCAACTTAATATTATGATGATTTCGTAGCCCAGTTTGTGACACGAGGCTGCCTGCATAACTAGGGTAAACTAAGATAAATTATATGGCAAATAAATGAATGTTCTCAGATTGTGGGAATTTGTAACGCGTTATGTCTGACTATGCCATGCCAGACCAGACGACAGATTTTTTTTAAGATCTTATAACTTAATGCTTGACTAAAATCCCACCTGATGATAAGTGGCGATTAGTGTGAGCCAAACCCTGTCAAAAGCCTTCGAGATGTCAAGGGAAACGGCAAGCGCTTCCCCATTTTTCTCGAGAGCTTCACCCCACATGTGAGTGACAGTGCATACTATGCCATACTATGCCATATGCATACTATGCCATAGTATGCACTGTCATTTGTTAAATGTGTCTGACTCTTCTAGTACTCAGGAAATCCTAAAGTATGCAATGCACGTCTTAGAATTGACTCCTAGCATCGTGTATTAAACCATGAACCAGCATCCTACCTACTGCGATATTGCTTTGATAATTTTCATCAAAGATTTTCAAGTTCTAAAGATCAGTAAATTATATGCCTTTCACAATCATACCGCTCTCCCAATACAGCCGGCCAACTTAATTATTCATAGTAAAATCAAAATAAAATATTGTTATTTTAATTTAATAAAAATCCCATTAACATCGTACATAAAAGTACCACACCAACATAAAAGTCAAGCTAAAATTTTATAAAATAATTTTATCAACACAATTTATGGACTTGTTACGCTCTTATTAAACCCGTATTTTGTTTGAACACATAACAATACATTGAAGTTAAAATATGTTTATTAAAAAGTCTTTCGATAATAATGACGCGCTCCGCTCATAACAATACTTCACTGTAACTGATACAACGGCGTACACGTTTTTATATTTTGACAGCATTGAATATTTTATTGAACATTGGACGGAAACGGTACATTTTTATACAAGGTAATTGTTCAAATACTGCCACGAATACAAAATTCCCTTTTATATCTACATTACTCAAACGAGAAATAAAACTTTGAAAATAATATCGATTCTTTAAAATAAAAGTTCTGCTTTAATAATAACATTCTCCATTACCGTGAAAATCATTAGCTTCATTATTTAAGAGTTAAGAGAAGAGTGACATCCTCTTTGGGTTAGAAGAGTGAAATCCTACTTTTGTTAATTTATTCGGATTAAAGAAATGTTTTTTATTAAAATAATAGAGTTTACAAAGTAAGATAATCGTCGGAAACATTTTAGCCAAAGGCTTCTCAGTATAAGTGCTCAGCAAACGATTAACCAACTTGACTTCAGTCGATTGTAGACAGCAACTAACAAAATTCTTTGCACGCTCCCGTTCGGAACGATAAATGTTTGATAAGTATAATGTTTCCTGGACTTCGGATGGTAAGAATCTTGACCTCGATACTTTGGTACCTCTCCAATCCGTATTGAAGTATTGTGTCAAAAGACTATTAGTGCACTGACAATTTTTTTTTAACTCTACACACTCATAGCCCCACACATGAATTCCCTGTGTCATGGGCGCCATGTACAACACACAAAGACAAGAACACACACATCCAAACCGAGAACAGAATTTCATACTCATTATCTATATTTTTATCTGGCTGGGAATTGAACCCAAGACCTATGGCACGGTGGAATGGTAACCCTTACGCCAAACAGGTCGTATAGATATTATATTCCACACGTAAATCCAGGTTTAATTTTAAAATCCTACTACAATTTAGTAACGTATTATCTATCATAGCTTACGGCTGAAAAGGGTAAACATAAATAATTTTACTGCAGAATTATTGTGTAAACGGGCCCGGATGTATCTGACGTTTAGAACGTTCAGTAGCGGTTACTGTTTATCGCTGTTTCGTTTGCATAACATTGATATTGCAATTCAACATTCGTTTTATTGTATTGCTTTGGTTAGTTCTACTTGTAGTATTTATTAGTGTATTTAGTATTGTGTGTTTCAAACTTAGGTTTAATTTGAATCATCCTCATCATCATATTAAGCATAACTTTAGAATCGTTGATTTAATCAGTTATCGCGTGATGATTTGCTATTTTTATGTGACTTATTATAAAATATTATAATTATTGGTAGTGATCGGTTAAAATACTTTGGCTGGTCTTAATATTGAATCAATAGAGCTCTGATTTGAAAATTTTGATTTGAATCAATCTTGTTTTTTATACAAGAATACAGTCACGTTAAAAATCCGAATAAACAAAATATTTGCACAGTATCTACGGATTTATTACAAAAACAGAATAGCCATTCCTAATCTATTTTTATTATGATTTTTAATCAAAATACTTTGAGAATAATTTATTTGCTTTGATAATATTATACATTATTACATTTATGAACCTTTATTACATTTATGAACACATTATTACATTTATGGGCCTAATAAAAAATCTCAGATGATGTTTTCCTTCGCTTAATTATATCAAAGTTGCTTAGCAAATTATTATCCTTATAAACTTATACACCGGTAAACTATGAATTTAATTATTTTAGAGACAAATTTACTTATGTTATCATTAATCTAAGGCGCTCAGTAGTAAAATTGTCCGAGACATCGATGTTCACAGGACGTGCAATCTTTTCGTGTATTGCTTTGTACACTATTATTTATTTATTTATTTATTTAGTTATTTATTTATTTGTGTGGTTATCTATATTATTTACCACTACAAGTGTAATACCAAGCTATTTCTGTTAAAATATTAATTTACATCCCTAGATTGAAACGTAGCAAATTATATTATATTATTATTATATTATAAATCAATCAATATAATAATTTATTATTTATATTTATAGGGCAATAAAATAAAATAAAATACTTTTTGTATTATTATACTTCTGTTACACCGAGTTTAATTATTAAAAGACTTTTTTGTCAATATTATGTTTGATGTGTACACATACATTTCCTATTAAATTAAATTATTGTATAATACGTATCGATTAATTATTATTTCCCTGTATCAGCTGTGTATTTCACTTCTTGCATATATTTCTTGTCTTTAACAGGTAATATTTCTGAAATTTAATAATCAAGACGAATTTTTAATTGTCAACACTGTTGCAGTGATCTTCATAATAATACCATTATTATCCTTAAAAACGTGTTTCAAAATATTATTCTATCACTAATATTAAGATCTTGTAAAATATGACATTTAAATGTACGTATATCCCTTAAAGGGCAGTGTGCTTAATAAAACAATGTAGAATTAAGATACCAGAAATAAGTGTACAGCATCTATGTGAATTAGTGTTAAATGTATTTTTAAATATTAATATAACACGTATTGCTTTGTTAAAAATTAAAGATAATGAGGAAATATTTATTAATTTTAATCATTTCATTCAATTCGTAGGTAATTCTTTGGTGACTTTTGCAAAACATTTCGGGGAGTGTTGTTCAACACCCCTAGGGCTTAAAATCTGTTCTCATAATGTATGACCCAAAATCCCAGGCAAATGTTTTAGTGGCATTATTTACTGAAATTTATGAACTATAAGTAGATAATATATATAAATAGAATTTTATAAACTTTTACTGGGCGAGAACATTCAAACTTTATGATTCTTACCAAGATACGATTTAAAATATTAATATTCTCAATCTCTTTAAAACCAAAAAGAAAGAAACATTATTCATCATTGTATCTAGTCACTTTCTACATGTTAAATAATAATAGATATTCACGATTTTTGTGTTTATACTAATATATCGATCTTACATGAATCGACGAAACTGTATAAATGCAAAAATCGTGAGTAGCTATTATATTTAAACTATATAATGTCCGCAATTCGAAGTCATAATGTATCTAGTCACTATCGTAAACTTCGTCGCAGATTTGATTGTGATATAATGAAATTGAGGTTTTGTATATAATTGATATTAGTAACATGTGATTACATTCGTGAACTGAGATTCGATGTAAGAAACAAGTAAATAAATCATTTACTTAAACGAGATTTGTTTTATTTTTAATTGCATAACCCTCTAAAATTCTTTGTGATAAAAAAGATAAGATATTTACATAATTAATGATTAAGTAGGTGCATCATTGTAATACACAAAAGGCTAAGTAGCGATAAGCAAAGCCCCAGGGTTCAAGGGTTTTTGCTTAATACTGACAGAGTCTTCAAAGCTCCAAGAAAATTGCAAAAGACTAAAGATTGACAGAGTCCAGACGCTAAGCCAGATTGATTGAGTTGGACTTTGGTTGAGTCTATTGACTGAAACTAAGCACCGTTGCACGAATGGCTAGGTTAAAAGAGGTAAGCAGAAACTAATCGTCAGTACATGGCAGGCTAAGTATAAAGATTAGAAGAGTATCTTGAATCCAAGAGAATCCAATCATTGCATCGAAGAGACGAAATAACGTTAGAACTCCATATCATGCGTTCTCTAATATTTGCTTTATACTATAATAAGTAATTTTAACTATGTAATACATAATCTAACATTTTAATAAAAAATTAACCGACTTCAAATGAAGTACATTGTACTTTTGACATGGATACCATAACATTGTCAGATCTCGCTCAATGTGGGACCACACGACAAGCACCAGCTTTCAATTAAAACAAAAATCATCCAAATCGGTTAACCCAGTCCAAAGTTCTGAGGTAACAAACATAAAAAAAAGAAATACAGTCGAATTGAGAACCTCCTCCTTTTTTTGAAGTCGGTTAAAAATTAATAATACGAGTACATACTTCATAATTATTCTGGATACCCATAGCAGTTATAGCCAACGGTTTAAACTTTGCTCTCCCAAACGCAGAGGCCCAAGTTCGAATCTTGGCACGTACCTCTAATATTCAAAAATTATCTGCGTATTAGAAGTTAATTATCACTTGCTTCGGTCAAGGAAAGCATCGTGAGGAAACCTGCACACCTGGGAGTTTTTTATAGTGCTTTTAAAGCTATATGAGGTCTAATAATCCGCACTTGGCCAGCGTGGTAGACCTGGCCTGTACCGCTCACATCGTGAGAGAAGAACCCGAGCCCAGCAATGGGACAATTAAGGGCTGTGACTGACTTGACATTTTGACCCTTAATACAAGATATCTACTCGTAATATATAAAATTCTCGTGTCACAGTTTTCGTTGCCATACTCCTCCGAAACGGCTTGACCGATTTTGATGAAATTTTTTGTGCTTATCCGGTATCTGTGAGAATCGGCCAACATCCATTTTTCATCCCCCTAAATGTTAGGGGTAGTCCACCCCTAAATTTTTTATTTTATTTTTTAGACAAAATTTTTAATTTCTATTTTTTTATGATACAACATACAAAAATACATACAATCCTCAATTTTCACCCTTCTACGATCAACCCTTATTTTTTAATAGCCATTTTAGTAATTTAATCAATTGTTAGGCGCTGGGTCAGCTAGTATTTTATAGAATTTCCTGCTTTTTGGTTCGTTAACGAAGTATCCTCTTATTACCTAGTTAGATTAAAATTATAAGCTAGATACTAATAACATAAAAAGTAATACGAGTAGTTGCCTTGCCTTTGCGGCTTTTAGATAAGCTTCTTTGCAGTTTCAGATTATAATACGGGTTGATGTGAAGAAAATTTTAATTATATGAAAAACTTTCCTTTAAAGAAACTTCTATCTTATATCTTACTATTATCTAGCTCGCGATTATAGCAATTTTCTAAGGCTCAAGAAAATTTTCATACGTAAATCTTAGATCAGATTTTTCTTTTAAAAAAATTAACTTTATGTTTTCGTAGACGAAACATCAAAGTTTCAATGTCTTTAAAAATGAAGGTTCGGTTCAATTAGACGCCCATGCTTGATAATAACTTAAATAACCCATTTCCATGCGTCTTTGTCATTTAAATACTCGTCTACACTGTAATATCTCTTGCCTAACAAATTGTGTTTTTACACGTTTTTTAAAGTTTCAAAGAATTATTCTAGTATAACATGTTTTTTGTTAATTTAATAGTTTTTTTAAATACTGCAAACGATAAAGGAAAATAACTCCATGATAATAAGCACTCTATGTCCTATTCCAAACCTGTGAAGTAACGCTGTGTCCGCAATTGTCCAATGCAGGCCATGCAGGTCAGCTGCTGCCATCTGTCAATTACTTTGATCCAAACGCGATAGTTTCCTGTCGCTGGCATTATACATCCATAATACCTGTAGATCAATCAACCCATTTGCTACTACTACTGTTTTTGTCAATCTTATGAGTATAATTACTACTTAGTATTTTTATAGCAGAAGCCTTTTAATGTACCTACGTACATTACTTTTGTACAACCTAAAAGAAAGAAGTATAATAGGTTTAACTTGGAAATTGGAATATTTATCATCTGCGCGCATCATATATGAAAATATGAAAGAAACTCAATTTAACAGTTTGTACCTCGGAAAAATTTGCCATGCACATTCGTGGTGCTATCAGGTTACTCAGTTTTTTGTACATCAATTATATTTTATGAATGAATTTATATTCGTTCACTTATTAAAGTTATCATCAATAAGTCTATTTGTAGTCAAAAAAAAGTTTATCTGTACTGATAAGATCGTTCAGCATTTTCTCGTCAATGGTGGTCCCATGGAGTATTCCATAAAGTATTCGTCCAACATTCGATACGAACGCTCATATATTTGCGTTTTCATACGAATATTTTTCTAAGGATTGTGCCACTATTACTAATCGGTAGGGTAACCCGTTGCGGTAAGTGCCCATAGTGACCTTTTTCTTCGTGAGTGCAAAAACACGTCCACTATAAAGTAAGCCCTCGCGCCCATCTTTGTAATGTAAGAAAAACGTGTCAGTTCTTTCAAAAAAGGTCTTGTTAAAGTGGACACTCAAGGGGTATTTTATGCCGTATGAATACGTTTCGATATACGGCCAAAAGGGTTAGGTTAGAAAAAGTGGTAAAATGCTAGTAAACCATAAAAACATGAAAGGGACGACTCCGCGCTTTGTCGCTATTCAGAGAGGGTTTGGGCGTTTTATCGCGTTTTTAATTGACCACGGCACTATTATATTGTTTTATGTGTATTTTAATAGTTCTTGCTTCTTCTCGCAAATCCACTCATATTAGAGCTTTGATGAAGCATAAGCGTAATTTGTCGTTCAAAAAGTGGGATTTAAGAGGTCGCTCGCCGACACATACATAATTATGCAACTGAGACATCACAAAGATATCCCAATCCATAATCAAACCTATGACCCACATCACAAGTAGCTTCAATAGAGACGTGATAAACTGTATTAGAAAACCTAACACTAATATTATTTCTTACAAAAAGTTACAAACTGTCCTTGGTAAGCAGTCGTTAATTTTCCAACAAATTTAATTAGCAACAGAAGGCACTGGGGTAAACGTAGTATAGTAAATAGGGCGAGTCCATTTGCAAGAGGATGTAGGTATGGCTCTCCGAAATAAATTATGTGTGTCGGCAATCTTCAGGTCTCTGAAGCCGTACGAATAATTTGTTAATTTTGTAACGCGAGTAATAAGTTTGGGTTTCAATTTGTAAGTCTCAATGAAATTATATTACTGAGGATGCTGCTTACATAATTTTGCATAGATCATAGTATTGTACCGGAAATTATGGATTCTAAGAATTCGTAAAATTTATTACATTATCCAATCAATTTAGCTCAAAAAATAGGGATAAGCTTACAATATGGATATACCTCACAGGTGGCCTGGACATAATTATGTCTACACTGTGCATATTATAATGGAATATCACATAATCAACTTTTGAAATCGTTATGGTTTTTGTCTCAAGCGTATCTAAAATAAAATATCAAAGAAAACTGGGACTTTTGGGCTACCGACCGAAACAAGTAGAATGAGAGTTTAAAGTTACGGTCGTATCTTTCTATTTTTAAATATTAAATATCAGGTTAATCCGCAATTTAAAAAAGAAAAATTCAATAATGAGTAAGTATTTATGAATTTACGTTACAAAATAAATGAATTTATTACTTACTAGCTGTTGCCCGCAGCTTTGCATACGGAAATTATGTTTTTACTTATTCAAACTTTTATTCTGTTTTCCCGGGAAACCTTTTAATTTTCCCGGGATGAAAGTTGTCTAAAATATGACCCATGGTATCAGAAACAACTTTACCAATTTTCATCGAAATCCATTCAAGGGTTTTATGTGATGCCCAGACAGACAAACAGACAGATATACACTTTGAGTTTTATTATAGTATAGATAAGTATTTATAAATCCAAGTAATGCATCAAATTGCAAGGGATGAATAATTAAATTAATTGTTATCATCGTATTTGTAGTCAAAGGAATTTACATTACGATTTCTTGCATAAAACCGTCAAGATTAATGATAAAAAGAAAAAATTGAGCATAGACAGCTTTTGTCGCTCTTTCCAATCATATTATTAACTATTGTAAAATTCAAAGTAACACGACTTATGTTTTTTCCACGGAGGGTGTGTTATCACGTAAGCCAGACAATTAGATAAAAAGAGTAAAGCTGTTTTCCATGAGCAAAGCAAGTGTTAATCCATGTTTAATACGTACTCTGCGCTAATAATACAGATAATTTACCAGCCACCCAGGCCAGCTAGTAAAACTTTAAAAAAAAGGGTACACACCTACTTACTTGTTAAAACAACGCTTATAAATTGAATCATCATAGTTATTCACTTATATCTTTAAAGCTACTTTAGTTATATATTATTATAATATTATTTTATATGTATTATTTGTATATTTATATATTATATATATGTTTATATATATATAACGGAAAACAAGACTGGTTGGGTGGTGGTTCGGGAATAATAACAACAGTGGGCGTTTACATCACTTTAGTCAGAAACTCATTTTAACACAGGTTTTACACTGGTTATAATTAAATACGCGATTAGGACTGATTGTCTTCGATTATCCGAGTAACAACCAACAAATAATAGGGCACAACGGCCCAGTGGCCTCCCATCACCCCTTACAGCCACCCCAATGCCTCGCATAATCGTCTGATCCTGTTACTCGTCAATCTGATATCACAATACAATTCACACGTCGCGTTCCGTCTTAAAAGTAACAACGTTCTTGTCTAGGCGTCTGCTCAGCTCGAAGGCTGTATCCAGAATGTCCGTTCGTCGCTGGCAAGCTAATAGCTTTCCTCGGCTCTCCCGCCACGTCACCGCGTGACCAAACGACAGTAGTCAATTCACATAGTGTTACCATCTTCACAATCCGAATACACCTAAGCCTGGCCCGGCTTGACGTTCCATTTTATGATCTCCGACACGGCCATCGTGACAATCTCACCGTCCTCGGTGAGGCAGCAGGGGACCATCTGGAAAAGACATGACCTTCGCAAAGTAAAAGTTTCCCACTCGGCCTCCCTGACCTCAAGCCCCAAGGCTTCATAATGAAAACACATAGCAGCCAGAACGGGATAATACCAAGAACTACAATCTGATAACACGATTTAACTTTACAACAAAAAGGCTTCATGGCACTCAAAGATAAGTCAGCAGTTTGTATGCAATACTCTGATCATCATCATCGTCATCATCATCAACACCATCATCATCATGAGCCAACCGGGCTACCTCCTGTACCCAGTTCCACATCACAACAACAACAACAACTCACCGCTTCCCATCGGAAGCTCCAACAGCGACTGCTTACAGCTCCAAGCCAAACGCACGCCACGAATGACTGGAGTTGCATGCTATCTGAGCGACTTGCATACCACTTACTACTCATCAAAAGCAATCAACAATCGATTCACTTGCTCTGAACATTTTACGAAATTCTTAGTGTGTTATCCCGTCTGTCTTAAAGATTCTCAAAAACAGTTCAATCAGTAAAGGAATTATTATCTTTGCATGTCACTTTTAAATAACAAAAAGGTTATTTTTCGCTCACTTCGCTCACCAAATTCTCTCTGTGGCCTTCATTACCAAAAATCGTCAAGTACACAAACTCAAGTAACCATCAAATGTCATATGTTGACATTACGTAATATCAGCACAAACTCGACAAGGAATTACGGTTAGTGAGCAGTTATCAAAATGAGCCACAATAGAATCAATACAGATCACCTGTTATATCATGTCGCCATACAATCACCGATGATGCTCATCGTAAGCCACGGTACTAGGAGCCGCGATGCTCTCCCGTCACTATCAACAAAATCAAATGCAGGTAGTTGACATCAGACTTCGTTATCTCGCATTGATGTAATTTCTCGTCACCGTATAGATATTCGCAAGTTGGATGTCCACACAACAGACATTGTCACTTAGTTTATCTGAAACACACACAAAAAAAACAAAAGACAAAACACGAAATGTCTAGTTGTTATTTTTCTGAACTGAGGGCAGACGATAATTAAAGAATATCAAGATGTTTGAAAATTGAACGCTTCTGGTGTTACAAAACTTGCACTGACTTTGAATAACTTTGTTACTCATAATTACGTTGACTTTATAATACTTCGTTAAATCAAGCACAAATACGACGAAACAATTTGTAGTTTACGCAAACCACCATTCTAACCAGTTCTTTCTAATCAATCTTATTTTAAGGAAATCCTTGCATGTTCCAGGATTTCGAAGCACAATAGTTTTTACTTAAACACAAATTCTCGAAATCTTAACTTTGAACATTCCGTCAGGTGTTTCTTTGACAGTTCAAGATGACGGCACCATTTACACTGCTTGACTTCCAGTATATACCTACTACACAAAAACACTATCGAATTATCCAATCTTGTTGAGAATAATGAAAAAATATGCCATACCAAATCGCTGTCTTATACCCTCAAACCTTAATGATTATTTCGATACTTTGTATTCCAAATTTAGAATCCTTATTTTACATGCTTGCCGTCCACCATTTGTAACATCATATCTGAAAAACCTGAAATGGAAAGATAGTACTTTTCCCTCAAAGACACGTCTTATGAAATTATTTTTTTTTGGTTTGTTTGGTGTAGTTTGGTGTTTTGGATGCTATTACTCCCTCGGCCATCTTTGACAAAATGAACACGTCCTCGTGTTCTGTGTTCAAATACTCGTAGTAACATACTCTGTTCACTATTCACTTCCATCATAATTGCTTCTCGACTAATATCTCGCGTGACGCTAGTATCTGCGGGTAGGTTCACATATTTTCTTTGTAAAATTCCACGGTTCTCATTTACTCGCGTTTACTGTCGTTACGTTTCTCATTGCAACCAATTCATTTCAAATATCATCCGAACCACCGTCATTCTTTATTTATTTTCCGACATGTGTGGGCGAAATTTTCTCATCATGTGGGTCCATTCCACTTCCGATAACGGAAAACAAGACTGGTTGGGTGGTGGTTCGGGAATAATAACAACAGTGGGCGTTTACATCACTTTAGTCAGAAACTCATTTTAACACAGGTTTTACACTGGTTATAATTAAATACGCGATTAGGACTGATTGTCTTCGATTATCCGAGTAACAACCAACAAATAATAGGGCACAACGGCCCAGTGGCCTCCCATCACCCCTTACAGCCACCCCAATGCCTCGCATAATCGTCTGATCCTGTTACTCGTCAATCTGATATCACAATACAATTCACACGTCGCGTTCCGTCTTAAAAGTAACAACGTTCTTGTCTAGGCGTCTGCTCAGCTCGAAGGCTGTATCCAGAATGTCCGTTCGTCGCTGGCAAGCTAATAGCTTTCCTCGGCTCTCCCGCCACGTCACCGCGTGACCAAATGACAGTAGTCAATTCACATAGTGTTACCATCTTCACAATCCGAATACACCTAAGCCTGGCCCGGCTTGACGTTCCATTTTATGATCTCCGACATATATGTTTTAGTATTTGTGTATGCATGTATAATACTTATTCTTAAAAGAACAGTAAATGTAAATGTATCTACTTTTTAGCTTACCACCTATCTATCATACCGCTCCTCGTGTATTTCGGTTTGGCCTAATGATTTGCTGGTAGAGAATGCAGTTAGCATTAAGCTCGCCATTTGTACTATAATATTTTATATTGTGGTCAATAAAGTTTACATAAATAAATAAATAAATAATTTAGACTCTGAACTCCGCATTATGTATAATCTAGGAATGTCAAATCTGTGTATCACCCACCATCCTGATTACCTGGTTTTAACTTACCCAGAAAGAATAAGACCAAATTTTAAACCTTTTTCAAGCATCGCTCACGTCGAATGTATCCCAAATTACAGTATCCTTAATTTTCTTTATATTCTTGCCAATTTTATTCTAGATTGTTCAAACCGAATTGTTATTCTACGGCGTTCTCATGCGAAGTGCCTACTTGGATAATGTATCCTATCTCGTCTCTTCTATTAGCTCGCGACGCTGTCCGTGTATTTTCTGCACAATTAAATTACGCGGCTAGTGCTCTTAAGGAATGATCCGCTTTTTAAAATATCACTCGCCTTGGAGATTCTCGCTCAGAAAAGTGCAATTGTACTCTACGCGGTTAAAATAAGAAAATGACGGACTTTGTGCAATATTACGTAGTGAAACTTAGTAAAGTGGTACCATGTTTCTTTTTATTATTAGCCTTCTTGCTTTTACTGTACTACTATAGTAGAAGGCGGCTTACGAGTAGATGGGTGTAGTGTAGTAAAACAATGGTGATTAGGTCAACGGCATGTTAGCAAAACTAAAAAAATCACTGAAAATTTGGAGCGTAGTTGGGCGCTACGTGATAAGTATATTCTTGTTACTAGAACGTTGGTTATACAGAACAAACCAGTAAGCTTAGCTCGGTAAATTCTGTGTGCCTTCTTCGCAAGCCTAGGATACGCGATCCACACAAAAAGTCTTTACTCATAAGTATTTTATTGGAAGTGCAGAAAACTATAAAATCACTCAACTCAAAATATTTGTCTTTAGGTCACTAGACCCCACAACCCAATAAAACAGACCTTACTTCTGCATGTAAATGTTATTCATCGACCACTTTCTCCGTAATGTTCTGTATATTCACTCTATTACAGCGTACATACGATAAACTATTCCTAACCCCTAACAACTAGCTCCATGTATTTCGTACACAATTAAATCACGTGGCTAATGTTGTAGAGAAGGCTCGTTTGTCGAGCTTGCTTCCTGCGCTACTTGTTAAATGACGTACGAAATGTTCGCAGGATGGAGATGATTCCCGTAGACATAGAGTACAACAACCGCAGAGAACACGCGAATGGCTTATGGTGAACGCACATGACAGATGCCGACGCATAATTATGTCATCCGCATCAGGCTCTCATATGATTTCATACAAATGCGATGCTGACAGCGCTTACGATGCCGATAAATGTGCGTTCACCATTAACTTTGTCACCATTAACACATTAACACAGTTAACATTGAAACGTAAACAACTGAACGTGAAACGTGAGCTTTCATTGCAGATTGTGGAGAGTACTCCCGAATATTCTCCACAAGCTGATAATCTCGAAAAAAAAAGATAATAACATTTTACTCTTTTCTGTGTAACCGAAAATAAAATCTATTAGGGTACCTACCATAGGTATTGTAGTCTGAAACCGAATAGCTTCTTCAATTGAAACGGACAATGCAACGTTTCAGATCGGATATAAATTTGGTCTTGTTTAGGTAGGTATGTAAGATATATCTGTTTGTATTGATCGTATATTGATTTAGTGTCGTGTATTTAGGAAACTAAAAAAATGAATCATATTAATAAAAAAATGTTATGTACGTTATTTTACCTAGTTACATATTATTATGTATAATACAATATAATCATTTGAAATCATAAATATCTATTACATACTTAAATAAATCATCAGATGGTTTTACATCTATTAAAACATTAAAATCACGATTCACCTGATGTTTGTCCCCGACCGCAAACGTTGCAATATGGCAAGCATCCGACCAATTAATGTAGAAATAAATCATGAATCCCCACCATAATTCGTTAATCCGCATTTAAGCTTGTTTGTAGAATCATTAAATAATGATAAAGAATAATTAAGCATATCATTATTTATTACATTTCGGAGAGTTGTTGTTATAATAACAACTATCGAAAATAAAGGGGAAAATTCGTCGTGGTATGCTAAAGACGGCCTTTTTAGGTTAACATTTTATCTAATGTAGGATGGCTTACTAAGTTTTATTTTAAAATAATTTTTTACACATTTAAGATTATTGCAAAAGTTGCCATAATTTACTAAAAATATTTCTATTATTTCTTAAATTAAATCGTATATAATAATTAAAATATCAATATGATAGAACATCAGACCATGTCATATAGTTAAAAGCTGTAATTTTCTACATAAAAATATAATATTCTGTGACAAAACTACCCTGTAAATTTAGGGACAGGACAGAGGAATGATGATAAGACAGAAAAATGGGGGTTTAAGCGTCTGTATACATTTTGGGGTGGTCTGAGGAGGTCAACTGGAAAACTTGGGAAAGAATTGGCATGCAAAAATACTTTCAAACTCGAATTTAACGGTTCTGTTTCGTTTATAAACCACTTCTTGATAAACGATTTATTTGAAAAAGTAGCTTTGTAATCAGTTTCAGCTATACAAAGAGATTTTTTAATCGTAATTTTTAATATTAATTTATTTAATCGTTTATTAGGCTATCCAACAGCATTATGTTACAATATCCAATACAATATTATAACTACAGACAAAACAATCTAACTATATATGAAATCTAATTGTCAGAAGCCTTGCTATCTCTCGTGCACGTCGATAAGGCTTACCGACTCCATTATCACCATTATATCACGTGCTCTCTGTAGCACGGAAACTCTTCATCGCCCATCCACCTCCTGAACCACGTCATTTATCTATACTAATATTATAAAGAGGAATGATATGATTTTTGTTTGCATTGAATAGGCTCCGAAACTACTGAACCGATTTGAAAAATTATTTCACTGTTAGGAAGCTACACTATCCCCGGGTGACATAGACTATATTATATATTTTTTTTACTATTTTTCTCGAAGTGAAGCGAGGGCGATTTCCTAGTGCATTAATAAATGACGGATCACTTATTACTCACACTAGCCCTAGGACTATGGGTGGCTTGTGTTATATTTCTGACTTCAATTATAATTAAAAGATCGAAATGTTAAAACGCTTTGACTTTGATCATACCTAATGTCAAAACTGTTGAGTTGCTTCATTTCTTATCTTTTCTTTCATGGCCGACAACGTATTAGCGATGCCTTTGGTGTTCCTGATGTCTGAGCAACGGTGACCACTTACTGGTAACATGTCTGAGTGTTTATCGAATATTTACATAAAAATATAAAGTTAAGTTACTATATTACATGCTGATGATACATCACTAATATTTAAGTGTGAAAGGAATAAAGTAAATTTCGACGACGTAAATAGTGCTCTTTCGCATGTATCGCGTTGGTTCACTATCAATAATTTACTATTAAATGCAAAAAAAACGAAATGTATAGAGTTTGTGCTACCTAATGTTAAAAAAGTCAGCAAATCTCTTAAACTAAATAACGAAACATTGCATATGGAGGAATCGACGGTCTTTTTAGAGGTGACCTTAGATAGTAAACTTCAATGGGGCCCACATATAACAAATCTCGCGACAAAACTCGGTAGGGCTGCTTTTGCTGTTAGGAAAATAAGGCAGTATACAGACGTCGAAACTGATAGGATAGTCTATTTTGCTTATTTCCACAGTGTTATGTCTTATGCCATCTTGCTGTGGGGCAAAGCAGCCAATATAAAACAAATTTTCATACTCCAGAAACGGGCAGTTAGGGCTATTTATAAACTTAGGTCTCGGGAATCTTTGCGTGAAAAGTTCAAGGAAATAGGTATACTTACAGTAGCTTCCCAGTGTATCTTCAACAATGTAGTTTTTATACAGAAGAATATAAACGCGTATAAACAAAATTTTGATATTAATAATCGCCATACGAAAAGAATGCATCAATTAGTTACGCCTTCATTCCGCCTAAGTAAAGTGCAGCGATCTTTCATAGGGCTTGGTATACATTTCTATAATAAAATCCCAAAATTAATACGTGACTTGCCAATAGAAACTTTCAAAAAACGTGTAAAGACACAATTGTTAGGCAAGGGATATTATAGTGTAGACGAGTATTTAAATGACAAAGACGCATGGAAATGACCAGCTCTGCAACCAGTTCCGCTTAGAATAGTAAATACTTTTGTATTATTATCTTTTTTGTAATATTTTTTTAAAAGATGTGCTGAGGAGTTTCTTTAGGCTTTTCTTCTCCTCCACGACAAAGCACCTTCCGAAAAGCCAAAAAATGACGTGCATAAGTGTATCAGTGATACCTATATGAATAAAATATTTTGACTTTGACTTTGACATGACGTATAATCAAATAAATCTTCCTCAAACAGAAAGCCATTGACAAGCACAAACGAGTAATAACGGCTCATACAACATTATCGTATACTTAATTACTCGTATCACACAAGAACATTTTACGTCGCCGGTACTAAGTCCCAGTATCGCTTGCATTCATTTTACGAGCAGCTAAGCTTTACTGCACTATATAAATTGTGAGTACACGCCAATATAGATCTAAGAGACACGTTGTGTTTATTACAACTTACGTACTACTCGTAACAGGAAACAAGAATACGTACTAAAATAACGCTTACTTAATTATTCGTATTGGGAGAATATCTTTCCCAGTTCACACGTTCCAAAATCGTTTGCAGTGACTTTACGACCAGCTCAGCTTTACTGCATCGCATAAAGGCGACGTACATAGGAATTTCGATCTAATGGTCTTGTTTTGTTTACTTTTCCAGTCACGGGAAAGACCGCAGTGGTGGGACGTAAAATCAAATTAGCGTTCTAATAAAGCAAAGGCAATCCGCTTTTACTGGCCAATTTAATATGCCTACTGAATACGAGACTCGCGCACTCCATTTGGGTTCCGTTAATAATAGATGGTATTTGTTTAATGAAACTACATTGAATATCCATAAAATAGACGGTTGTTGTTGTTTCGCGTTGAATTCGCGTACTTAGCAGCTACAATTCAAAACGTTCGTAATATGGAATGAGTTCAAATCTACTGTTAAGATAAGGGAATATTATTATGGTTGTGATAGTTTAACGCCTACTGAAACACTAGGTATATTACTCGTAGCACTCAGTCCTATGTATGTAGTCAGAGTGAGTAAAACAGATTTGATAGCTTGGCACTGAATAAGGTCACTGCTTTTAAATAGAGACATAAGGTAGGTGAACTAGGTGAGCTTATAATTGGACAATATGATAGTTTTTGGCTTCAACACATTAACGGCTCACTACAAAGCTACAGACTACTATAACTGAAAGGACTTACGCCCCAGCTCAGAGTCGCTAACGGTTATTTAAATCGCTGTTTAGAAATGTTTTGTGAATTCAGAATTTGTATGGTGATTTTGTGCTAAGGAGCGATTTAAGTAACAGTTAGTGACTCTGAGTTGAGGCGTTAGAGTGAGATCTATAAAACGCGTTTACGCTTTGCTCAGCAAACTTAAAATTATCCAAACAAAAATAATGGTCCTAATCCAACCTTAACGTTAGCAATTTCATATGCCATTTTAATTTTTTCGTATAACAATTTTAAGAAACTCCCAAAGGGTACTCGACAACTCTTCTAGTGAAGATTGGTGCGAGTTACAGGTTAGGTCAACTAGAGTGTCGAAAGTTTTTATGGTGCCCGAAGAATGTCGGAGGGACATGGCTTAACGACCACTAACAATAACCGGGACCTACGCCTTTTCGTGCCCTTCTATATGTATGTATATACAGCTTCAATCACTCTGTTTGAAAATTACATTAAGCTAAGAATATTGACAGCGATGCATAACTATGAAAAATATTTTTAACGAGTTGCGGTTGCACTCTCGGACAGACCTTGCACTTTCAGTGCCATCAAAAAACAGGTCTTTCTTTTTGGTTATCGACGGTAGTATTATTTGTACCGGATGTCCATGTAATGAATTTAATCTATTAAAGAAGGAAATAAAAATACTTTATTCGAACAAAATGCTGACTACAGATAACATTAAAGACATGCGTAATAATAAAACAGTGAAACTCACAATTGTCTGTTATAAGCATGGTAAGTAAAAATGGTGTTTTATAGCAACTATTAATTATTGCATTTTTGTGTTTTTATTTTTTATTTTAACCACTGCATTTTTACCGTGTTTATTATCATACTGTCATATCTATACCACGATGACGTTATAATCACAATTCCTGAAGATTGCCTGAGGCAATAAACTTGAGCATTGTTTTTCTTCAAATGTTAATATTGCATAAAATTATAAATGAATATCACACACAAAATATTCAAGTAACTTTTACTTTTAGTTCAATAATAGTAACCGTGCCTAAGGTAATAAATCACAAGGATATTTGGATTTTTTATTCCAGCTTCAAATATTCTTAACCCGTTGAATCCTAAGTGAATCCTTTCAAAGTGTATGCCCTAAGTAATGGAATAAAAGTATCATCATCCAGCAATCATTATTCTTCTAGATCTTTTAGGGTACCATATTTCTATGAAAATAACCTTTAATAGCTCTTCGATTGCGTGTATTTCTGTGCATTTGTCATATCCCATCTGGTCGGAAAATATTGAAAATCGACACATATAAACGTAAGTAGATTACTAGAGATCCATGGGAATAGTTTACAGGATCACAGTTCTGACGACCTCGTTAGTTTGTTTATAGTGACTTAGCTAGCGAAGTGATGAGTCCCGGTTTCCTTATCTGTGATACAAAGCAGTCTCAAAAATTTGTCAAATAAATATAAAGCTCATCTTGAAGATTTAAATAGATCCACTATGGCAGTCAAACATCTTCAATTACAATTGCTCACTTTCAAAGGGCGACCCAAAGATTTCTATTGGCGACTATGAAGATTTACTACCAAGTAATGTTTTGCGTGTCTAAGTATATAAAACGTTTATCTAAAATAACAGAATACGGAACACGTCTACATTGTGTGTTGCGCCCGCCATGTTTATTTTTTATCTGTGCCCGTAAATTCTGACCGTAAAAAGGCATGTTTATTCTGGAAGTCACTGCGGAATGCGGTCGTGCACTAATAATTCCCGTAATCCGAGCCCGAATGGGCCAGAATTAATATATTTTCAAGTATAAGCACGAAACAAGGTCCTTGCTTCAATTATTGGATAGTACACCAGTAATTACGTACGACTATCTTTACCACCAACGGTAACAATGTACTAGTTTAAAAAGGAAAAATCACTTTTATCATACCTACATTCGTGAATTCATCTTTAGATCCCGGATGCCTTAATTCTTACTTTGCAAGACAAATCAAGCAAGACAATGGGCGACAAGTTTCATTTTTAACCCCCAACGAAAAAAGAGGGGTGTTATAAATTCGAAGTATCTGTGTATCCGTGTGTCTGTGCATCCAAACGGATGAACCAATCTTGATGTAGTTTTTTTTGTTTGAATGGTGACTTAATCGAGAGTGTTCTTAGCTGTGTTTATGTAAATAAAACTGTTTATGTAATTAAAACTATCGGGCGTTTTATAAATTTTAATTTAAGATTATTTGGTCATTGATTCAATGACAAAATTTATTGAGCGATTCCGTGCTTCAGACCTTTACGTGACCTCACGTAAAGACGTTGGTCCCGGTTGTTGTTTTTCTAATAACTTGTTACAAAATAAGAATATTTAACTCATTTTTATAACTGACTCATAACAAAAATTAATAACGGGTCGGTATGATACTGTATATTCCACTCATTTAATACCATAAGGATGCATATCATATTAAAATTTGTATTATACATTCAACGACGTGAGTACTTTAAAATTATTGCGCTGCACGTATCGCATAATTGCTCTGTCTATTTGTGCCTAGTGGTATTAACGTTGAAGAATTTCTGACTCGGATTGGCCACAAATTTAAAAAAAAAACCTAGAAATCAGAAGCATGGAGCAAGAAGCAATATGTCAGCCGTCTCACCTTAATCATAAGCAGATTCTGCTTTAGATAATTTACTGGCAATCTTATTGAGAAAACCCTAATTCGATACCGGTCGAATCAAATGATAATAATTAAAATTTTGTTCTGTAAGCGTAAAATGGAATTAATGAGCGATTCCTGTTTTTCTATACTTTGAACAGAGGGATCTTAGAGCGCGTCGCGTCGCGCGTCGGTATTATTGTACGCACGGCTTTCCCGAAACTCGCGTGCTACGTAAATTGTAGGTACTCGCACGATTTTTATTTCCCAGTTAAAATTGAGATTTTTTAAATTCCACTTGTGAAATATGGTTGTTGTTGTCGGTGTCGTTGAGTTGGTATTTTGTTGTAAAACAGATTTATTCACGAAACCTACGCATCCGTTCTGCGATTTTATTTTCGCGAGCTCTTATTTGTCGCGAAATGATATTTTTAAACTTTAAATTATTTTATGGCGCAACGAAGTTATGAATTATTAAAAAAACAACTTGGTTATGAATGTGCAATCTCTTGACGCGTAGCACAGCGGTATGTTCCTATTTAATTGAAGTGATAAGTAATGTTGTCGGATGTGATGCAGTCGGAATTAAATTGTATCATAAAATTATTTTTATAGCAGAAAACAAATTAAATTTTAAAAATAAAATTAACCTTTTGTTTTGTTTTATCGTAGAATTTTACATGTCAATAGCTTCTAATTCACCACATAAAGTTTGACTTAATTCATTCAAACATATTAAAAACACTAAAAAGGAAATTAAAACTTGCAAACCATATTTTTTTCTCTTTTATTTAAATCATTCAAAATGATTTGCAACCTAACAAATGAAAATATTCAGTAAAAAACCTACTGATTCCCCGAGACTAGAATTCCACTATGCTAGTTAGCTATTTTTTACTGAGTTAGTTTTCTACAATTTGTAAAACAATAATTGACTCTCACTCTGCAGTTCATATTGACGATAATTTATTTTGTCAAAATGTTGTAATACTTCACATTGACAGTAACAGATGTTTTGTTTTTTTTAATAAATGCTATTCGTCAAGATCACGGTTAGTTATTCTCTCTCACCTAGTGTTACTAGGCGCCA
Organism: Thymelicus lineola; assembly: GCA_963932265.1. Classification (NCBI taxonomy): domain Eukaryota; kingdom Metazoa; phylum Arthropoda; class Insecta; order Lepidoptera; family Hesperiidae; genus Thymelicus; species Thymelicus lineola. Next base: position 2,761,147 of record OZ010688.1, on the reverse strand, counting down.
ACCTTCTACAATCTATACTAATAGCTAATTTGTTTGTTTGGTTAAACGTGCTAATCTCATAGAGTCCATACAGGATCATGTGTACTAGATCAAGTCTACAGTTTGACTTGTCAGATATGCAGTTTGACTTGACGCGCCATCCAGTGTGCATGAGATAACCATGGCCAGTTTACCGTGGCCATACACGATCAAGTATACTAGATGCCACGTCAAGTCCGCTTGGCGCTTGATCAAGTTCACATCATCATGAATGTCCTCCATCAGGAACTACTAGTTTAAATTGAAAAATGATTTTTGTGTTTCATATTCCATTTACGAGGAAGGTCGTAGGCTATATCATCATATATTTTAGTAGTCAGTTTTTTCGACAAATTAACGCAGGTGAAATCGCGGGGCACAGACAGTCCTATTATAAATATGAAAGATCGTGTGGCTGTTTGTTACTCTTTCACGCAAAAACTACTGAATAGATTTTCATGAAACTTAGCACATATGTAGACCATGATCTGAAATAGGACATAAGAACCTTAATATCTCGGAAAACGCAAATAAAGCTACGGGCAGAGTGGTAGTAAAAAATAAAGTTTAAAAACCATGCATCCACTCTCAATATACTTAAATATATTATCGTACATTGATGACGTACTAAGCTCATTACCTCAACGTCACCGTTCATCAACATAAAGCGTATTCGCGATGTAATTAAAATTATTAATGACGTGGCCAATATGTCATTAAATGTGTACACAAAATACCACACGGTATGTGCTAGAACTCCGCGCCATCTTGTTGGTATGTATAATATATCATTGGTATGTAGACTTCGCTTTGAAAACATCCATAATAATATTTTGTCATATAAATATTCCTATATACTCAGAACTCCGCATCAGATTTATCTTGATAAAATTATAAAACAAAAACAGGGCAAGTGCATGTCAGGCCACGCAAATGTAGGGTTCCGAAGTAGTAAGTTTATCGACTATTACTCGTTAACTACTTATACTAACTTAGTCGTAATAGTTTTCTTCGCAAATTCACCACATTACCTATTTTTGGGAATTTTTCAACTTGTCCAACTCCTACCTTTTAGTCAGCAGGGGGGAAACTTAACTCTAACCAAATTAAATTAGCACTTTAAAAGCAAATATTTCGCAAATGGACCCCTAATTCCAAAAATAGTCTTAGAAGATCCATAATATTTTTGAAAGAACTTTTGAACTATTTATAATCCACACCATAGGATACGCGACAATAAGGTAAAGTAAGGGAAATATCCTGAAAAACAAGTGTTTTAATATTTATTCTGTGATTCTAAAGTTTTAATAAATATGTGTATCCATGACAAATTACAGCTTTCTAGTACTAAGGGTCTCACTGCTTTGCTTCGGACAGACGGACGGAGATACGGAAGGATATGACGAAACTATAAGGGTTCCAATTTTACTTCGGAACCCTAAACAGGCTTAGAAGTAAAAACAGCGGTATTCAAAGCTGAGATCTTCAACCGACAGGCACAAAGACTACCAAGAGTCCATCGTATGATGAATGTTTTGTCGTTTTTTTCGATGAATTTGTTTCCGTGACCAATATTGTTTCGCCATCATCATCACTCAAATAATATCACCTGTGCTGCAAAAGCACAAAATAATAAACAATTACAGCATTCAAGCTCAACATACGAAGGAAAAGAGTAAACAGTTCCCGCCAATATTCGAGCTTCCAACACAACACCTGATGTAGGTATAACGAGAGTGCCACTTTATTCACGCAAAAACTCGGGCAAGTACGTGTCAGGCCTCGCGTAATGTAGGGTTCCGAAGTAGTAAGTTTATCGACTATTACTCATTAACTAATAAGCTAACATAGCCGTGATAGTTTTCCTCGTAAATTCATCATTATACAGATTTTATACATTATGTACATTTTTCAGAATTTTTCACTTGTCCAATTCCAATCGCTTAGCTGGCATGGAGTAGGGACACTTAACTCTAACCAAAATTAGCACTTTGAAGCCAAATGTTTCAGACGGACGGGTCTTAGAAGACCCGTAATATTTTTGAAATATCTTTTAATCTATAATCCATACCATAGGGTACGTGACGAATAAGAAATTCATCCTCACGTTACCTGTAGGGCATGTATCAAAAAAAAAATTTTCAATATTTTATTCTACGATTCTGAAGTTTTAATAAATATGTATATCCATGCCAAATTATAGCTTTCTAGCAATAAGGGTTTCTGTGCTTTGCTTCGGACAGACGGACAAACGGATAGACAGACGGACAGATGGACGGATGGACGGACATGACGAAACTATAAGGGTTCCGATTTTACTTCGGAATCCTAAAAAGAATGTTACGAGCGAATTCTGCATCAAATTTTTTTACACAATACCATCAAACGGGCCCGTATAGTCTATTCAACGCATGCAATAAATAATAGAAAGCCAACCGTTCTAAAAACTCGGGATATATTTGAAAGTCCCCCGGGATCAGTATGGCCGATATAAAATGTGGACACAGTTCGGAAAAATCGACAGACGGAAAATGTGCTCATGCTCTCTTGATTAACGATGAACTGACGATCGCTGCGCTCGGATAAACGAATGAGATATTTTTATAATAACGTAACTGTAAGGAAAATATTTCATTGATTAAAGTGTATGTTATAATATATAATAGTTATTTTAATTTTTTAGTTTACAATTTAGTTTATAATGAACTTTCTGAGCGGGACGTCCGATTTTTGTGGTGTCTAATTTTTATATGTTCAAAACTTCAAACTTAGCATAGTGCTGTGAAGCGTTTTCTTTATCGATATCAATCAATCTACGAAAACGATAACGTTATTTAACGATATGAATCACAATTTTAAAACTCGAATACACGGACACGAATATACTCGAACACAAAGCTATAATTTCATTTATTTTTGTTATAATATTGATGTTAAGAGTAGATAAAACGTTGATATAATAATCAGATATTTGGATGTTTGTTCCTCAATCACGCTACGAATACTTAACCGATTTAGTTGAAATTTTTAAAGGAGATAGCCTAAACCCTGAATTAACACATAAGCTACCATAGGCTATAGTGACTAAAAAATCTAATTTATAATAGTATAATATAATGTGTATTACTTGTGAGATATATTGTGTTTTCATACGATGGCCAAGTCAATCTATTTATTTAAAACATAAAAGATTTTAAATATTGATATCGTCACTATAAGATGTTGTTAGGTTAGCTAATTACGTAGTAACTTTAAACAGAAGGACCCTAAAGTAGGGACTGAATAAATTAACCGACTTGGTATTACATGGATCTCACAACTTTTTACGGTAGAAAAACTGAGTTGCGAGACTTGGTTTCTTTTACAAGTTATGTTTTAATGGCATTAATTTTACAAGTTCATTATTTTATTATGATAAAATTACCAATAAACTATTACTCGCATAGTAACTATTATCTTCGAAGCACTCGTAGCCCGGCGGCTTGTATCGATCCTAAATAATCGATAAAATTAAACAACAGCGGGCGCGCAAAATATTTTTGAGTGATTCCGTGCTTCGGAGGGTACGTAAAGCCGTCGGTCCCGGTTGTTATCGTGAGATAACAGTCGTTAAGCCTTGTTGGAGGGCCTCGGGCGGCATAAAAACTTCTGATACTCAGGTAGGCCACTAAACCCTCCACCAATCCACACTGGAGCAGCGTGTTGGAGTATGCTCTAGGCCTCCTCAAGGGGAGAGACCCGTGCTCAGTATTGGGCCATTAATGCGTTGAAGCCAGCCAACTATTACCTTCTGAAGCAAGGAAAAAATCAAAGGATCGCAAAAAGTAAATTATAAATTATTAACTGTAATTTTTATAGCTTAATAGTGTTACTAACGATTATATGGCACCCACGAATGGGCCATCGAAAATAATTGTAGCACTAGTAATTGCGCTACTGTTTTAATTATGACAGCGTAAAACGACCTATCTATTAAGACTTTACAAAGAAAAAAATATCTTATTACATGTAACATTAAAGACCATTGTTGCATTTAAAATGTTAGTTCCATCAATAAAATAATCATGCAAACGAGAAGAGTTGTTTTCATAGCCTAACGAGTTAATGCCGCAATTAGAGCTACTGTGCTGGAAATAGAAATGTTATTCTGTAATAAATTCTATGTGTTTTATTCAATCACTGGCAACGAAATTGATTTTAACATTTTATTGTGTGAATAACATTTCCTGTATTGGCAAAAAAGTTGAAATAACTGATTAATAATTCATATCGGTTTAAACATTTTTCGTCAGTAGAATCAGGAAATTTCTGTGCGACAGATTTACGTGCCTTCCGTAGCAACGAAAGTGTAGTGTGCTGTAGCAATTTTTATTATTTTTTTATTGTGAATATTTTATTATTAATTTTTTTTTTGTAAGTAGCTTACAGGAAGGGCTACAATGATAAGCACCGTTGCCCATGGACACTAGTAACTTCAGATGTATCACCGACGCGTTGCCGGCCCAGAAAGATGAAAAAAATTACCAGGTTTTCAGGACTAAGTGTAGAAGATAATGGCCGAGATCCACAGGGCGTGAGTTCGCGTTATCTCATTGGGAAATTTAGCGTGAACCACTGACAACGTTCATTAAACGTGTTTCGTGTTTGATACTGTTAAGTTTTTTTCTCAAAAGTATATTTATAAAAAAATATTTAGTAAGTATACAAAAAATAAATTTGCATTTAGTGAGGGTGCAGACGGAATAGAGAAATGCGGATAGAAAGAAAACTAAAATCTATGAGTGTCCGTCATTATGTGTGCATCTGGACTGAGGGCCCACTTTTTCTTTTTTGGCGTAGCGAATTGAAATTTATAGAGGATTTAGTTAAAATTAGTTAAAACTTAACGCAAACACTCATAAATTTCTTAAACGTAAATTAAAGATGTTATGGGCAAATGTTTTGGGCCCTCAGTTCAGATGCCTATAGAAAAAGGCATGGTATAAATCTCAGAAAGTACTACCTATGTTTCAATAATTTTTATTCAAGAATTTAGTTAAGAATTTCTTAAAATGATTTATGTAATTCTCAACTGGCTAGAGAGTAACATTACAGATTTATCGCAGTTTTACTTGGGCCCTCAATCCAGATGTTTATGAACTGAGGGCCCAGGCGAAACATAGGTTTAAAAGAAGAAATACACAAATCTGCCTTGAATACCCCCTAGATAACATCCCTATGAATTAGTTAAAAAAGAAAATAGTGAAAAAAAGTAACGGCTGAAAGGTAAAACGGATTCGAGTTTTCGGATACCGTCTGATCTGAGGGCCCAACATTTTCGGCTTTATCGACTAAGTGCAACCACTTAGTTTGAAATAAATTAGCTGAAAAGTTTTTACTAATTTTAACTAAAATCTTACATACGGTATTTTTTTTCAGAATGCCATAATTTATGAGAAAATTAACCTTACATTTTTAATAGGAAAAAATTTTGTAGGGTAACCATGATTTCAGATTTTTTTTACTTAAAAATAAGTTACTACTTGACCACAATCCCACCTGATGGTAAGTGAAGATGTGGTCCAGGATAGTGAGCGCACTAACTTAATAAAAGCATATTCACTCTTTTCTTCAAAACATCCACATCATAGATGGACGGGAATGCAGATGCAGGCAAGCTATTCCAGTCCTTCGCGGTGTGCATAATGACGATGAAAACCACAATTGAAGAAAGAAAGAAAGAAAGAAAACATTTTTATTCAGACTAAATACAACGAACGAGGCGCTGCGAAGCTAATCAAGTGACAAAAAAAATTGGTGTCGCTATGTCATTGGGGCCTTAGCTTGGAGACCGTGGAGAGGCCCGAACCCCCCCCCCCCCCCCCCTGGAGATCGCCATCAGGTCCCCTCATCCGGTCGCCAACCGGCGTGATGGAGCCATCTCAGGATTTTACGCAGATGGTGGTACCACTACTTAGGCCCCCAACTGTCTACGGTCAGACAGCGGTACACCGCACCTGTACACAACCGTCGGCGGTCCCTTTCCCTCACCGCAATTCTCAATGAATTCGGGAGGGAACAGGGGGTAGCGTAGAAATATCTTCTCGTATGTATGTAGGTAGGTGTAGACCGTGGTCGGCAAGCTACAGCGATCCAAAATGGAATCATGGCTACCCTACAAAAATTTTCCCTACTAAAACTTGTAAAGTTCATTTTCTTATAAAGTATGGCATTTTGAATCAAAAACTGTATGTAAAATTTTAGTTAAAAATTAGTAAAAACTTTTCAGCTAATTTATTTCAAACTAAGAGGTGCACCTAGTCGATAAAACCGATAATATTGGGCCCTCAGATCAGACGTTATCCGAAAACTCGAATCCGTTTTACCTTTCAGCCGTTACTTTTTTTTCACTATTTTCTTTTTTAACTAATTCATAAGGATGTTATCTAGGGGGTATTCAAGGTAGATTTGTGCATTTCTTCTTTTAAACCTATGATTCGCCTGGGCCCTCAGTTCATAAACGTCTGGATTGAGGGCCCAAGTAAAACTGCGATAAATCTGTAATGTTACTCTCTAGCCAGTTGAGAATGACATAAATCATTTTAAGAAATTCTTAACTAAATTCTAGACTAAAAATTATTGAAACAGATGTAGTACTTTCTGAGATTTATACCATGCCTTTTTCTATAGGCATCTGAACTGAGGGCCCAAAACATTTGCCCATAACATCTTTAATTTACGTTTAAGAAATTTATGAGTGTTTGCTTTAAGTTTTAACTAATTTTAACTAAAAAATAGGTATATATTTTTTTGAAAATTCATCTCTTAAGGAATTACTCGTATAATAAGTACAAACAAACGAACTTGTGCATTTCATAAGTTAGAAAATTAAAAATTTACCGGCCCTTAGGAAAGACTAAAAATAAAACTCCAATATTAATTTGTAAGAATTCATAATAGTTGGAATGCAATGCCTATATTTATGAATATTCATAACATTTTCGTAAATGTACCTACTGTGCTGCAAAATTGAGTATCTTTATCTATTTATTGTTTCTCAGAAAATCTTTACGTCCTAAATTGTATATTATTAGGTATAGCACGATTTGACCTCTTCTGCAGTCCCCACCCGCATAACCTCACAGTAAAATGCCATAATATACATAATTATATACATGATATTCTGAGAGAACTAAAATAGAAACCTTTTAAAATATTATACTTCTAGTCTAGAGAAGTCAAATACGATGAATACAATTTATTGCAAATGTCATTAATTTGCATGGCCAATGCGTTATTTACATAAGTTGCATCCTTGCATCCGCATTTTGTGAAATATATTCAGTATCGTAAGCACCGTCCTTACCGGGAGTGCAGTCCCTCCTAACGACATCTCCTAATGGGCGGATAACATTACTAATCCAGCGATCAGTGTTTTAACTTATGAATTATTTATTGAGACAATTAATACAAGATCAATTTAATCCTTAATGCGCACGCATAATATCTACTGCTATTGTCTCATGTTAATAATAAACAGTAGTTTCAGAAGATAAAAAGGGCCAAATTAATAGTGTGTCTTTTTAGGCAAACAGATTTTCATTATGATTTAAAATCATATTATTATACGTCGTTTGATTTAAGGCAAAAAAAGAGCGCTGGTTTGTAAGAATCTTTAATCCTAGCAAACTCCTCATTGAATTCTTCCTCAGTGAATTCACTTGAATACCGAACAAGGGAAGCTAGTTATTTTTAGGCCACTGGTTTGTCTTGTTGCAACTTAGACTAATACTAACTTAAATAAATGAATGTTCGTGTAATGTGAACGTAATGTAACTTTAATGACTAACTCAGCTTAGACTAATAGTAAGTAATACAGAGTTGAGTAGCAAAAACGTTGACGCTTTTGCTAATCGCTTAATATTATGTTCTTTCAATCAATAAAACACACACACACATATACACGAAAACACACACACACACACACACACACACACAAACACACACACACACACACACACACACACACAATCTCTATCTTGTAATATCCTATCTTGTTTCTTTCATGTTATAATTTTAAGTTTTAGTTCAATATATCTAGATGTACAAAATGGAAGAGCGGGACCCCCTAACACAGGCATTACTGATGCTTAAAAGGTGGGTCCCATCAACATGTAAAATATGTAACATTTATTGGACCAATAAAAATTCTTTAATTCTTTAATTCTTCTTTAATAAAAGATTATGAAACTTGAAAGAATCTATCGACCTCTGATCCTCTTGCTTTAGTATGAAATGAGGTTTGTTCTATGTTCCCTCCTTACATGAGAGAAATGCTCAGAGATTGAAGTGTTCATTACCTTTGGCGTATTCTTAAACAATACGATATAGTAGCCTTTATTAACTTAGTAGTACAGCCTATTTTGCCACAAAATTCCATATCAAATTACTCATGTACTTGCGGGGCTTTGAATGTCAAATAAATATAATTTATTCCTTGTTGCTTCACCGTCTCCTCTCAAAATATACGATGAAAGTCCTGATTAAGTTCGAATGAATTTCGGGCCTTATTTGAAATACTTTGTAAGGAGCTAGAGTCAATCTGGCGCTTTTGAAATATTACACTAATTTCGCAGGAGCGTTTTTGAAAGATTTAAATGTAAAATAATTTGTATTTCCGCAAACACAGCACTTTATCAACATTGTAGTGATGTTCTTTGGTTTTGGTAATTATTTATACAGTTTTCCATAAGTATCAAACTCAAAATAATTTAACAATATTTTTTTTTAATTTTTAATGTTACAAGAACGTGATGTAGTTAGATATGCTTATAACTAATATGCATAATTATTAAAGTCTCCAAACTATGCAAAACTGGATATTTTCCTTTTCATTGGTCTGCTCTATAATATTATTATCTTAATATTATTATTATCTCGACGACCCGTGTGGCGCAATGGTTACCATGCCGGATCGCCACACCGAGTGCCCTGGGTTCGATTCTCAGCGAGGCGGAAATTTGAATGATGGGTTTAAATTTCTGTTCTTGGTCTGCGTGTGAATGTCCTTGTCTTGTGTGTTGTCCATGGCACCCACGACACAGGGAATCCTAGTGTGGGGCTATGAGTGTGAAGCGTTATTATTTATTATAGAAGCTGAGGATTGTTGCTTGAATACTCCAAATTGTGATTCTCGTATCAACGGGTTTTATAGTAAAACGAACACCGAGCCACATAAAAGGTTGGTGCATATTTCGTTAAGATACGAAGGCGTGAAAGTTACAAATACTATACTTATATCACGTAATTTAATATTTTTGTATGAAAAATATATTATCGTACATTAATTTTGAACCTCTGCCCATAACTTAATTCCTTAAATTTCGCGCGAGTTAAATTAATTAATAATTAAGCGTGGTGGAGATGAAAATCTCTTGGGGGCCATTTCCTAATAGTGAAATATTAATAGGCTGATGATGAAGATACCCATAAGATTGACGACTGGTCTCTTATTTTGTTGAAGCCTAGAGCATACTCCACGACGCCTCTATATTGTGCCTATTACGGTTCAGTAGCCAAACCAAATATCTAAGTTTTATGCCAACCAAATACATCCAATATAGCATAATAACTGTGCTTTAACTTTACATGTACAAAAGCGCTTAAGATTTTTTTGCCATTAGCAGTCACACTTTCAATTACCGACCGGTCGATTACTAAGGATCGTCACAAGCCGAAGAACTATAATTACTCACTCGCATATCTATAAGGTACCTCTCATTACTGCATAATCCTTATAGTAATAATCTACCTAATAGTGTAATGTATTATTTACCAATAGTTCGTAGAGATATTTGACAAGCGCTAAATTTGTAATGGGTTTACTAGTTATATAACAAACTCGTCTTATTCGCTCAACTGATTTTATGTAGTTCACACAACATTCGTGTTCAACGGAAAGGAATACTCTCAGTAGGTAGTTACGGAAATTTTCCGGATCAGTTGGCTCCCTCTGAAACATATTCGCATATATTTTATCACGTCACATCAGCGAGTTCAAATGACAGGAGTCCTTCCGTTGAAAGAACAGTTTTTCACAGAGTGAAATACAGATCACAAGGACGGATATGAAAATAGTACACATCCGTCCTTGTAATCTGTATTGATACAACTGTAATAGATACAACAATACTGTAATAGATACAAGTGCTAAAAAAATCAATATTTTATTATGAGAACTAAATTAAATCATCATTCTAATACAAGTTTCTTCAATATACCTTATGATTCAGTGAGAAAGGTTTATGATTCAGTAATTTATTAGAGACTGAGAAATAGCTTCAGCCGCGGGGAGAAATCAAGTGGAAACTAATAGCAAAATTCAACAAGGAAACGTATCTATCAACAACTATTGAGGGCAGAAAGTGGTGAGGTGAAATGAAGCGAAGTGAGGTTAAATGAGATGAAGCAAGGTGATTTCAGGTGACGTGGGGTTAGGCGAGGCAACGTAAAGATACTAATAGAAAAGTGATTCTCACAAAATATCACAGAAAACGATAGAGAGATAACAGAAACAATGGAAGAAACATTCGAAGTTTGCATTGAATAAAACTATTGCAAATTTTTGCTCGAATATTTCCATATCTAGTCTGATAGACCACAAACAGCTGAACGAGAACGATTTAGAAGAGTTTGATCACACAACAAAGAGCCAAAAACCAAAATGCTACAATCGACAAAGGCACAGAACGGCGCTAACGGATCGCCAGTTCACAATACAGCGATACTGAAACAATGGCCTCTGGAGCGCATTGTTCCACTCGTCCACGGCTCAGTGTTCACGTGCGAGCATATTGTTAGTGTATTGCACCCACACATGCGTGCTGGGGCAACATGCTTCACGTCCCATTGCAGAGTAAATCTTCAGGATCAAGCCACTAGACTAGCGGGAGCCTAACATACGAATAAGAACATTTACTTTCCTTGACTATTTTTAAGTATTTTTACCATTTTTAAGTATTTGTATATGTACATCAGAATATATTTTGAAATGATACGGAGAAGCACAGTAATACGTGTCAGCTGTTGGCGCTGTACTGTACTGTTTTAGTCCCGCGAGACTTGATATTTATGAGTGAAAAATAACTGATCAGTTTTGAAATTGAATGGACCATATTGTCACTCTATTGGGTATGTATTATTCGTTCAAAATATCTGTGGACCTGGCTCAATGACGTCATGCAAACTGGAGAGATAGCAAAGAAAATCGAGACGTAAAGATTAAAAATATTATTTTGATTTGTGTGTACCTACTACTTTTTTGCATTTTATACAACTTTTAGATCAGTCTGTACTTTATAGGGTTCTGTACCCAAACGGTGTCAACGGGACCCTATTGCTTAGCCCCGGCTGTTCGTCGAACCGTCTGTCTGCAAGCTATGTCTTATGAACCGTAATAGGTAGACAGTTGAAATTTTCACAGAGTGTATATTTCTATTGCCGCTGTAACAACAAATAAAGAAAATAAAATAAAAAAGAAAAGAAAGAAAGAGCCGTGTTTTTTTCATTTTCAAAGAATTGGATTACTTTAAGCGTAAAATTCCGCTCTGCATTATGTATCGTCCCACCTATCTTACAACACTAAACAATAATAAACAACAAGAAGCAATAAAGAACAAGAAACAATAAACAATAATGCGATTACGAAGCAAGAATAATACACGTGCGTCAGCGCTTCCTTTGCAAACGGTACTGGATAGGCGAAAACAGGGTGAGGTCCGAGGAAGCGGGAGCGGCATCGAATTCCAGCGAGGTCCACAGATAGTTTGAACGTGTTGTACTCGATTATCCCGAAAAACGAGGATAAAGCCACAGGCAGAGCGCTTGATGTGACATAAATGTTATAAAACGCTGTAGCTATGGCCCCAAAACCTCAGCTCGACAATAAATATCGGCCCAATCCGAACCGTGTCGTCGCGTGCCGCGGCAACTTAATGGACTATTAACAAGATATAACCTTATCCGACTACGTACGGTACTGAGCTATTCACATATCAACGTTTATTACGACGTTTATGACGATATTTTATACAGAGTTATTTTATAGGCCTAATGATACATTGTTATTTTGTTAGGTTAAATTGGCAGTCTAAAATTAAAAAATGAATAATACTTCACATTCATAGCCCCTCACTAGGATTTCCTGTGTCGTGGGTGCCATGGACAACACACAAGACAAGGACACTCACACCCAGACTGAGAACAGAAATTCAAATTCATCATTCAAATTTCCGCCTCGCTGCGAATCGAACCCAGGACCCTTGGTGCGGTGATCCGGCATGGTAACCATTGCGCCACATGGATCGTCATGAAATTTCAATTGGCATGAAGTTTGGTTGTTAAAAAATTCCTGGAACTATGGCGATAAATTAAAGTAAAAACAAGGGTAGCCACACATTAGTCAGCCACAATACAAGGTATCTAATCTATGTCATTATCGAAGTAGTGATCTTTATATTTGTCAGTATAACATTATATTTTCTAGCGTAATAATTAATGAAAATTCTAATGACAGTAAATTAATGTAACTAAAGTCTTGTTTATCGAAATGCTGATGGTATTATTCGGAAAATTTTTGGTATTAATATCACACGGTCCAACGCTGAATATGGCTAATGAACATAGTTCTAACCGCAGGCAACCACAGACTATAAACTATATTATCCACTTTCAAAGCGGACTGACCCTAATGAGTTGAACTATCAGTCGCCTTAATGGAAACCTATGAGAAGTCGACCTGCAACCCAGTGCCTTGGTTTTAACCCATGAAATAGCATAAAGATAGCTCGCAAGTGACTGTGGATAAAACTTAATTCTTCGGTGCATTGGAAGGGAAGGTGGGCGTACCGTAAAGTAAATAGAAGATAGAGAGAGAATCAATGTTCCACTGCCTAAGTTACTAATAATAAATAACCCACTAAAGGGCACTAAAGCATACTGCACCAAGCTTCTTCACTGGGGGGTTGGTGAAGGGGCTGCTGGGCAACAGAAGTATTCGATTTGATGCTTAACGATGGTCTCCGAAATGGGTTAATGGCAGCGCCCGTTTTTGTTGTACCGACTGATCAATTACGATGACCACAAAACTTCAAGACATAAATGTAACTAACTAACAAAATCCAGTAAAGCAATTCTAACTGAATTAAGGACTTTTTTGGGAATGTGCAACCTTTTCCAAGCAATAAACAAAATTAAAACCACATCTTGACCTCCCATCATAATATATCAAATGGACATACACATTATGTCAACATCGTCGCACTGCAACATAAAACATAATTTATGTGGAAACTCCCACTTCGCTTGAGCATAATTCAGTATTGACATTCAATATATTATTGCCTCTATTTCGTATCAAGGGACACACTCAGCAACAATGCATCAAGATATTGAACGGAGAACTCACGTACGAGAAACTCATGTTGCGGACGGAAAATACAATACAAATCGTTACAGAGAACGTCAAAGTACTGATATAGCTGCTTCTAGTTAGTTATTTTTGTTACCTGTTATTGTTGCAGTGTTTTTGTTACCTGGTGCCATACCGGTTGAAGAAAATAATTGGCTCTTTCCATATCTTTTTTATGACATTAAATCACCTATAATTTAAAACATTATTTAATTTGGACTCTTATTTAACTAGTAAGTTAGTAGTGCAATGTTTCGTGTTTCTCATGAGTTCTTACTCCACATAAGTAAATTGTAAGAAATAGGTCGGTAGGTACTTAGCTTAGGATTACTTTCTAGTTGTAGTATATATTAGTATCAACTAGCGACCCCGCTCTGCGATCGTATTTCGACCGTTATTCATTTCGTCAAAGGGTTACTTCATTGGCTATAAAAAAAACGCTTACACATCATCATCCCCCGCAGTAGGTTTTTATCTGTATCGCGGGTGGCATAAGATAATAATTATAATGTTTTATTTTCTTTGTGTTGTGACACATAATAAAATTTAGCTTTTTGCAATTCTTCGCCGTGTAAACTTTAACTATACAAAATCACAGACTAGGAGTCATACTACACACAATCCTTAAAAAGGGGGGCAAAGATTTTCCTTTCCTTATTTCATCGATTTCCCTAATGTACTGAACTTAATATAAAACGAATAAAAAATATTACAGTCAGTGAATACAGCTTAATAATTTATTGACTAGCCGGCAATTGCCTTCAATTACAGGAGTTGCTATAAAGGAGATTGCGGTTCTGAGCAATTTGCCAATCACTCAATAAACTAAAGCGCATCACTTGCTGTTTATTCATGGGTGAATTGATTATCTCAGCTACCTAAAGATGAAGGACGGCCGCATATAATTCACCACCAAAGGTGACTGTAATGCATCAATATTTGAGGGCTAATTCTCACCGATTCTAGTTATTCAAAACTATTTGACGACCTGTGTTGCGCGATGGTTTACCTGCCGGATCACCGTGCCAAGGGTCCTGGGTTCAATTCCCAGCTAGGTAGAAATTTGAACGATGAGTTTGAATTTCTGTTCTCGGTCTGGGTGTGAGTGTTCTTGTCGCTGTATGTTTTCCATTATATCCACAACATAGGGGATTCTAGTGTGGGGGGCTATGAGTGTGAAGCGTTATTAATTAATTTAATTTGTTATTCTGTTTTCAGTGACTTACATTCTTATGACTAAATTCACATACTCATGAATCATAAAATAAGAATGTAATTAGTCATTGAGTGAGCAGTTGTTGTGGTTTCAATGACAAAAAGTCATTGCAACTACGAGTAAGTTAACTAACGCTAACGTTAGCTCTCTCACTTTCGATATCGCCTTTACTATTTTTATTCATAAAAAATAATTAAAGTTATAGAAGGCTTATGACGTTTATAAAGTGTGTTATTTCTTTCACTTTTATGAAAAACGATAACGATAAAACATATTATCACAGCTATAGCTTAAATACGTTTATGAAACGTTTATGAATAAGCCCTTAACTTGTAACAATAGCGTCAATTACATCAAAACTTTTCCTATTCAAATAACCGGGATAGGGTCTTGGCTATCCCAAAATATATTTCATCGAAGTGTGAATCAGATCATATAACCATTACTCGGGCAGCATATGCTTATAAGTGTAACTTTGATTTATTCGCCAATAAAGGAATCCATTGCCAGGTGTTACGTTTTGTTGACTTATGCGTCGCGACGATCCTTGTGTGATAAAATTTCTCGCAAAATTTGGTGTCGATGGATTAAGTTTTTAACAATGGAAAAAGTATTGTTATATGCTACAGTTATCTATACTAATATTATAAAGATGAAAGATTTGATTATTTGTTTGCATTGAATAGGCTCCTAAACTACCGAACCGATTTGAAAAATTATTTCACTGTTGGGAAGCTACACTACTAGTATCCCCGGGTGACATAGGCTATATTATATTTTTTTACTATTTTTCCCGAAGGCGATTTTCTAGTAATTATATAACTATAATATGTATCTGATAATAAAAAAAATGTAACCAGCGATACGGTAAATACATTTAAAATGTAGGAGTACAGGAATACTCTATTAAACTCGTAGAGTCCAGCGATTACTAGCATAATAGTTAGTTATTATTTTTAATTTAACTAGCCGAGTGTTAAATAAGGGTTGAAATGTTGTTTAAAAATCGGCCAATTCGCTAAGCGCTACAGAAACTAGGATTTATCTTTACACAGCTAGTTTATTTTATACTTAGTACTCGTATATTTTTGGATGTACGAGTATATCCATGCCACCTGCAACAGTGCATAAGTAAAAGCGTGTGAATGTTTATTTATTAAACAACTGAATATCGATCATTTTATTCACATAACTTTGACCTTTCGGTGTTATGCGGTCTATAGTTCAGTTAAATCAAAATTAATGCGAGCGAAACTGCGACGAACACGTAAATAATGCCTTATCGGGCAGAGGGTTCGTTCGACGTTGACACAATAGCGGAGTAGAATGGAACGTTGACGGTTCAGTTCAGATACGATACTGAAACAAAGGAGACTTAAACCACATTGTTACACCCACAGTACACTCGTTTACGCTTACTTTGTTACTGTCACATGATAATAATAAAAATATTAACTACTAGGAAATCGTCCTCGCTTCGCTTCGGGAAAATAGTAAAAAAAAACATATAATATAGCCTATGTCACCCGGGGATACTAGTAGTGTAGCTTTCCAACATTGAAAGAATTATTCAAATCGGTTCGGTAGTTTCGGAGCCTATTCAATGCAAACTAACAATCAAATTTTTCCTCTTCATAATATTAGTTTATATGATAAATTTTGTCAAGTATTAGTCGAGTATCCCTAATCTTTACAAGCCATACGCAATGTAGGGTTTCGAAGTAGTAAGTTTATCGATTATTACTCAAAGCCAATTATTTCGCAAATGGACCCTTAAAATAAAGTTATACTATAAGTATTGAAATAATTAATTTACAATTATGTACACATTTTATCATTATTATTATTATTTATTATTACACCATATTATCCCGTTCAATAATTATTGTTACCGCCTACCACACCTTCTCACCTACACCATGGGTTGACTGGGAGAGAATGCCCCATGGCATTAAGTCCGCCCTTTGTAAGCCTAGCTTGTAGGTTTTACAATAAAGCTTATAAATAAATAAATAATTCCAAAAATGGTTCTTAAGAGACCCATAATATTTTTGAAAGATCTTTTCAACTATACCCCCACACTATGGAGTACGCGACGAATAAAAAATTCATCCTCACGTTATCTGTAACCCCGGTGCCCTGAAAAAAAAGGTTTTTCAATCATTCTAGCATTAAGAGTCTCGGCGCTTTGTTTCGGACAGACGGACAGACGGACGGACGAACATGACGAAACTATAAGGATTCCGATTTTACTTCGGAACCTTAATGAAGAGTTTTGTCTTGGTTTAATACATTAAAACACACGTAGAATACCTACCTGAAATGAAAATTTTGTTTTGATCCAATATGACTATATTCGAGGGTACATTTAATTACATCTATATACCTAAACATATTATTATTATTATAATTTTGAATAAAAACCCTGGAATGTTGATCGCATTTTCAGCAACGCATCTGTAAACTAAAAACATAATGAATATGAGTGGAAACATGAAAGTTAAATGCCAGATAATATTATAAGCCTAAGGAGTGCATAATATTTTTTATAAGGAATAGATACCGTTTATTTGATCACAAATGGTGTATTTTGGCACGACTCTAAATCGGCATAACGTTAGGCATAAGATTAGGTCACATAGGTCTAAAATACATGTTTGCTAAGTCACGTTCTCAGTGTTGGCCCGACATGCCTCACGCGCCCGTTCCGTGTAAATCTTTCACGTAACCCATTAAGATCAGCTTTGCGCAAACACTATAGTGATAGCTGGACCTAACGTTCAAGGAACGATCGTTCTAACACTTTAGATAATATTAAGTTGGCTTCCACCCATTAATAACCTACTACTGAGGACGGGTCTTTCCTTTTGAGGAGGCCTAGAGCATACTCCACCACGCTCCTCTAGTACGGATTAATGGAGGGGTTAGTTAACCCAATTGTCGGAAGTTTTCATAAAGGTCTTCGCCTTTATGTACACGAATAAAAATCGATACAAAAACTGTAACTGATCGTCGCCTGTACAAAGAAATCATAAACCCTTAACAGTAATTTTTAATGGTTTTATTTTCTCAAAAATAGCTCACCCAAATGAGCCATCGTTTTAGAAAGACAATTTCAACAAATGTAATAATTTAAATATAATTAAAATTGTACTCGAGACTTGCCTCGAGTTTTATTAGATAGCTAATTATGAACAAAATATACCTATACCTAAAAGATACCTAAAACCCGTCTACCTAATACTAATACTAACCTTAACATTGCTCAATATCAGTATTCTGCAAGTTCTAAACTCTAAACAATGATGATGAAGATCGTAAGAGAGGTCAATTGACCTCTGTTTGTGCTCGTAGTAGCCCTGTCAATACAAGACGATATGCACGCTTTTATTGTCAAATTAAAGTGCTTGAGATATGACATACAACGTTAAAATGCCTTCGTATATTATTGTAGTGTGATTGTTGTAGTGAAACAAAAGATAAACGTGTGTGTTGCAGCTCTATATGGAACAGATTTTTCGGTTGATTTGTAAGGGCATGACGTATCTATATTTTTTTAAACATCATTGACTCTAAAGTAAATAATATTCATCAGCGAGATAAAACGTGTATTCTGTAACAATATTTAGCCAGCTGAAACTCAAACTCTAATAAACCCACACAACACACTTCCAGTGACGTACAATTAAAACTTGTCTCATTAATAACTGGAGATTTAGGTAGCTGCGGTGAGCTGGTCGTCCAACTTGAGCTGCACCCTTGTAAGATATAAAACGGATAGATTGATGATGCTTATAAAACTTGCCAAACTGTTTTTTAGATAGGGAAGTATCACATACACGGTAGTCAGATTACGGATATTTTGATATTTTTTTAACCGACGAGAAAAAAAGGAGAAGGATTTTTTTTATTTAATGTATGATCACGCAGCAATAGGCATAGGATGGTCCGATTTTAATGATTCTTTTTTTAATCGATGGGATATGTCTTGAAGTTGGTCCAATTTTTTTAGAAAATTTTATTCCTACCCTAAAGGTCAAAAAATAGGGGATGATTGATTGTTCATCCATGGAATTTTTACCCATTAGCCCAATCCAACTTTGTAGTGGATGATCCGATTTCGATGATTTTTATTTTTGGATAGTTGATAGTTGGTCTCATAATTATTTATTTACTGTTAATTTAGGATCTTAATTTATAATACTAAATGTTTTATTTTTGCCTTTTACTTTTTCGTTGGGTAAATTTGTTAAAAATTGTAAATTTGTTATTATGTAAATGACCGACAAAGATACCCGAAGGTAAGTAGTCACCGTCGCCCGTGTACATCAGAGACAAATCTTTTGTCGTAGCAGTTCGTGTCGGTTCGAAGCAGTTGCCTATTTGTGCATGTGTAAATTATGCCTTACTACTCGTGCATGCGTGAATAGTGCCTTAAGAATGTATTCGCCACTTCTATTATAATAACGGTCCCGAATAATGACCATCCGGAGATTCATCCTAGTGGGAACAAGTCGTTATCTTTATGTGAAAACTAGTGTTTACCTGGTATTTGTGCTTAATTTACTGAAACTCCGTTCATTACTTTTTGCACGAAACAGTTACAAACAGTTGCAAATCGTTATTCATATACTTGCACCTCTATATCCCACCCTCAGTGGAAAAAGAGCATAAGTCGTCTTACGTTGAATTTTAGTTATTAATATGATTGGAAAGAGGGACAGAAGCTGTATATGCTCAATTTTTTTCAAATTTTTATCATTAATGCAAGAAATTTGAAGAGATTTGATTTGTGCAAGAAATCGTAATGTAAATTCCTTTGACTACTTACTGATATTTTAACAGTATTTTTGCTCTCCTGTAAAATTGCAATTTTCAAGTTATGCCTTTTTTCCACTGAGGATGCGATATTACGAGTAGATAGCAACATATTTGTCTTTATAATGCTTTATCAAAACTAACTCGCGCATCACACAGCACAAGACATACAATCAGAAGTTGTCTCATTAGTACAAGAGATTTAGAGCGCCGTAGAGACTTGATTATTTGACTTAGAAGCATAATGCTTTGTGTAGTGACTGACATTGTTTGCTGTTATAATGATTGGTTGTACAGTATGGTAGCTTATTACTTACATTAATAATAACTGACGAGATCAAAGTCACATCTCAAGACGTATTAGTTTGTGGAGCTTGTTATGTAAACGTAGTATACCAATTTCCAATTTTAAGAAGTTTATACGCTATTATTTCTATAAGAAAAACATGGTTGACTTTTAATGAACGACTAATTTATTTGGATAAGAAACGTATACAAAAGAAGTAAGGTACATAGCAGACACTTATATTAAAACCTTTTTCATATCACATCCAACAATTGTCTTTGTTTATTACCTTCATATTACGTACGTACCTACGGAAAAAAAGCATAAGTCGTCTTAAGTTTAATTTTAGTTATTAATATGATTGGAAAGAGGGACAAAAGCTGCATATGCTCAAATTTTTTCAAATTTTTATTATTAATCTTGACGTTTTTGTGCAAGAAATCCTAATGTGACTGTGTCCTTTGACTACTTACTGATATTTTAACAATTTTTTTACTCTCTTGTAAAATTGCAATTTTCATCTTATGCCTTTTTTCCACTGAAGGTGCGTTATCACGTGGGTTCAAGACAGAAGTGTATCCAATGAGCGTTCG
Organism: Thymelicus lineola; assembly: GCA_963932265.1. Classification (NCBI taxonomy): domain Eukaryota; kingdom Metazoa; phylum Arthropoda; class Insecta; order Lepidoptera; family Hesperiidae; genus Thymelicus; species Thymelicus lineola. The sequence continues at coordinate 2,740,769 of OZ010688.1, read as the reverse complement.
CCTACGGAACATTGGATACAATTCCGTAATTACTGTTGGTAGGTTGGTTCCTGCACGTAAGAGACTAACAGAATTGCTACCTTGTTAGTTGTTCTGCGGACTGTGTATGTCTCAAGTGTCAGCGTTTTAATACTACAATACCAATACAGACCTCTCTTTGAAGGTACAGGTCGTTGACTTTAAAAATGATCGTGGTGGCATTTTAAAACTATTGTTATAACATGAAAATATTTAGAAACAATTTACTATTAAATAAATATAAACATTGCCAATTCAATTTTATATCAATTTTATAGTGGATATCTATCGTGTTTCACTACGTTAAATATTTTTGTGATGACATTTATAGATCAATGTCGACAGTCTGTATTATGCGCCATCTTCACATTATCTTAAAATTGTTGTATGGGAAAAGTAGAAAATTGTCTCTATCAATGGGCACAATGTGCCTAATTCACATTGAAGTGCAATGTCATAGAACAGACATCTCGAACAAAATGGGTTTCCCGCCCGGGAGGTTCGATTTTCAAAATTGAGACCCCGTTCTCCTTTCAAAATCGAACGAATCCATTGAAGATTAAAGCCACGTGGCGCCAATGCATTGGGACATACATGGTGTTCGCGGTGTCGGTTCTATACGCTAGTAATAATACTTCAATGCTAATGCATTATTTTAGTGGACTCAAACCAACTTAGAATTATTGCCTTTCAAATAAAACCGTTTTAGAGGCATATGGGATGGATGGCTTCGAAGTCTATAAAGGACATCCGTAAAATATTTTTTGTGTTGTATGGTAAATATAGTTAAATAAAGTGAAATAAATAATTTCACCTACAGGTTGACTATACTGGCTGGTTGGTTGGTTATACTTGTTGCATAAACTGAGTGGGGACACGTTCATTTTTAAAGTTTAAGATCTCTACTAAAACGTTTAGTTTATGCATTTTAATATCTGTCAAGTAATCCTTTATAAATGTACAACTTAATACAAGACAAAACTGTGCTTGTCATAATCCTTCTTCACAATAAGTGGAAATGTATTTCAGGATAGTAAGCATTTAAAAGAAGCCTTTTAGCTTTTTATATAAGACGGGCGGAAACTGCTAATGTATAATTCTGTGTTATGTTTTCTGAATTGTTCGAAATTGACTTATTAAATTAAATTAAACTGACTTAATGAAATGTCGATGGATATATAGTTTACGAATAAAAAACTATTATAGTCCCATTCAGCATCAAAAATAACAGTAGATCACTTGGCAATGCCATACAGAACTAACAAAATCCCCAATATTTATTTACAGAATTTCTACAAAGATGAAAACAATAACATCTGCCAACTCGCAAAGTAATTGGAAAAAGCTTAGTAAAAAATTTGGGGCAACGCAAAGCCGGTTGCGGAAATTCAACAGGGCTAAGAACAATATCGTTCACTGTGCTTTGTAGTCCAGAACAAACACGTGTGGAGGGCTGCATTGTTGTTGCAAACATTTCTTTGTGGCTCGCAACAAATACGTGTGTTGGAACAATCTTAATTAGAACATCGATCTGGGTCAGCTGTATCAATTGTTGGTATAGAGTAGACAGATAGCAAAACAGGCTTATACGCTGCCTCAATAAATGAAAAACATTGAAAATCCCGTGCTCCTTTCTTCTATTTTTGTGGCGGATGAAAAAGCATTTTAAATTCTTTATGCATGACATTTTAATTATTTAGATTTCATGTCCATATTTTTAGTCATTAAACATAATGTATTATGTAGATTATAATTATAAAAGACACAGTTAGTTAGTTATAAGACACAATTATATAGGCATTTGTTATTGCTACGAGTATATGTAATGGAGGCATTCCTGCTATTTATACATACCAATGTATTTTACTTAAATAAACTGTAGGTTTACTATACCATAGGTAGGTTTAGTAACCCAAATAATTTAATAACTAAGTATCCAACTCTTTGAATAAGTTTGTGCCACTAGCGCTCATCCACTCAATTACTGACCAATTAACTCAGTCAATCGTGGTTACTGGGTTATAGACCGAGGCATTTCAGGTGCCATTAAATTATTTAGATACCTAGTTCACCAAAATAATTATGTATGTTACCAAAAGGTCACCTAATAATCGGAACGATTCAAGAAGATCATCTTAAAATATTTTATCGTGCTCGTTAAGCCCTGGAACATCATCTAGATTTAGTAGTTAAGAGGGTCTCGTGCATCGATAATAAGTTGCCAAGCCAAGACGCTGTTAAAAACATGGACCCCGTTTTCAATTCCGTCTTTTAACTGTCCTTCCACCGACAAAGTTTACTTAGCGCCTGCAGACAGTCTGTATCCAGTATAAAACGCAATATCGCGTCTGCTTTTTCCGGACCTCTTTATTTTTTAAACCGAGAATCACTTCTTTGCATTTTTCCTTTTCATTTTGTCCCGCGTTTCATTTTAAAATCGCTTTTACACTCGTAGTGTATTAACAAAGACAGAATAACGTTGACGTATTTCAGTATTTCCTCGTTTTCCTTTTAGATTGCATTCTAATGCTTAAGGGAAAGCATAATTTTAACGTACGGTATTAAAAGTTTAAAATATTTTATGTAACTTCCAACCGGCATTACTAGGGTTATAATTAATGCAACAAATTCCGTTGTTTACATAATAATATGTCATTTATAATTAAAAGTAAATTTTAACGTTTAGATTTTTATAACACTAAATCAAAAAATTGGAATGGCTTAAATTTTCGTACGCTAACAAAATACGGATTTTTATCATTTTAATAGTAGGTATGACTTACTCTAAAATAAAGCGGGAAAAGCAAAAGTATTGGAACGAAATAATCCTTATATTTTAATGCATATATTTTGTTTAATTTTTATTAATAAGAGTTGTAAAATCTATCGGTATCGGTATCTAAACAGAATCAGTTCACCAAGATTATAATAAACTAGCAATCACCCTCGCTTCGCTTCGGAAAAAATCTTAAGTGCTCTAGTTAACTTACATAACATACTCTTAAAGCAGCATGATCGCTCATTAGAACAACGTTACTATGAAAGGTCAATACACGAAATAACGATTCGATATTTTTAGGGTTCATTACCTCGAAAGAAAAAACACGGTTCCCTTATGATCACTTACTCCATTGCCCGTCTGTCTGTTTGTATTTCAAGACCTTTTTTCTCAGGAACGTGTGAAGGTAACAAATTAAAATTAATCCAACACTCAGGTCTGCAATCCCTAGAAGCTGTGAAAACATATAATATTCTGTATTCTCAACGCAATCAAAAAACATTCGGCTAGAAGGAATGTCTTAGGTAAAACGTAGGTTAAATAAAAAATCTTAAAACTGTGAATTTGTAAGTATCACAAAAAAATAATTTTAAATCTATTTTCAGAACTTGGTAATTTGATCGGGACCCATATCGATACATATATGGGGACAACAGTTTTTAAACGGCAAAGTTAAATTTGTTCCGTTTATCTTTTCGTTACACAACTATGTTAGGTTTTACTAAACAGTTAAGTTAGGTTCAACAACCCTGCTCGCCTTGTCGTGGCGGGGGGGCTTAGTAACCGTGGACTGGTCACCCACGGTGAAGCCAAGAGGCAACCAGGGCCGGCCTGTTTGGGCTGCCGGCTGGCCCGAGGAGGGCGCTCCCAGCGGGCTGAATAAGTCCGCTGCGGACGCGCGCCGAGGTGGGACCGCAGAAGAAGAGGAGTGCCGGTATTACGGTGCGCCGTTCTCCCTATCTTCTGCGGCCGTGGAGGGATCGCAGGGGGAGAGGCGTGTTGGTATTGCGGTGCGCCACTCTCCCTACCCCCTGCGAGCTGGCGGGGCCGTTCCGCCGAAACGGCATTGGTGGGGCCGCAGAGGAAGAGGCATGTCGGTATTACGGTGCGCCGCTTGCCCTATCCTCTGCGGCCGAGATGTGGTCGGTGGAGGAACCACAGACCTGATCCTCCACCGGGTACCAGTAATCTGGTATCCATGGCCTCCTAGTAGCAGACTCAGGGGGAGTCTGCTACAGTACTGGTGGAGGCCGAGGAGGAAGGCGCACCTTACCATCTGGTGCGCCCATCGTGGAGGGCCTTCGGGCTTTCGCGATGGAGCCGCTCGTGGGCGGCTGCCGCTGGCGGGGTCGCGGATGTGTGCGAAAGCGTTCCCGTAACCCCGTCACAAAGCGGCGAAGCGGAAGATGGGGGGGTTTTTAGTGGGTATACCGTGGGTCTCATTAGCCTATACGGGAGTCCCACATAACCACTCGGGTAACCCCTGCGCCCGGGTGGTATGCGTAATGCATTTTCCCCCCCGGAAAAAAAAAAAAAAAAAGGTTCAACAACCCTAGTTCGCACTGCGCCGGTTGCTTTTACTTATTATTATTATTTCATCATATTATTTTCTAAATTTTGTGTTTCCTACTTAACCCTTAGTACTTAAATTACATTGAATAAATAAATTGTAAGAATGTTTGCTGATCCATCAGTATTTCACATTAGGTACCCAGACTTTAAAAAAAGAAATAGTCTTATATCGTTCTCCAAGGTACAATCTATGTCTATACCAAAACACATCAAGATTGGTTCAGCGATAAGAGAGAGTTAAGGTTAATTCGATGAGTTATATGAGAATGGTAATAAAGGAGCAACACATTTTCGCATTTATTACATTGTAGTCTTGGCAAATCAATAATTCGGCAAAGCTTCACAGAAAATGAGAAAATTCAGCACTCTGCACTCTCAACACGATGTTCCTCAGGACTGCATTATAACAGAACTACAACATCACTACTACGGAACTCTAAAAATGACGGAACACTTAGTTATTTCAAAGAACAATGCTAAGCTTGATTTAACACGCCGCAATACATTTTATTTCGTGGATTTATGTATTTTATGATCAATTATTCAATTTGTTCAATGTCTACTATTTGTACAACACCAAATTACGATTTTCAACCCCTTCCAGGGTAAAATACAAAAAAATGCTAAAACGTTGGAGGCCATAATACGCAATTAATGATTTTAAAAAAGTGAATATAAAAATAGATATTTAGTAAAAAATATTTCAGTGCCGTATTCTAGCTCCATCTTGCGAAATACAAATAAACTAAGAAATGCATGTATGCCTTATTTTGTGTGAAGAAAAGGTTTTTGTAAGATTAAAACAAATTAAAAACTCGTTTCTCGGTTTTGGTATCGTGAAAGTATAGATTTACAACTTAAAAAATCATTCATTTCGAAATCACAGACATTCACTTCAGTTATATTTATGTGTATTTGAATTATTGTAAATTTGTAAAAAAAAAATAAGTACTCGCTTTGGCTCCACCTCGCAAAATATAAAAAAACTAAGAAAGAAAAGGTTTTTGTATGTTTAAAATAAATCGACTCATATTTTATTTTCTCGCTTTGTTATGTAACCCTAAAAAATTTACTATAATTTAAGTTGAAGACTCGATATTGGAGTAAAGTCCTGATGAAATCCGTTCAGTAGCTTCAGAGATTAATAAAGACAAACAAACAGACAAACAAAAATTAAAAACTCATTTTTCGGTTTTGATATCGTGCTAGTAACGATTTATAACATGAAAAATGCAGTTATTTCGAAATCACAGACACACATACTAATTATATTATATATTAAAGGTGTATGTATTAAAGGCGTTGGCGTGAATCAACACATACAGAGCCATCTAGTTGCCAAGATAGTAATCGATTATTTATTGGATATCGGTTACTCATACAGACTTAATTTGCGTTTTTCTACCACTTCCCAGGTGAAATTTATAAAATGCTGAAATTATATTGGAGTTCATAGATACGCAAGCAATATGCTCTTAAAAACAAAATACAAAAATAGATATCCACTCAGTAATAGGGATTTGAATTAATGAAAAAAATAACCTTTAAATGCATTTTATGGCCTTTCCATGCAATATAAGTAAAATCTAAGAAATGCATGTATAACTCTTTTTGTACGGAGAATACGTTTTTAAAAGTTTAAAACAAATCGGCTAATATTTTTTTATTTTTTCATACAAACTATCCCTAAGGAACCCTTTAGTATGGAACCCTAAACAATTGCTTAGTTGTTAAGTTGAACACTTTGCAATATCCTAGTAAAAGTGTTGTTAAAATTCGTTCAGTGGTTTCGGAGATTAGCGGAGACAAACAAACAGACAGACAGACAAAAATTTTAAAAACTCATTTTTCGGTGTTGGTATCATGCAAGTAACGATTTGCAACTTGAAAAAATCATTTATCTCGAAATCACAGACAAACTCTTCAATTTTATTAATATGTATAGATGTATAGATAATACCTATCCACTCCGCTATTCGCTAACAAAACCGCTTAAACTAAACCCGTACGTCGCCCAAGGGTCTTTTGTACCCAAGATATAACCGTAAACACGGGGCTCTTGTAAAGACAGTTAATAGGGGTCAGTATAGCTGTTTACTTTTTACTGGTTGCTACTATTTTTAGTGGGTACTCAAAGTTTAGGCGCTACTTGGCTTACTTTACACCTGCGTGTTGTTTAGGGTTATAGTAATTCTGTAATTTATTACCTTTTTCCCCGATGGTTTTGTCATCAAAATTTCAACTATTTCAATTATGTATTTTAATACAAGCTTTTATTTAAATTACATTTTTGTTACTTTGTTAGTAGGTATGTATTTTGGGTCAACTTTTGCTAGCATGAAATTTTATTTATTGCTTTATTTCCGACGCTATTACATTTTAATTTTATGAGCACAGCATCCAACGATGATATCAAAGTTGTTTTTGCTTTTTATTTCACTATAAAAACGTGTTTTAAATTAATTGACCAACATAAGTGATCGGTCAAAATAAGCCTCATTGAAAATCAGCGCAACAATCTCATGTTTGAAGAATGTGCTATTTGATCCTGTTCTGTTCAAGTACCTATCTAGAAATCATAAACCTATGAGAGAAAAACCTCCTTTGATCCACAACTGAGTAATTCAAAACTAATATTTTAGATGTTTCTATTCGTATTCATCTAATTAGTTTCATAATAAAATATGTGTTTGCAAAGTTTATGATTTATGTTGTAATACAACTGAAAGCTTCCCAAAGAAATATTAAAAAGGGTACAATATTCTTCCGTTTTCTATTATTATACCCTCTTTCTCTTTGCCGCCGGTAGCCACAAAGGATTCAAATATATCACAGGCCTACGTCACCGAAATGGATACAAATGGATCCGTACACAATATTAATATTACAAAAAGTCTTACATCAAGGCACGAGGGACTGACATCGGAGTCGCTAAAAGCAGGAAGAAGTAAATTACGTTGTCAAACAAACACATAATTTTATATAAAGACGCAATCATTTCAACGGGATCGCGACGGAATATGGGGTTACGCACTACGGGATTGACACACGGATAACTAGTTTAGGAAGCACGTCAAACGTTAATAAAACTGGTCATTCGTGGTCGCGCCATTCGGCCTACATTTTATATTGTATATTGCCAACAGCAACATGGTACATTGTGAACTGCACAAAAACTAAAAATTAAGACCTCTATGTAACCACAATCTTTGCAAATAAAATATTCATTCATTCATTCATTCAACTATCCATTTAAAAAAAACACACACAATTCAAGTGCAATTTGTCACTTGGATCAATATGGCATACGTAGATATTCCAAAATATATGAATGCTCTAATAAGAATTTGCAATTTCTCGTGGATAATAATACTTATGTGCAATTGGATAATTTGCACCTTTATATCAAAAGCTCACTTATGACTAAAATTTCACTTGGGTCATAATATGTCAGTATGGTTCCGACTTAGTCAATTGATCTATATTTAGTAGTACGAGGTTCTTTCTATTCGTATGTCGGAGTCGAATGTAACAGAGCACGCCCTCCAGGGATCTTAATAGCCGCTATTTGACGCGAGACATTGACAAATACGTGTCTCTGGCACACGCTAACTGTTAGCGGCTGCTGAGATAACACTAAGACTGTATGTCGTTACAGATTTTATGTTTCAGGAAAAATATTTGATTTTCACCAACAATATAACTGTAATTTTATGTTTCGGTAAAATTACATCGATCGTGGCCGTGGGGAGAAACTCTTAATGCATTTCCTATTATAGCATGCAACATGACATGCATTTATAGTCCGATATCTAGATTAGTCCAATTTGGTCTAATTGGCACTACATTTTATTGATATAATAATAAAAAAATTATATTATTAATAGTAAACAGAAATCAGTTTTAGCATTAAAAAAATAACAGCTTATCCTTAAATCCTTTACATTTTACGCCTGCATTATTTTAAAATTACTATCTACGTCAAAAACACCCTGTATAATTGTTTACTAAATAAGACTCGTATATAGAAACATTACTATACATACAGAGAAAGATACCTCATGCTGCATGATTACGCCTATAGATGTATAACTTCAAAAATAAGTACTTTATATCCTTTTCCAGTTAATGATCTACTTGTGTTTTAATTTTATTTTATTTTTAATTTATTTAGTACACACAAATAATTAAAAGAATAATTACAATAGTAAATTTAGTACTAGGGCACTGCTTATTCCATGGAGGAATCTCTTCCAGCAGACCCATAAAGAGGAGAATTTCATTAGTCAGGCAAACTCAGTGTGCACTTTGTAAATATTAAGTAATTTAAAAAGACAAAAGGAATTATATATATATATATATATATATATTATAATAATAAATAATAGATATTTATAATAATAAATATATTATATAAATAAATAATACATAACAAGTACATAAATAAATATTTCATATACAAATAAATAATATTAAATAGATAATATCACATAATACAAGGTATAAAAATAGTTGTCATTCACAGGACTTAAGATAAAAAATTTTTACACGTTCTTTAAACATGTGGATAGTTTTTGATTCTCTTATGTTAGGCGGAAGGGAATTCCATAATTTTACAGCCTGGACGGTAAAAGAATGGGAATAGTAGCTGGTTCTGTGTGAAGGACATTTAAGTAGGGTTTTAACGATTGACCTGCAAGGGATATCTGTAGGACGAAAAAAGGAAAATCTCTCGCGTAAGTATGTTGGGGAGGTAGGGGAATTAAGGATATTAAAAAGGAGACATAGCATTCTGGTGTTTCGTCGAAGCCGAATTGGGAGCCACTTGAGATCCTTGCGAAATTGAGATATTCGGTCAAATTTCTTTAAGCCAAAGATGAAACGGATTGCCAAATTCTGCAAGCGCTCAAGTTTGTTTAGGAGCTCCATATTAGCATCCAAGTAGCATGCATCTGCGTAATCGAGTATGGGTAAAATTATCGTCTGGGCAAGTGAAATCTTAGTATTCAAGGGCAGGAAATTTTGTAGACATTTCAACGAGTGCATTGAGTAGTGGATTTTCTTGCTGATATAACTGACATGTGCACCCCACGCCAGATGTCGGTCAAATATAACACCAAGATTTTTAGCTGTATCAGCATAGTTGATAGGAGTGCCATCGAGGTATAATGCTGGTAGTAAATTAACATCTAGGCCGGAATGTACATGCTTGCTACCTATGACCATGGCCGTTGACTTTGTAGGATTTATCATTAGACCAAAAGAATTTGACCATTCACAAATCCGAGACAAGTCCTGATTCATAGATGCAATTGCCTCGTTTGCCATATCTAAGGGAAAGTGGCGATATAACTGCAAGTCGTCTGCATACAGATGGAAATTTGAAGAGATTACACTCACAATCGAGTTAATGAAGATAGAAAAAAGTAATGGAGATAAGACGCCACCCTGAGGAACGCCCGCAGTGAGCTCACACCAATCTGAAAGGGTTTGTTGATAACGTATGCACTGCGAACGACCCCGAAGATATGATTCAAACCATGAAATAGAAGAGGAAGAAATATTAATAGACTGAAGAATACCAAGAAGAATGTCGAAATCTACTGAGGTATGAAATTTCATGAAAATCCGTACAGTAATTTTTGTTTGAAAGAGTAACAAACAATCTCATAAGCTTTAACATTTACAATATTATTATCAGGATTAGAAGGATAAAAAGCGTCGTAAGATTAAATATATCGAGTAATAAATGTTCCAAAAAGATCTTGTCAAGAAAAGGGTTCTTTTCCGCAAAGGATAATATGGCAATGTACTAGAAATTATGTATCATACGCTTTTATAAGTGGCAATTACTTTTAAATAATAACGAACCATATGAAGCGCTCATAGCGTTTAATATTGAAGTAGGATGATAGCTATCCTGCTGGGTACTAATACTAGTAAATCAACACAATGATTTGAAAAGAAAGGATAGGCCTGTCGGAATATTTCTCACCTATGTACGTAGGTTCATTATCAGCAAAATATAACGGAATCTCATTCATCATAGAAACTCAGGCCTAAGTAGACAAGACTGGAAATTGGCTGTCAATTAGATCATTGCAAAAGGTTTAATTTCTCCAATTTTTACGGCTGTCAGCAATGGCCAACTAAGGAAATCCTAGAATGAATTACCTTAATTATAGGTTATGATTATGTCATACTCGTGTCACAGTGCTATTTAATATGTATGTTGCACTTACTATAAACCAAATACCTACGAATAATCATTACAAACGTAATAAAATAAAAAGTTTCTCAAAAATACTAACACTTAAACTACGAGTTTAATGGCTAAAACTAAGTTGGCGGGTGACTATTATATGTACTATCTACTACTTCAATGGTTTTCACCCAAAACGAATGTCATAAAAAGGTTGTTTAATAAAAGCTATTACATATTTCAAGAGATTTTATTAGTTATCATTATAATATTATATTAATATTTCGTCTAGTTGTGCAGGAAGCGCTATATTTCGTTGGTACCTTGCCCAATCAAGATACCATAATATACCCATTGTAAGTATGGCCACAGCAACCTCCTGATCTTCTAAAGATGTATAGGGTACATTATCCAGTGTTCTGGACTTATTCTGAACCTTTGTCAGTCACAAAACAGGCGATTAAGGAGTCCATATTCATATAGTATTGGTTTGCAAGAAATTGTAGCGAAACTGCGAAACACATTCACCAAAACACAAGTACGAAAGCGAATACAATAGAAAATTAAAATCACTGTGTGCGTGTCGATGAGTTTCAATAGTAAATAGGACTCCAAATACGCTGAAAATATTTGATAGTAAAAATATACAAGAACTAGAAAGAACGTGGAAAGATGAAAGATCGATGACAAATATGACAATACAGTGATGTTATTTATAAATACTATGGTTACCAAAATGACATTATTAGGGATTACATCATCTTTGTTGTCAATCGATTAATCGATGTCAAAATATTCGAAATGTAATTTAATAAAATTAGCGTAACGATTAAATGGTAATTATAATATATTACATAGTTTTGATTTAAATGGAATACGAGAATATGTTAAAATTAAATTAATATTATAATTATAATCAATAAATAATATATAAAACATATTATTATGTTCCATCAATCGATAATTATCAATCGATTCAATCGATTATAACATCGTATGTAATGAGGTAAATACTGTGAAAACTTTTTTGCATTATTTTGTTCATTTCGCAAGAGCAGCTGAAGCTAAGATTTAAATATGTTTATCTTATAAATAAGACGAATTTTTTGGTATATAGTTTACTCTTGTCTAGTCCGATGTTCTAACACAGATTACATATGGTTCGGGGCCGAAAATTGGGGATCTCCTTTACGTGCATTGGGTCTATCCTCACGCAAAGAAGCTAATGACCATTCTATGCGTGAGGTACCGTCGACATTAAACTTGTACACAAACCAAGGTTATTCTCAAGTAGGAGGCTTTTTACCTAACCCCAGGCGGTTATTCAATATACTGTTTTTTTCTGTATTTTAAATGCATAAGTGCGTATGATACGATATACATACATTACGATTTAAAATCTGACATGTTACTTTAGAATCCGTGTTTTATTTACGGCTAACAGAAGTAGCTATAATTTTTTTGTTATGCATATTTATTTATTTTTTATATAAAATATTTATGAAATAAAAACGAGACCGCAATTTAGTCCGGGAAAATAAAAACTCGTAAAAGTCCTACACTATTTACTATCATAAACAGGAACAGCTATTCCTCGTTTAAAGTAGCGCTAAGTAAACAGTCTGTTTGCGAAGTCAGAAAATACGAGTATACGCTCGCATTAAGGCACTGGGCATACTGACGGCGAATCACGTCGCTTATGATGCACTAGACAACTATGAATGTAGCAATTTCTCACCATCACCCTTTTTTTTGTTATCGCTGGAAAATCCTCATGGATACCCGACAGGCGCGGGGGGGCGCTGTGGGGTTATGCCGGACTCTTACCGGCTAAAAAACCAGCGGTGTTCCTCCTCACCGTCTTCCGGCGGAGCTGCGGGAACGCTTTCGCACACTTCCATCGCTTCTCACCATCAACCTGGGTTGGCTGGTAGAAAATGCCTTTAGGCATTAAGTCCGCCCTTTGTGAAAATCTATTTTACGTCTTACAATAAAGATTAAATAAATTCATGATGGTACGGCGCAGCCTTTTCTTAAGTTTTTAGTTTCGTAGCTTAGTTCAAGAAGTACTTATGCTAATGAAGTTATTATCTGTCATTAATCATTATCTTTCTGGTGATACGTATAATTTTGAATTCCGAAAATCCATTGTTAGCTTACGTCTACCACTTTTAAACTAACTTCTTGCCAAATTTCATTTTACTCGGTAACTAGATAGATACTATCGCTTTTATATATCATCGTTGACGGTGAGACAAAACAACAGATAGTTAGAGTGAACTCGCCAAAGGATCCGACATTTTTTTCCGACACACACCAGCAAATTAACACAAACAACAGGACACCCTTTATATTTAACTTTGTATCGTTTACCTATACGAGAGGATCTTATTCACGAACAGTTCGCCTATCATGGAAGTTCTAATTCACCTACTAATTGCCATAATTATGTAGACTGATGCTTCAAGAAATAATTTGTTTTCATTTGATATTAACACGTTACCAGCGTAAATTCAAAGAACATTCTGCCTTGTGCTATGGATACCTAAAAAACCCTTTAATTAAACTTTCCAGTTGTGCGTTCGGGACATCTTCAGTCCCCTAAAATAACAGTTTTGAAATAATTTATAGCTTCCTCAAAACCAAAGATATATTTATGATTTTTTATGGCTTAAAAATAGGCTATGACATTAGGGTAAACCGCTGTTACAAAAAAAAGTAGGGATCTATTGTGTTATACTCCGTTCCGCAACAGAATATGTGTAGCTTTTACTGATGGGAATAAAATTAAAAAAATAATAATAAAAATATTTAATTAAAAATTAAAAAAAAAAATATTAATGATTTTAATTAAAATTTTTTAAAATTTTCTTTTAAAATAACTCATTGTTTTCATACTCTTTATTTCTACAATGAAACCGTATTTACGAGCGTAATAGTTTGATCTCCCGTCCTTGCGACTTCGGGGCTCACGATTCACGGGTATCAAAAACCCCAAATGCAAGGAGTGAATATATAATATGTTTGCTTCAGTGCGTTAAGAGATTTAGTCGAAACCTACTAAATTTTATTACATAAGCAAAGCGAGAAGCATAGTCTTTATCATACACACGGAAATTTAGACGTTATAGCCTCCAACATAGAGGGAAAGAACACGATTCTTGATGCCGGACTTTGTCCCCAGAAATTTGTCAATCCCGTAATGAATGTGTAATGTAACATCATCGTTTAGTATTTAATATCATCATCCCAATCCATAAATGTCCCAGTCTGTGTAATTATGACCTAAGCACAAAAGTTAGAGCTTTACGGGTTGTAAAATACTATTAACAACGAAACGGAATCAAGATTACATAAATTTAATATTCGCAGCTATTAATTCCTAGTAAAATCTTTATAATAAACATTTTTGAGTGTAAAACGAAGTTATTGATCAGCGAGCCATGTCGGAACGTAAACACGGGTTCTTCATTTGCATAACTCATTAGGGCTACCAATATTTGTTGTGTTTATTTTATTTTGCCTTTTGTATTCTTTTAATGCATAATTAATTTTTGTTGCGTGCTGGGCCATGCTTAAAAATACATTCCGCTTTTGTATCGAGACTAAGTTGTTTGTTAGAGAAGTTGGTTTGAGATGCACGGAGGAAACATTCAAGGCTTAAAAGACCTCGCAGGAACGAAAGCTGAACCAAAATGAGCAGTAGTAGAAAACTTTGCGTGGATTTGATCCATTGGGGTGCTGGGGCGAAGAGAAATCCAGATTACGTCTTTTGTACAGATTACTTTATCCCTCAGTGCCATATGTGGGGTATCGATTGATGGGGTATTCTATTATGAAGGACAAAAGACAGCCAGAATTATTCCCAGTTAGCGCAAGCTGTAAATAGGTGCAAGTTATGTCACTATGATTCTACCCTTTAGAAGACATAAACAAGCATTTTCGTTTAATAAAAATTCAAAATCATTTATACATTTATGAACGTAATTAGCTTGTACCATTGTTCTGAAACGGTACTTTATAAACCGAGCAAAAAAGTCTGCGTGAGAAATTACTCAGTAAGTACATTTTTAATATTTTTCTTAAATAAAATAAGAGTTTCTAGCGGCTAAAAACAACTATGCGAGTGTATTCTTATGGCTTTCACGTGTCATAAAACAAAGTGTTTTTCTTCAAGTGTATTGCTTGTTTTCTTTGAGTAATGTAAGTTGTAACTATCGCCAACCCTACGTCACAAACTTCGTAACAAGCCGCCTGTTGGCGGGCCAAGCGGCGCGTGCTGTAAATTATTTCGTAGTCAAGTTGACTGCTTAAACTATACCTATTAAAATATGGAAAATATACGTTAATATTTTATCTTTTTGTTTATTCCTTTCATCTTACTATAATAGTCACTGTGTAAAGTTATGTATGTTCCTAAGCTGACAGGTAGGGATTTAAGCTTTCCGAACTTGGAGACCCGGGTTATAGTTCTCCAAAAGTCCTTGAAAATTTTGGAAATATGTACGAATTACAAATAAATTAGCACCTAAAGAAAAACCTATCGCAAGAAACGATTATACGGGAATTACAAATATTATCCATAAGGGTGTTTGAAACGTGGTAGTTGGTAAGTACCATTTGATTGGCCAACATAGTAAAATGGGTCTCACTATCTTTTACGCTTTATGTTTACGCGCTCATTACCCC
Source organism: Thymelicus lineola (assembly GCA_963932265.1). Taxonomy (NCBI): domain Eukaryota; kingdom Metazoa; phylum Arthropoda; class Insecta; order Lepidoptera; family Hesperiidae; genus Thymelicus; species Thymelicus lineola. The sequence goes on along the minus strand of OZ010688.1, from coordinate 2,725,509 downwards.
GCACTCGGAGTAAGTCGCAGGTGGTATGAACAACTCAAATAACATATCGCCAAACCTCGACTTGAGAGTAAAAATTCATACTAGAAATCCAAGCCTTGTTTTGCAGGTAAGGTACTTATTACGTAGTACAGTTCACAAGTATTTACAGAAACCTCAATAACAAATCTCTTTTTGTATACTAAAAGTGTACTTGATAACAATGAGGAAATAAGGAAAAGGATTTCAAAGATATACATACGAGATGTAAAGAAAAAGGTAATAATTTTCTCCATATCCACTCGTATAAGATATATAAAACACAAAAAATTTTTGCACGGATTTCCTTTATAGACTCTGAAACCATCCAACCGATATACCTCAAAATGGTTTCATCTGAAAGGCGATAATCCGAAGGTGAAATGGTAGAGATCATCCACTTTTAAAATGAACGTAAGGGCACGTTATATTGCCATCTAAATGACAATATTTATCAAATACTTTAGGATAAATAAATATAAAAAACATATTCACTTCAATGTTGCATTAAATAAATAGAAATCAATTAAGTACCACTCACAGATTGTAACAATAATATTTAACAGCACATTAATTTTTAAAGTCACGATCAAAATGTGAAAAATGTGATGGTATTATGATGTACTTTATTTTGATATTTTTATGTTATGTACAGCTCAAAGATTTCTCAGTATCCGGGACAAACCTTGTTTTGTGGTTTTTACGGATATTTTCTAACAATGTTCTGTAATATTACTTTTGTTTTTGATAATAAATAAAAAAAAAAAAAAAAAAAAAACAAAGATGATTAAAATTCCGCCATGTAAAACGTAGCATTTTTCTCAAATTTCCGGCGTGATACAACCATTCATAACGTACGTGTAACGAACGACCGCTGCCGGTCGTCTGTTGCCGGGCGGCCTGCCGGCCTGCCGGCCCGCCGTAAATTATTCCGGTGTATCGTCGCGTCGGGCTTAAGCGGACTACTTTATGTTTGTTTATGTAAAAAATAAATATTCCTCGCTCACTGATTAATCAGTTCAGGGCTTAGCGTAATATTCTACTTCTTTGTATTGCTTAGCTAAGGTTAGTTCATAAATAGTTTTTTTGATGTTGCCAATAACTTTTAATGTATATAATAATACTTGTAATGTAAATGTATAATTTAAATGACAAAGACGCATTGAAATGACCAGCTCTGCAACCAGCTCCGCTCCGAATAGTATGTATTATTATGTTTTTTTGTAATATTGTTTTGTAAAAGATGTGCTGAGGGTTCTTTAGGCTTTTCTTCTCCTCCACGACAAAGCACCTTCCGAAAAGCCAAAAAATGACGTGCATAAGTGTATCAGTGATACCTATATGAATAAAATATTTTGACTTTGAATGTAAGAAAAATAGGAATGTGGGTATAATAAATCTCTAGATTTCTTGAGCTTTAAGGTTGCATTGGTACTGTGCTCCGTGTAAAAGTTAAATTAAATAAAAAGTAATTTTTTGATTGCTTAGTTAGTGGTGTTTTTTCTGTTATTTAAAAATCAAATTTGTAGATTTATTTTGTTACGTAATGATTTTGAATTTGCATTAGATTACTTGTCAGGTGATTTGTGGTCGCTCACGTCAGAATTTATGGGATTACATTAGTCTTTAAGTTGTTATAATTGCCATTTAGAAGTTTTCATATTTTAGTATTGCTAACATTTTTTTTGAAGACGCCCTACGGAAACTAATCTCCAATAATGTATACCAAACCAAAATACACTACAAAAGTTATCTGGAAGAAATCACTATTTAGAGATAAGATCGCATTTTGTACACAAGTATCGTTAATTCTATTACATTTCATTTCATTACATTACATTATATTACCTACATTACATTACTCGAATAATACAGGAACAGGTGAAATTATATAGCAGACAAAAACAGATTTCAAACTCTTGTTTTCTACGATCTATCCCATGTTATTTACCTACATTGTAGACCACTGACTTACGTCTCGAAATCCTAACTAGTTGGTTACAAATTAGCCTATTCAATTGTCTCTCATAGTTACCTTGTCAAATTGCAGTTAGACTTACTACATAGCAGTAAACAAAGCTAAAGGTGGCCATACACGATCAAGTTTACTTGTCAAGTTTGCAGTGTGATTTGATGCGGCATCCACTTTGCATGAGATAGCTATATGGCCAGATAGCCATACCGTGGCTATGCACCGTCAAGTTTACTGGATTCCGCGTCAAGTCCGTTGCAAACTTGACAAGTATACTTGATCGTGTATGGCCAGCATTACGATTCTACCCACTACGTATTGTGTGGCGCAATGATTACCCTGCCAAACCGCCAGTCGAGTCCGCGTGTTCTTGTCTTTGTGTGTTGTCCATGGCACCCATGCCACAGGGAATCCTAGTGTGATACGTAGCGTTATATTTATACAATTTCTGTTTCAATTTTTGCAATTTCTGTTCTCGGTCTGGGTGTGAGTGTCCTTGTCTTTGTGTGTTGTCCATGGCACCCATGCCACAGGGAATCCTAGTGTGATACGTAGCGTTATATTTTTTAACCGACTTCAAAAAAAGGAGGAGGTTCTCAATTCGACTGTATTTTTTATTTTTTTTATTTATTTATTTAACAGTTTATGCACACGTATAACAGTGGTTACAAAAGGTCATAAAAGTAATTTTGTACATAGGCAATGCTTATTTCTAAAAGAAATCTCTTCCAGCACACCTAGGAATGGAAAAGTGGTATAAAATTAATTTAGCGTGCACTTGTTTATAAATAGTATATAAGATACATATTAAAAATACCATGAATACATACATACATATATACATACATACATACATACATATATACATACATACACTAATACATACACATTTTATAAATATATACATTATTAAATATATGGACAAACTATACATAGATTTATAGAAGAAAGAATAGTAACCATGACAGGATTTACGAGTATTAGCAAAGAGAAAAATAGTGTTCTTTTACTCTTTTTTTAAATGAATAAATTGATTGACATTGACGAATACTTGGCGGCAGTGAATTCCACAACCTAACCGCATGTACCGAAAATGAATGGGAGTAGGATGAGGTAGTATGACGAGGAAAATGTAAGAGCGACCTAATGTGCGTCCTACAAGGTGCAATGGATGGTCGGGCATAGGAAAAACGATTGCGGAGGTACGAGGGAGAGGAAGGTTTTTTTATGTTTGTTATCACAGAACTTTGGACTGGGTGAACCGATTTTGATGATTCTTTTTTTAATCGAAAGCTGGTGCGTGTCGTGTAGTGCCACATAAATTTGAGCGAGATCTGATAATGGCATCCATGTCAAAAGCATATAATTTGCATTAAGTATGTGCGCGATAAATGGACGAATAACTCAATATCACTTTTTGTTGGATGTACTTCATTTGAAGTCGGTTATCTTTTTGTTAAAATTTTAGATCATTTACCTTTCCAGTTCAGAAAATTCCAGCCACAAATAAACAATTTTTACCGGCAGGTACGTGAGACGTGATCAACACAACTAAATTATTTATACCACAGATAATCCACTTGTGGTATCGCAATTAAAAAGATAAATTGCGCCCTGCACACAGATTAAACCGACGCAAAAAATCAATTTCAATGGCACGTAATTTATCATGGGAGGGTTTATTTTACGGCCGTGAAAGTATTTTTATGAGTTTTCGTGACACTATCTCTACTCACAGTCTGTGAGTAATGTCGGTCATGAACTCAGATGGTTTTTTACTTTAAGAAGGTATTATCATCGTTACAGTCCATAAATTGTTGCACTAATTTTAAACTTAACTCATCGCGGATTTAACACATTTTAGTATGATACACGTACTTACAATATTGATTTTGTACGCCAATAGTTTGACTTAATTGCATGGATCGTGGTGAGGACACGGGTGAGGTTAACTCATGTTCAGCGAGGTCTGGCGCACTCCGCAGTTTTGGCATGATGTTACAAATAAGTGCCGCGTTCGACGTGTCGGAAAAATTTCAGAAGGGCTACCACGAGCCGCCACACCGCGCCTGTCTTGTCATACATTCGTTATCTATCACATATCACATGACATAATTGTCATCACAAAAAAAGAAGACAACCCTGACGTTGTCAGAAAGGATAAGAGTTATGATTAGAAAGAGTGGCAATATCTTGATTGACAATTAGTGCTGTGCGACCTGAATTACACTTTATTATGTCAGAGCAAGAGTCGCTATTTATTTAAAATTTCCAGAGTGACTCATTTGTATCTATTGTACTGTTAAATATTCTGTGTTCAGTTTAGTTGACGGCTGTAAATTCTTAATCCACAAATCATAACTGCTACGATAGTAAATTTTTAGACGCATCCTATTTAGTAAACAGATTTAAAAAGTGTTTGAGGATAAATTATATTTTTTTATGGAAATCGCCGGCAAACGGTCTGGCGATTTACATGTAAGTGAATTATCGTGTCATCACAATGGTAAGTGGCTATCGTCACCCATGTACATCAGTAGCACATAAAAATGAACACAAAAACATAGAAAATATAGATATAGAAAAGAAAAAAAATTAACGATAAAACAAATTTCTGTACACTATTAATTATGTTACCTATAGGCTAAATATTTAATAATAATTTCGATAAAAGATATTGCCAAATTTTTTTACCAAATAGGACAGGACCAAAAACAAAACGCGTACGAAGCTGAGGTTGACATTTATTTAGTTTCTAATACGTATTTCGGCTCACAACTTCAGGAGATAAGAGATGTGTGCACTAGTATGCAGAAGACGGCTATCCTACCAGCATCGGCTTCGTATAGACACATTAAAATTATTCGTCCTAAATTCATTCGCTGGATATTTTCCATACGAGCAACTTTCACGCTCTTTAATCTGGAGAGGATCAAAGATATGTCTTGGGATTTATTCTAATGAATATACGTATTTATTCTGTCTTGTTATTTCATCCGCCTTCTATTTTTATTTCGAGATAAAACTGTTGATATACGTTTTTATGTAATGAGAAAAGCAAACGTAGGGATATGTATCAGTTCGCATTGTGTGCCAATACAATACATTGGTGTCTCTCAAGTTTGAAGCAATTTATTTATAAATGTTACTATATAAGACTTAAAGACAAAATTTTACTCTCTTTTTTCCTTATTGCTATCATTTATAACGTGCCATAAAAAAATTTATTTTGACAATAAAACATCTGAACCTTTTAGCCAAAGGGATTCGATTATTACTCTGATTCAAAACCGAGCTGACAAATTTGAGACTGTTAAAAATATGTCCTCAGATCTTAGATGTTTATACTGTCTCACATAATTACGTCACAATTCACAATCATAATTGGAAACTATACGGAATTATGAGTGTAAAGGTGTCTTAATCTTTTAAGTTATTTAATCAATTTCATTTTATTTAATTTACCATTAATTCAAGTATCTTTATGCACAACAGCAAAGAAAACGCCATAAAAGACCAAAAAGACGTAATAATCTCAATAATTGTCAATAAAGTACAAAAGTAAATAGCAACCTAAATGTAAAGTCTTTGCTCAGAGGTTAATCAAAGAAACGTAAATATCAGAGATGCCTAATTTTGATGGTGCACGGAAACACGAAACGTTTAATGACGTCTCTTTGATCAATAGGCTCGAAACAGGATCGATCCTCGTGTAGAAGGTACCCTAATTATCCGGGCCAATCTGTAGAATGTTCTACCCACGCTACGCCGACTATAACATTTTATGTATGCATCATACTAAATTATTTTATTTCGATGTAAAGATAATTTTTTCATTTTAAAACCTGAATCGTAATTCAACATTTAAGTTACACAAAATCTCTGCTCATTCAAGCAATTCTGTCATGAAAGAGCGATCTTATGGTATTTTAATTTCATAGTACTGTTAGTTAACATGACCACAAACATTATAATCATCAATTTCTTCTGATATATCTCTTTCTGATACATCCATTTCTTCTGATATATAAAGAGATATAGTTCTCTCTTCATAGTTTTTTTAAATATTTTTATATAAAAACCTTACAAATGATATTTTTTCATTTGTAAGCTCAGGAAGCCAATTTACAACAAGCGCCTTTCTCACTTCCTTCTTCTCCGACAGACTGTAAGTAATGCTTTTGGAGTGAGAAAGCCAATGCCTAGCATTTTTTATTTATAATCGTAGCCCGTTTTATAATTTTCCATGTAATAACACAAAAAAAACTGCGGAGTAAGTGGAAATAAAATCTTTGGTCCTAACGCACACAAAATTAAACAAAAACAAGTTCATTGTTTAAAAACTTAATAAACGGTTTTAAGTTTAAATCTAGATACTTAAACAAAAATTGATAATGTGCTTTTAACTTTTGAGGAGTTTCCTCGATTGGAGCAAAAAAGTGTATATTTTCAGGTCATACTTATAAAAAAATGCATTGTTATTTAGTTCTATTTACGCCCCAACTCAGAGTCATAAATAAATAATTAAATAATATTAATTCATGGTTTTTTTTACGTTTTTTACAGATTGTAGTATAGACATTAATACATATTTACCACTATGTAGATTAGGCACTTTTAAACACGTATAATAATATAAACTCCATTTCGCATTTTTTGCAGATGTGCCGTTCATTACTAGGTGAGCGATATTATGACGTATCACTTGAAAGTATTATAATTACTTACGTCTTACATAATTTTAAAACCTCGGTTTTATTAATACTGTTTATAACATCATAATATTAAACAAGCGTAAAGACTTAACCACAAAAGTAGCATCATTGCAAATGATGCGGTAGGGGACCGCGCAATACGGGTAAAACATTTAATGTTGTTCACTGACTGCTCACGTGGCAAAATGCAACATGCCATGCCAATCGTGTGGCTAAGCCGAATGAAAGATGGCCAGAGACATATTTTTGATGGCTTTTGATGGACGTTCTTGGACTATACCCAATGACCGCTTGACCATTATTGTATATGTTGAGGTCATCAACTATTTTGTGGGGTAAAGCCGTCAAATAAAATAAAAGTTTGTTAACATTATACAGGGTGAATTTTTCAAGTGTGCGTGGAGGGACAAATCCGAAACTACAAGGAACAGCGAAAAATGCTCAAAGGAATCTCGGGGTCGATTTTGATGAAAACTAAAACTGCATCATTAGATTTTTGAAAAAATTATATTCCTGGCCAGGAATCGAACCCGTTGATTTTGAAAAAACTCAAGCTAATACACACTCGACATGGATGTAGTTTTTTCGACTTGGTATGTAATTTTGGACCGGGTAGGTATCTAAGATACAAGTTGGTAGATCGAACAATGAAAATCTTGTAAAATGTTCTTCATTACAAAAGCCGCAGTTTTCAAGTTTTTAGTTTTTACTTAGATTTATAAGTTACCCTTCAAAATGGAGATTGAAACAAATCCTTTTAGAAGAAAATGCTCACTGCAATCATAAAAATACTATATATTTTATCCACTCACCTGCATTAGCCACAGAGTATACTATTTAGCCGTGATGAGTACATCCACAATAGCTAGCCATCACTCGCTTATGCAATCTTAATGGGGATTAAGTTATAAGCGAATGTTTGACGACCCGCATAAAGTAATGGCGAGTTTGAATTTCTGTTCTCGGTCTGGGCGTCTGGGTGTGTGTTCTCTTTGTGTGTTATCTATGGCACCATCGACACAGGTAATCCTACTGTGGAGATATAAGTTTTTAGCATTATTTTTTTAATTACTTGTATGAAGAGCAACGAGAACGAACTCGTGTCTTTCACTTCGTGGGATTCGATGATAATGAAATTACTGTTGTGCACATTTCTTGAGGTTTCCTCCGAATCCTGTAAATGTAGTTATATAACCTTCGGAAGCAAACTAATGTAAGAATGATTTTCTGAATACAATAGGTAATAATAATATTTAAATGCGCACGAGTGTTATAAAATCCCACCAAAAACATAAATGTAAAAAAGGAGAGCCAAGTTCAATACAAAAATTATGCTTGGCTGTGGGCTTCGCCACAAAAAGAATGGAGATCTAAATGAGTGCCAAGTTCTATGCAAAATCTAAATATGTATTTATAGGAACAAAATAACATTATGAACAAGTATTAAACTCTATTTCTTTGCTTTATTGGATACCTATAACAATTGCTGTTATTTAAAAAAGTGAGATCTTAATGTAGGTTAGATTTGACTTGGCCAGTTTTTATCAGAATGTTGAATAACTTTATAAAATCACTGATGTAATGAAAACTGGCCAAGTCAAATCTAACCTACATTAAGATCTCACTTTTTTAAATAACAGCAATTGTTATAGGTATCCAATAAAGCAAAGAAATAGAGTTTAATACTTGTTCATAATGTTATTTTGTTCCTATAAATACATATTTAGATTTTGCATAGAACTTGGCACTCATTTAGATCTCCATTCTTTTTGTGGCGAAGCCCACAGCCAAGCATAATTTTTGTATTGAACTTGGCTCTCCTTTTTTACATTTATGTTTTTGGTGGGATATCATTAATTTTTGTAAAGAAAAATATACCCTGTTCACAAATCTTAGAGACTAAATTGACGTTTCATGGGTGACCAGTTTCGGGTGTAAATTAAATAGTGATGACCATAAATCGAAAAAACAACAACCCATAATTGTCCCACTGCTGGGCTCGGGGTCTCCTCTCACAATATGAGGGGTACAGGCCATAGTCTACCACGCTGGCCAAGCGCGGAATGGTAGACTTCACACACCTTTGAGAACATTATGGGGAACTCTCAGGTGTGCAGGTTTCCTCACGATGTTTTCCTTCACCGAAGCAAGTGATAATTAACTTGTAATACGCACATAATATTAGAAAATTAGAGGTGCGTGCCAGGATTTGAACCCGGGCCCCCGCGTTCGGGAAACCAACGTTCTAACCACTAGGCTATCACTGCTTGCCTTTACGTGCTGGGCCCATAAACCGAAAAGTGAATCGGAAAAACATTAGCTTTTACGGTGAGTCGAATATTTGTATGATTATTGAAGAGTCCCTAAAACTGGTATAAAAATAAGTTTAAGCAACCATAATTATCATATATAATTATATTCATAATATAGTTACCCTGATTAACTGAATTCAAAAGTTATTCTGCTTACAAGAACGAGTATTTGGTTATGGTTTTGTTCGGTATATAGCTAATTTTATAGTATTTAGCAGAGTACTAAATATCTAGGTAAATATGACAAACAGGTGATTCTCACACTGCTCCGCGCCCCGCCACACAGCGTAGATCTGCCTCACCGCGCATTGTTTTAATTGTGTACCAAAGTATATCAGCTTCTATGGAAAACACGCATTGTTTGTTGCGTTGAATGTGTTGTTCATTACAACCAATTTCCGCGAGGGACAGCAAAGCGAAAAGTGTCCGTAAAACGCGTAAAATTACGGGTGGGGCTGCGGTGCGGTCTACAACAGCTATGTTCGAATATCTATTTGGCGGACACTAGTTCCATTGATTAGGGTGGCATAACTCAGCAAACTTCACTCTGTTTACAACAGCCATGTTCATATATCTATTTGTCACACACTAGCGCCATTTAGAAATAGCCATTATTGGAACCTCTATTTTTTGTAAACAGCTGGAAACTTTTTCAACTTTCCCTTCATATGAGATGGCCCTCGTTCTACCTCAATACTCCATGCACTGAAGTATGCCATATTGAGCCCCGCGTGCACAGAGGCCTTAGTGTGAGTTTTACGTGACATAACGGGCTCACAATGTAAATGCGAGTTGGCTAAGATTTGTATGGGACCGAAGCTTTTCTTTTCACTGCCGCTAGATGGCTCTGCTTCGGTCCCATACAAATTTTGTATGGGGACACCACTTATTTTTCGACTTTTTTTAATTTTTTGATTTTTTCCTACGCTTACACATAATTACCAAGCTGGATTCCAAATTTCATCCTTCTAGGTTATCTGGAAGTAGGTTAGATTTAGGTACTATATGTCAGTCAGTCAGTCAGTACTAAAATTTACGACTTTTTGACCTCCATATCTTTATAACCGTTTGAGCTAGCTTCATGAAATTTGGGCTTCTACATGTCCTTATGTATATAATTACACACACGTAGTTTTATGTGTTTACGTTAAAGAGGTTTTGAGTTATAGAAGGGTCAAAAGTGGCACCAAGTGGTTCGTGTAATATTACACTCGGCGCTGGCTAGCCAGTTCCTTTGCTTGAACTTGGCTTGACACGCTGCCGCGTGTCTAGATGTTAGTCATTATATCAAGAATAGTTGTTTTTGTTTATCAATAGTTTTTTGTATCAATAGTTGTTTTTGTTTATATATTATAGAAATCTGTTTAAAATATTATTGAATATATATTTACTTTAATCGTTTTTCAAAAACCATTATTTGGGTTAAAAATTCGAATCATAATGAATTTAACGACACCTTAAACTAGTATTTTTTTATAAACTCTCAGAGCGGGCAATAGCATTAAATAAAATTATTCGCTCATCGCCTATAGCTTGAACTTGAAAATAAAATACCGACTCTAACACGATATTGCTTTTTCACTTATGGGCCCTCCCTTTTTCATGTAAAGCGCGGTGATCCACGTAACGTGGCGACGTGGTATGTAGATGGGGCGAATAAAGACGCACCATGTGAAACCATAATGGTCAATGGGTTGAACCGCCGTAAGTATAGACCATAATGATAGTAACAGTTGGTTAGTGCTACCCACTGAGCTTTAACTAGTTTGTTTTTGTGCCTTTGTTCCCGCTATACTAATGCTTACTGATTGTGTGCGCCTTTTTAACTGACTTCAAAAAAAGGAGGAGGTTCTCAATTCGACTGTATTTTTTTTATGTTTGTTACCTCAGAACTTTCCACTGGGTGAACCGATTTCGATGATTCTTTTCTTATTGAAAAGAATGTACTTCATTTGAAGTCGGTTTTTTTTGTTAAAATTTTAGATTATTACTTATGTTATAAGTAAATGATGTAATAAGGATGGTGATATTTAGTATCTATTTAATTTGATCAGTTAACAAACAAAATGTAATAAATATGTCAATTTAAAGATTCTCGACATAACTATTTTACAAAGTTTAATAATGTAAATGCATTATACACAAACAACATTTTAGAGTTCAAGTCTAATTTCAGACCATATCTTCTTATCTTCATACTTATCTTCTTTTACTGCAGTATTACTTACATCATATATAAAATTACAATACATTTTCCTAAATCATAGTTTTACCTCTGAAACCTAATACTCCTCGAAAACCCAATTTAAGCAAAGACCAACGATCTATCATAATTATACAAACAACAAGATACTGTCGTTAGCGTGATTCACAAATATGGTCAACAATTGATATTGATATCGATATTGATATTGCCTCTTATAAAAGCATATTCATAAACTCTAAAATCTGATTAACCTCAGCTCCAGTTTCTCACACCCAAACCGCTTGTTCGCTAAGCCCTTGAAAAACATTTTACGCAATTAATTCTCTCGAACGATAAATTGTGGATTTCGTGGAGTAAATTCTTCAGGGATTTAAAAATAGTCTTAAATTTATCTCAGTCGTATGCGGTTTCTTAATCCTGGGTGCAGACCAGACTTAAGACGTAGTATAGTCATTTTGATTAACGCGGTACAAATGTACTAAATGAATTAACGAAAAAACAATATATTTACGAGTACCTACTCAATACCTATCAATATACGTAACTATTGTATTATATTATATATGTGTATCCAAATATTTAGAAAGCGAATGAATCAGTGCAGCCTGAATCTTAAGCCTTTGTTTACTGTTTTTGGTGTGTTAAGATTATGTATGTAATTTTTGTTTGTAGATATATAAACGAATAGTATCCTTGTGCCTGTCGAATTGTGTTTTATTTAGTATCCTGGTAATCCTGACATATAACTACACCCACAGATAGAGATCTATGTTCATAGTACTGAAGTGTTCTTTGATACAGTCATGGTTTGTAGAGATAATCTGAACATACGAATGAATACCTCCACAGAGCCTTGTAGGTACTATAATATAAAATAAAAATGATTATAATATATTTATACTTTGTCTTCTGTCCAAAGCTAGCCTGGAAGAAATAATACTTTGAGGCTTTACAATTTTCCCGGATTTAAAAATAAAGTTATACTTTAGTTTAAAGATCCGTTGTACAGATAGCATAACAAATTAAAACACGAATTAAGTTATTAACCTTTCCTTGCAACAACATACTTTTCAGGCGTCACAATGTCCCGGGATTTAAAAGTAAGGTTATATTTCCAAGTCGTGTGCAGCCACTTAATCCCGGCTAACTAGAGTGCAGTCATTACGATAAGCGGGATATATTAGCTGCCGAGAGCCAAGCAATGTTCCTGGCTTTATCGAGCTCATTCGTCAATGGAGAGGGATCAGCGGTTAAGAGCATTGCGAAGTGACTAATGAACATGTAGGCAATGATTCAATGTAATGCTCATAACATCTGTTAAATACTGAAAAGGAAATTATGTGAAGAGAAAACGTGTTTTTAATTTTCTGATTACTACGGTCTGCGAGTTACCGTGTAAAAATTGTAGGACAGTTTTTTATGTTTAACATTTCATGGAAATAGCCGACAAACGAGTTAACGATTCACCTGATTTACCAAAGGTATTACTGATACATTTCCAGCCAAGAAAGAGAGAAGAAAAGAAAGTAATAAAATAATAATTAAAAAAACAAAAAAACCCGACTGATTATATTAAAAAAATGATTACCATTTTTTATAATTATATTTTAAATTAAGATTATAAAATTATAAAAATTTGTGATAAACAGTAACATATAAATATAAAATAATTAAAAACTAAATTTAAAAATGAATATTTTTCGTATTGGTTTTCTGGACTGTCTCGTATTATACTCCAAATGTAATCTCCCATCATATTCTCGTTATACTGTCCTTGTTAGCGTCGTTCAAAGTCCATCAGATCCTAGTGGGTGAAAACGCTGTCCTTGTAGGGTTGACTGGTGGAGAATGCCATCAGGCATTAAGTCTTCTCATTATGATCTAGTGTAAGGAATCCTAGTGTGGGAGCTAGTGGCACGGAAACTATTATAATGATGATTGCTGAATAAATCATTTTCATTTTTCATTTTCACCTTGTTTTCTAATTTTACAATTAAGAGTATATAAAATGAAATTAAATAATATTTAAATGAAAATATTTGAATATTATTGAAAATATTTTTGAAATTTTAAATGACGTAAATAATACAAGAAGGGTGCAACTAAAACATAAAAATATTTCCTCAAAATTAAATATGAATCAATACCACTGACATATATGTACTTGCAAAATTAAAATGCTTATAAGAATTACAAAAAAAAAATTCAATTTATTGATCGATTAAACTATCATATTAAAAACAAGGAAGGTTTAAAGCGCAAGCACTTTAGTTTTAATAAAATCCATTACATTATTTAAAGAGTTTGCTCACGCCTTGCCCTAGCTGAGAGGCAGCGTTTTGCGCGATCAAGGCAATCTATCTTAGTCCTCGGAATACCGAGGCTGTTGCACTTTCCCATTTCAAGTTTACGTACACGTACAAAATTAAAAGATTTAGCTATGTACACGTTTGAATGCATATATTTTGTATACATTTTATTTTGTTACGTAAGAAATACCTTCGTAGACATTGATTGTATTTACATTGATATTCAAATATAAATAAAGCCCCTACAGTAGTACGTATTAAATGGCCAAAAGACTTCCTCAACAAAAAAACTTTGGTATAAACTACCAACGAGCCAACTATTCTGTTTTTGCGGCCGAACGTGCCAAGTTTTAAAAAGTTAATGATCTTAAATTCTTTCTAGGGTGTAATAAACAGCCCGCTATTTTAACTGCGTCCTGTAATTATGTTCTGTCTCTGAACATTTCATTGGCTTCAGATGTTTATATAAAAATTTCTCCGAGCTCGAACTACCGAGGAAAATAAGTGACTTAAGTGAAAGTGTGACGGAAATTCCTCGCAATTTTTTACTTAACGAAGTGTCTCTTTAATTAATGCCAACAGCTTATATTCCAGTCATTAATTAAGCCGGAACACTGCCAAAATAGAACAACCTTCAATTATGAATGTTGAATGACAGATGTCCAGGAGAGCAGAAATTAAGGCAACTGAATTTTCCGAGTAAAAATCTTTCTGTATAACAGTAGTAACAGTTATAAGCCGCGCCATTAAAGAAACGATTCTAAAATGGGGGAAATTATCATTCCCCCTCACTCGCACATTATTCCTGTCTTCAGCATGCGAGTGAGGGGAATGATAATTTCCGCCATTTTAGAATCGTTTCTTTAATGGCGCGGCTTATGCTGAAATATAATACTTTATTCACCAGCCACATTAATCATGAGTAAAGCTTCATATAATCTCACTCTTGACTTTAAATTGAGTAAAAAACTATTTTTTTATCTCTTACATAAATATTTTATGCTATCAGAATTCGAAACGATGGACAGCAGGAGATAAAATCAACATGACCTCAGGATCTAATTAACCACGCATTTAAATAAACATACTATGAAACAGAATACATAGAACAATATATGTATTTGAATTAAAACAACACTATTATCATTATCCCGCTAAAACCACCATTAATTTAAAATACGCGTGGTTCAACGCAACTAAATCGAACGCGTAAAACAGCGGACGGTAAACCGAGCATAATGGCACAATTAAAGGTGTCTCGTTATGCACTGTGATTCCAATAACATATATTTGACTATCATTATCGAGCTGCAATCCCAGTGGATTCGACTGAGGCCTTCCGCGCGTGGAACCGTTGCCCAAAGATAGGGCTTTAATAATCAGGTGACTTTTACAGCGTCCATGGCCGAATTAAAATAGGGAACTATCGCTCTGTTCATGTTTTCCAAGATAATAGTACCCAAGTATTCCAAATCATATTGTGTAAGTTTGTATGGATGTATGATTGTTTTTAACTCTCTCACGTAAAAACTACTGATCGTATTTTCATTAAATATAGCATATAACATAATCTGGAATAAGATGTAGGATCCCTGAAAATGCGGGCAAAACTAGCACAGAGCTAGTTTCACAATAATAATCATCATCATTTCGCTACCACTGTTTCATCGTCATCGCAACGTGAAAGTTTCCTATAGGCTAACTATTCAGTTGCGAGTGTGTAGATCCTCCACAAGTGAAATTGAGGTATCAGACTCTTAGGGCAGGGTAGGTTGGTAATTAAGCAAGGCACTATATTACTTTACAGTCTTTACTATTTTACGCACAGTAGCAAACTATCGATAATATTAAGTACTGTTAATAAAACTGGTGAAAGTATTAAATAAAAAAATACTTTTTTAACAGATCCCAGATCCTCCAACAATGATGGAAGCCCAGCTGATAGATGCATTTTTGTAAACAAACCCAATTTTCAAGATTTAAAAATTTAAAGAAAATGCATCTGCCAGCCAAGGAATATTGAACGAGGTATTACACCTCGTTACAAAGTCACAATTGAAATTTTTGTTATTATTACTCTCAGTACTAATAGCCTAATTTAAAAATGCCTGTTAGACTACTTGGTTAGTCACTGAGGGAGTGAAGGAGACTGCGCCCGCGGTTTCCTGATAGACCAACTACGTATGCACAACTATTTCTATGGCACAACTAAGTGTTCCTATTGACACAATTATGTACAACTACGCACAACTAAGCATAACTAATCTTTGAAAACATATCGGAGAATTTAAAATACATCTTACATTTATAAAGAAAAAGATGAATATCACTTATTAAAAAGAAACAATTTATGTAGCTAATTTTACTTTCACATGTTTGAAACATTTTCACGCATGATTTGTGATCACTTCGCAATATTCCCTGGGCATTATCTTATATAATTGAAAGACCTAACAAATTGTTCGCAAAAGCCAAATTAAATACGGCAGCCGGTTGCCAATAACGCCTGCCTCACGTACCGAATGATAAATTTTAGAAATTGTCGCTTCTCTCTTAATTTATACAAGTCCTCCCATGTGGCTTCTACTGTTAGGAGCGCGTTCACACTG
The DNA here is from genome assembly GCA_963932265.1 of Thymelicus lineola. Taxonomy (NCBI): domain Eukaryota; kingdom Metazoa; phylum Arthropoda; class Insecta; order Lepidoptera; family Hesperiidae; genus Thymelicus; species Thymelicus lineola. The sequence goes on along the minus strand of OZ010688.1, from coordinate 2,709,371 downwards.
ACTTTAAAATTTAAAACCAATAATAATATACATAAATTACAGATATAAGATTGAACTTATTGATATTGTAACGCTTCTATCCTGCAAGGGTAGTTTGAGTTCAAATTCAGCGTGCTCTCCTTATTTTTCTTAGTATTAGCGTATTAAAACTAATTTTCATTTGCTTATGTAAGGCATTAGCTTTTCACTATGAGAAAACCCGTATATGTATAAGTTCACATACAAGTGTACAGTCTGCAGAATCTACACTGGGATTACCCTTTATCTCTCAATACTGTTAAAGTAACCATTGAAACATTAATCCAGACCATCAGTTATCATTTTCTTTCGTCTTTTATTACATTTAAAATAACAACTGAACCAGACACAAATATCAAACAATTATTTAGTGAGCCGTGTGAATCAGTAAACTGAGCATCAAATGTAAATAATGAACATCAGAATACAAAATTAGTTGCATGTTTCTAAAAACAAATTAATCGTTTCAAATACAATAATACAAATCCAATTTCATTATATCAACACGATTAATTTGTAACGCAATGTGTTCAATCTATTTGGGTTTGAATTTATCTACTTTTATAACTATTATCTTACGAGTACGTAATAAAATGACTTTGATATAATATTTGATCCATGAGTTTTTAATTAAAAGATGTCGATTTAAATTTTAAACGCAACAGCGGACGCAGTCAGTAGTTGGGTGGGTGACCGCTAGTGGCAAAATTTCTTGACCTCTTCCGTGCCTTTAGCAAACTGTTATTAGGTATTTTGAGCTATAAGTACTTCTTATAGATAATGTTAATTTAATTTTCATCCAACAATTAGCGGAGTTCCTTGTTCCGTTTAACATCTGCTGCATGCAATAGTTTGCAGTAATCTCGGCCATTAGTATACGCTGCCTGTACCTATAAAATAACGAAGATGTTGTCTCCAGGAATAAAAATTTCAAACCATTAGTAGTCAACTCTTTCAAGTTTTGAGGACATGCATTACATAGCTTATTTTGGAACCAAACAAATTAAATGTTGTCTAATAACAACCAAGGGTTGGCATTCGAAGCGAAATGAAAAGCGAAAATTGTTGTAGTATCGGAAAAGTACTACCAAGAAGGATTTCTTGATTTCACTTACTTAAAATCGTTGATATTGTATCAGTCTTTCTTCGTTAGTTTTCCGCCGTCAGTTCTCCAGTGTGATATAAACCTTTCCAAAACGGTGGCAAATGCAAATATTTCACGTTAACTGCTGTAAAATTTTCTCTTAAAATGATGACATTTATATACTAGTTAAGTAAAATGAAGATAGCCAATATTTATAAATATAAAGCACATCACATACTTACGAGTAATTTCTTATGAACTTCTTAAATAAAGAACTTTATAAAGCAGAAAGATTGAATGTAAAAAGGTGACATGGTAACCGCTAAATTTTTTATGTTTCATGTCACGCAATAATTTAGTAAGGTTACATTTTGTTAGTACTTTTTCTTTCACCGTTGTTTAACCTTGTACCCAATGTACCATGTTATTTTCATGACGGAATAAATGTTTCTTTCTTTCTTTCTTTCTAAAAACCAAAACCGAATAACCCACAAATCGAGTATGCACTCCCCCTATCCGCAGGAATAATAAACCGGTGCTGTTAATCTTGCTTCGACTGTGACCACTTTATTAGACAAGGACCTGTATACAGAAATATACGCCTTCGGGGAAAAGTTGTACCAACAACGTAGAGTCTTCGGAATGAACAAGGATTAAATGTGGCAATTTATTGAAAACCTTTATTGCCACCGTGCTTTGGTATATCAATATAGGTATTTACCAAAAACATATTTATTATTAGAACTTGCTAGATACTGGAAATTATAAAAAAAACTGTCAAATAGAAGTCGACTATAAGAAGAAATTGCGCTTGGCCATAATCTAAGTAAGTTAGGCAGAGAAATCATTTATTTATGGTATGAAATAACTAACGCATTAGGTTAAGCCTGTTATGTTAGTTGTAAATTATGGAATAAATAAATAAATAAAATAAATAAATTTTAACTAAGACCAAAAAGTTTTGTATTCTTGTGCATAAAATTAAGTACAATGTTATTTATATTGTACACTGTGTGAGCGACAAAATGTGTTTATTCATATGAGAAGTATCATATTTATTCATAAAAATTCACGTTTGTGGAATTTCAGAAATTTCCATGCGTAATTTAATTTGTTAATTAACATTTAATTTTTTTTAAACACAAAAAGTGTCTTTTATTGAATTAACTAAATAAATAAGTCTCTGGATTAAAAGGATTTTGTCACGGTAAATTTTTAGGGAGAGTGGTAGTTAACCGTGGTAATAAAAACAAGGTATTAAAAATTTGTGATAATGCTGTTGACTATTATTACATACTAAAAACTAAGGAACAAAGCAAGTATTATAAAATAAGAGCAATAAATTATGATGCACGAAAATCGCCAGAACTAATCTGATAAGCACTCGGCTTAACAAGTTTTTTTAGTATAATATAAGTATTTCCAAATTATAATAACTACAAGAGTTTAAGGCTAATTGCCATAGACATAAAGCATTTTGTTGTAGGCGTAAGTTGATTCCGCATCGATAAATATGGGGAGACTCTAAGCGTTTATTAATAAAGATCTATTATTTTCATCACTATCACTTCATCGCATGTATTAGGTATTATAGATTCATATGTCATACACAAAACCTATCTACCTTTGTGTGATCTATTCTAATAACCATCAGTAATACTCGAGGTAAGCACAACCAAACTTCAATCTCGCTGTCAATTATACATGTGTATGGGAGAAGAGACATGCGGTTTTCAATTACTGACCGCAACTGCCTATTTATCGCAACTATCTATTTATTAGTTCGTGGACTACAGTAACATTCATAGCAAGCTTTATGTTGATGTTTCATGAGCCACAGGGCACGAATCTCTCCTCTGAATTACACCTTTTTTTTTAATTAGACCTAGGGCATACATCAGGTTGCTTCAGCGGGCCTATTATAAACTTTTATAAAACCATTCATGTTCCAGGAAATTCATTTCTCGGCCTTTCAACGACGTATGATTGGCTAAAAAGTGTCACGTGACCGCTTTCGTCACACGAATTAGACGTTTACACTGGAACTTGGCTGGAATTAAGAGTTCATTATAGACCACCAGGGTCGGATGTTTTAGTAATAGCTAACTATCTGATGGTTAATGAACCATGCAGTGAACCGACAATTTGCGCGTCGGTCAAAAAAAAGCGGAGCTCGCGTTCTTACTGGCTCTCAAAATCAACAGAAAAATCCATTTTTCTGTGAACACCGTGAATCTTGAACCTTTTATTTAAGAATGGATGGAGTTCATTACACCCTGCCTTGATGGTACTTACCACCGACCGCTTGGTCATCACTGTCACTGACTCATAACGTTATTAGTGATAGTTATTTAATATTCAGTGATCTTACTGAATCAACTACGAAGACAGTTTTTTCGATTTTCGAATAACCAATTATTTTGAGCTCTACACGTACATTAAACAAAAATAAAATAAAATTGAGAACGGATAGAAAGAAATATAACGTACAAATCCGAACAGTATACTTTATAGTTTCCCACGACATTTTATAAACGCCACCACATTAATATCAATCAGTAACACTTCTAGCTATTTGGTTCCGTGTTTGCTAAAACTTACTGTAGTAATTTATGGGGGCACTTTAGCGGTACGTGCATATAGGGCGAAGTTGAACTGGGATGCATGTTTGCTCACCGAATGTTGTCGAACGCCTAACTTGTTGGAATTACACTATGGTGGCCAATAGCTCTGTTTTTGATTGCTTAAGTTCAATAAAAACAGAATTCAAATTGGAAGATTTCAGACGCATCCGGAAATCTATTTAAGTATTAAATTATTGATCCTTTTTATGTTTTATGCCTGAAACTATTTTTAAATGAACAAAATTCTTTAAAAATAGTTAAATTATTCCCATCCATTCAATAGTCATAAATGCAACACCTTCCGAAAAGCCAAAAAATGACGTGACGTGTGTATCAGTGATACCTATATGAATAAAATATTTTGACATTGACTTTGAGTAAAAATTTTATATCCAAAATATGTATCAGAGGCAAGGCGGCCAGGATCACTTAATCACTACCATTGAGGAGTCCCACTTTTTATCTCTAGAACTCATCATCAGATCCTCACTATATTTAGATAGGAACAACATTACGAACACACAATAAATAAATTATTAAAGTCGCTCCATAACCATGGAATAAATTAAACTATTATAAATTAATATCCCATGGGAACAGATCTATTTTATCTGGGATAAATAGTATCCAGTAAGTTACGTTGAGTATAAATATCCGTGTTTTTGAGATTTGTTGAAGCGATGGCGTTGAGTGACTTTCGAAAAGTGTTTGTAACAAACCTACTTCGAATTTATTTCATTTCATTTAATTTCATTTCGTGTGCCAAATTTTATCCGTTTAGCCGATTTTTCGAGAAGAAGGGAAAAATATGCAAACTATCTCGTTTATAATACCTATTAAGTAGTAAGATAATAATAGCAAATTGAGTGGTTACTATTAAAACATAACTGACGATCTTGTCTCATTTTAAATATTTAAGTTTAAATTTATATTTGTAATGATAATATTTGTAATGATATTTTACAAAATCAAAGCCTGTAACCTATTTGGAGCATCGACGCTTTGAAATCAAAGCAAATGTTTGAATAAACTTTGATGACACAGTGTCTCATTAGTCATGGATATTTCGTAATCACACGCAAATGACCGACTACTCTCTCATTATTTGTGCATCAGTGGATGTATGAATTTACTACAGAGACTGAAATGATTAATCCTCTTATTATTTACTAGCTGTTGCCCGCAGCTTCGCATACGGAAATTATGAATTATTTATTATATTATTACCTTAGTTGTAAAAAAGCAAATCGGTTGATGTTTTAAAAATATTCCATACAAATTTTCATCCTATTTCCCAGGGAAACCTTTTAATTTTCTGGGATAAAAAGTTTCTTAAAATATGACCCGGAGTATTAGAAACAACTTCACCAATTTTCATCAAAATCAGTTCAAGGGTTTTCATGTGATGATCGAACAGACAAACAGAAAGTTGAGTTTTATAATAGTGTTTTAGGTGTTCAATTCTTTTTTGTCAATTAATTTCAATTTATTTGATCAATAGGTTGGAGTGGTATTTTTAGTATTTGACTAATATTATTATTTATTTCTTTGCAACTCCTCTTTCTTGGCCGGTAGCAATGGTAGCATATCGGCGATGGCTTTGTTGTAACTGATGTCCGACCGGTGGGCGACCGTGTCCACCAAATTGATGGTCTTCTCGTTGCCCAGTATTTACATTCAATAAAATATTTTAACATAATAATATCGTATTTTGGGGTACCAGTAGTTCTAATAAACTCGACATAATATTATTACCATATTTTGGTTGAGAAAATTAAATAAATTATTTTAGGTATTCAAATTATTATACGCTCAATTATCGAACAGAACTCGACAAGATATTACGAAAGTGTTAAAATGTTACATGTTAGTTAAATTTATGCCACATATTTCGGGCATTACAAATTGGTGAAGTCAGGCGATATCATTGCCTCATTCATTCTTATTTTATCTATTTATTGTTATTTCATATTGTCATATTGTCATTTCATTATAATCATTTTTAATGGATGCCATATACGACCAATTGTACTTGGCAAGTCTGCAGTTTGACTTGATGCGCCATCCAGTGTGCATGAGATAACTATATGGCCAAATACCTTAATACCGTGGTCATACACGATCAAGTATACTGGATGCCACGTCTAGTCCGCTTGACGCTTGATTAAGTACACGCCTCCATAATACAGGCACCAATGACTCATTGTTATAACAAATGACTGCGGAAGTGAATGTATGTAATGCCACTTGAAATTATTCTATGATATCTATACTAATATTATAAAGAGGAAAGATTTGATTGTTTGCATTGAATAGGCTCCGAAACTACCGAACCGTTTTGAAAAATTCTTTCACTGTTGGGAAGCTACACTATCCCCGAGTGACATAGGCTATATTATATATTTTTTTACTATTTTTTCCGAAGCAAAGCGAGGGCGATTTCCTAGTATTATATAAATATGATTATATTTGGGTGAAATAAACCTTACAATTTCCTCGTTAAGCGGTCGACGAGTCATTTCTCATCGCGGACGTTATTCGCGTTCGCTTATTATTAAAGGTAATGTGTTGGAGGCAATAATTTTCTCGACTTAAGGTTCTTAAGGGACCCTCATATATTATAGTTTAGGCTAAGGGTCTGAAATTTAAAGTGCTCTGCGTGGTAGGTCTATGCTCATCATTTAATTTGTGCTTTGTATACTCCGCGATACAATTTCGTGATACATTCTTAATTAAAGAGACACAGCCCACAATTTAGGACCTTCGTTTATGTAAATGATTTGCTGCTAGATCTTATTAAGTGTCAATTATTTTGATACAGTCGAACGTTACGCATTTTCACAAAAAAAAGCAATCCATTTTTATGACCAACCCTTTATGCCCGATATAGAATATATTTATATTTGGAACTACGATATACTAAACATTATTCATAACATTTAAATCATGCACATAATAATATAACATATTAATTTCTCTACATAATTTAAACGCAACACTTAGCAATTTGACGACTATCAATTTACGAGTTGAATGCAGATCTGTCTTTCGTATTCCGGTCGACGATTCGTGTTCTATTGCACACGGTGCTTACGAAGTGTTCCGAGACCCATTAAATTCTATTACGGTGTCTGTTCTGCACTGCACCTCAACTTAAATACCCAGTGGATCGGCCAGTCAGCCTACGTCGGCTCGTGGTCTATTTTGGACAAATACTACGTGTCTTCGTTGTGACACCGCTTACCTACCGTCTACCAGTGCACTATTTATAGCCTGCCTTTGTAGCCTGTGAACCTAGTTTTACGTTTCCATTTTCAGTGCCATAGGTAGACGTTTGGATAGTTGGCGTGTTTCAGATTACTACTGCAGGTAAGTTACAAATTCATTCAATTTACACAAACGCGTCTACTATTATACTGGACAGACTGTGAGTAGTATGAAATTGCACACTAAGTTGTAGTCGATTCTCTGTAACTCATTTAGTTTAGTGCGAGAGCTAGAACAACAGTTGTTGTCTTTTGATCAGACCAGACGCGGCGACGCGCGTTCTGGTCATAACTATCTTATAGGTATATATAAAACAGAAAAATTGTTTGTACGGATGTCCTTTATAGACTCTGAAATCATTCAACCGATATGCCTCAAAATCGTTTCATTTGAAACGCAATATTTTGAAGGTGGTTTGTGACTACTAAAACAATGCATTGGGCGCATTCGGTCTATTGCTAAAGTCGATTTTCCACTTTTTCCATACAACAATTTGAAGATAATATGTAAAGAGCATCAACGTCAACACAAAAACACCGATCTGTCATTCTCATCAGAATTTTATTAGCGTAGTGGAACACGCCGGGTTGACTTGTATCAATATAAACCGCCACAAGCATGTTCAGATTACAAGAACACATTAAAATTCTTTAAAATTTTACCATAATTCATTCAGATATTTATTTTATTTATTAAATTTAATCTTTAAATAAAAGCAATTATAGTTCATTAATTGTACAATAGTTCGCACCCTCAGTGGAAAAACGCATACGTCGTCTTATGTTGAATTAATATGATTGGGAAGAGGGAAAAAAGCTGCATCTGCTCAATGTTTTTCATTAATTTTGACGGTTTTTTGCAAAAAATCGTAATGTAAATTCCTTAGACTACTTACTGATATTTTAACAGTTTTTTTGCTCTCCTGTAAAATTGCAATTTTCATCTTATGCCTTTTTTCCACTGAGCGTGCGAAATGCTTGAATACAATCTCACCTGATGGTGAGTGGGGATGTGGTGGGTTTTAAATTTATTTTGTATGGGGACAGGTTGTCTTATTTTATAAATCCATGCGAGTGAAGTCTCAATCTGTTATTATTTGAATTTATAAAATAAAATCTCTGTTTAGCTAATTAGTAATTTAACTCTCCACCGTACAAAAGATTGACTATTTTGTTGTAGATAAAATTGAAAGATAAATCACAATAAACAAGCAAAATATAAGTGATTTACATTAATAAATTGAAACGTATCGAAACCTTTTAGTGAATACTTTAAGTAAAGTCATAATCTTATTTGAGATTGTACAATGTATATCCACTTAAGGGACTAGTCTGCAAAAAACGGTTAATGGATTGCGATAAGTTCAAAAGGTATTAAAATATAAGCCGTATTGTTAGACTTTTACTTATTCCTCTCATCGTTTAAAAACCTACGCAATTTGTAAATAGATGATAGTTTCATTAAAAACAAATGCTATTTCTTTTCAATGCGTAGGTATTTTATAAATTTATTATACGTGCTTCACTTGTGCAAGTTCAAGGGGTGAATTTATGCTGGTACCTCCAGTAAGGTGCTTAAGATACTTTTGGTATTACTCATGTTCTTGTGAGTAGTAAGTGAACTATATCGTTCCAATTATCCAGAGATCCTTTCGCGTTACAAAAACACATGAACTGAAATAGCAGCTTGTATTTTTTATTAAAAACAATTTTAAACTTTTCGACATTTTGTTTCATACCAATTTCCATGCACCACTCTAAATTCATGTAATTTAGAGGCTGGAAAGCAATATCTAGTTACCGACACCGACACCGTTCGTTCAATTTATTATTAGATATTTGTTGGGAACAAATATAAAAATCTCCAATCTCTCAGGTAAATGGACTTCAAAAATTTAACAGGGTATGAAATATGTATTGCATCTAAAAACTATTTTCAGTGTCAGTTATTCTTCCTATTATTACAACCTAAATTTATTCCAAATCCTATCAATAATTTATATCACCAAAAACATAAATTTGAAATAAAAAAATCAAATATGAAATAGCAAATTTCTAGATCATCTGAAAGTAGGTTAGGTTTTGATCCTATGTCAGAGAGTCAGTCACCAGAAAGCGGTTTTTATATGTTTAGTTATGCGGGTTTAGTATATCAATCACTGTTTGAGCTACATTTATGAAATTTTGTATTCTAAATAAGTTAAAGGACTTTAGTAAATGTGCCAAATTTCATGTATACATTTTTAGTATAATACGGGTACTCACGATATATATTTTATACGCCGATATTTCGACCCAGTTACAGGGATCGCGGTCACGGCTAGACTGCGGTGGCGCGGAGAAACTCTTGACAGGTTGACAAACGACGTTAATATTAGTCTTTGACGGATGACGGATGTCAAAAACCGGATGTTGGATGTCGGATGACGTTTGACACTAATACATATTCAGTCTGTCTACCTTACGTCTCGATCGTTTTTGAGCTTTGTGAACCATATCACGACATACTACACTAACCACATCTTGCCGCACAACACTCGACACTTTTCGAGATTTACATAAACTGACCACTGGATTCCACGTCGGTGCCAACTTATAACCGTACTCCCTATTAAAATTTTTGGGGTGTTTTCAAATTTCATGTATGTTGGTTAAGTAGTTCTGGAGTTGTGAAGGGGTCAAAAGTAGCTCGAAATGGTTCGTGTTCTTTGACTGAAATTTTTTTAATAAATGAAAATCTTTGGTTTGCTATTGAATTGTGTTTATTTGAAATCTAAATTATTATTTTCATAAAGAAAAAAAATCAGCCAAGTGGCCGCCACCAGAAATGATGGCAGATTACCGGCCTGATTTATGGCATTTTCCATCATTCTTGTCGGAACTTCCGGCGATAGGTTCCTTCATGACGAATATTCTCTTTGAGGGCTCCAAGAGTCTGACGCTTGTTGACAGACTCGTGACTTCAAAAAACCCCACCAAGAACCCAAAATAAGTCTAGAAAGGTTAAATCAGATGATCTTACCGGCTAGTGCAAATCACCAAAACGCGAGATTGTTATAATTATTCCGCATTCTAAGGAGGATGACGATTCGTGTCTTATTGACATGTATTTTGTATGTGTTTACTTCACAAAACTCAAATCGGAACTAACATGTACCGCCATTTGAAAAATTATAGCATCTTCCGATAGGGTGATGACTTTTCCGTCACCCTATACTATCTCTTATAAACAATTCTCGAATATGTTAAAGGTATATTGTATATCTCGCTTTAAAAAGGAATCAGCTAATAGGCTTATACAACTAAAAAAAGTAATTTAGACTTCTTATCAACTAAGAAGGCTTGCAAACTAAAAACCGTATCAAAATATATCTAATTTGGGAAGTGCTCAAAGAAATTACGATTGAATTGAAAGCGTACAAAACAAGCAAAGTACTAATAAAGCAGCGAAATTTTGTAAAATCAATTTCCCGACGTGAAACTTTACCAAATATTGAAATCTCAAGTTCTGGAACTTGAGCATCTCTTGATTATTCAATTCGTAATAATATGATAGAAATTTCCTGCAATTGTAGCGTTTGGTTATTGCTGGTTTCAGAGAATTGTGCTATCTCCAATTAGTACGACGGTGTCGGATAGACCGATTTTCCTAGCTCTATTTGAACAGAAGAAATTCTATGTAACTATCCTAACTAGCTAAGTATAGCGCTTCCAACGTGACTGGATAACGAAACAAAAACAAAGCGAAAGAGATTTAATTTTGTTCTTATTCTTCTCACTTACAATAAAATTAATTATTAGCATCTATACAGGTAAATAATATTCTTCGCGTGATTCTAAATTTGATATTTGCATAACAAAAGTATCCGTGTCGTCAATTATATTAAATTATATAAAAAAACTACTTTCGTTTTTATAAAGTGATTGATACAATTTAGCCGTAAAACCGTTTGCGGTTACCGTATAGTTCTGCCTCCAGTAAACGAACGTTAGTACCTATATTAGTTCATTTCCTGCCTCATCTATTAAGTTGTATGGGATACAAACTTCACGCGGTTCTTGACCGCGAGCCATTTTATAACATTACGCGGTTTTAAACATTACGTGGAAAATACTGGAATTCTGGTCACATGTATGACATTTTTATTTATTTATTTACACTTTATTATACACCTATAACTAAGTGGTACAAGAGGTGGACTTAATGCTATAAGCATTCTTGTCTTACAAAAAAATCGTCACAATGCGGCCCCAGGCGGTTGCGATTACTTTACGATTACGATTATTTACGATAGTGTTAGATTATCTATTTTCCCGGCCTTATGTATCACATGTAATAAATTTAATTTGACATCAACAGTCAAAATCAATTCTGAATTTGTGTTACGATTTAATAAATTTATTTGTGTTCGTTATTGTTTTGATATAATGTAACGTGTAAATGTATCGAGTTATAACTGTATGCTGATTTAGATAACATTTTGCTCACACTTTGTTGTGTAAACTATGATGATTAAAATATGATTGTAATTTCGTTTTGGGAAACAACTCCTCCGCGGGCGATGCCGCGGACGCAAACTAATATATTATAATATTATATAATTAAAAAATTATGATTTAATCTGTATTATAATGTGTAATAATACAACAGAGGTATTATTTGTTCTCTTAACGTAATTAATAGTCAAAGTCAAAGTCAAAATATTTTATTCATATAGGTATTATTTATACACTTATGCACGTCATTTTTTGGCTTTTCTAATACTAATTTTTTATAACAATTATACTTATTTAAAATTGTATTTTTAATATAAATACTCTCACGAACGGACGATCCACCTGATGGTAATTGGTCACATCTTTCCGTAGAATTAACGGCAGAGTCATAATACGTACCGTCGTATCGTTAGGCCAAGTAAACGCTCATTAGACTTATTAGGTACCTAAAAAATCAAATAAAACTGTAATTTTAGCGTTAGCACTATGATACCGGAAGATAAAACTTAGTGAAATAGATACTCTTCCACGTAACAAACTTAAGCTTGAAGACACACCGGCGGGTTTAACTGAGCTGAACTTATGACACTTCTTCCAGATATTTTTAAGAAACTTACCTTCCACCTTATAACGTAGTAATTCGGAGTTTTGATGACAAATAAAGAATTTAATTGCTACACTCACATTTTTCAGTTTCTTTTTAATCTTTATTTGTTTTAACGAGATTATTATTTTTCTAATATTTTTCTATTTGCAGTGGTAGGACCCCTCGAGGGATTATATTGGTAATATAGATTTTAATTGTTGATTAATATCATTATTACTATTATTATTTCTCCATGGGGTGCGCCTGGATAGCTACCACCCTTGAGCATGAGTCAGCCGTCAAACGACTCGTCGTGTTCCGGCTGGGGGCTTGAGAGCCCCCAGAATTTAAAGCCAACTTTTATTTTATGGAAATAGCCGGCAAACGAGCTGACGATCCACCTGGATCGTTTGCTATCGGGTGATGGTAAATGGCTATCGTCGCCAATGGACATCAGCAACACCAAAGGCACCACTGATGCGTTGCCGGTCAAAAAAGAGAGAATAAAAAGAAAGAAAGAACTGGCTTTCAAGCCCGGTACACGACATAATTTGACAAAACGTAATTTGAAAAGATGCAATAATAAAATTGAATAATTTTATTATTATGCTTTTCAAGTATTAGCTATTCTACTAAGTAACAATGCCTTAGAGCGACAATGCTCCAATTTTTTTCCAAAATAATATCTAATTCGATTTCAATTTATACCTTAGCCTTTGACTCTCATACAGTTGAGAAAAATAGTAAATGAAGATTAAATTCTTTCTTATATTTTTATAATACCTATTTCGTTGGAATTGCTATCTGCGTAGTCGTTATCCATTAGCAAATCAAAGAAAGCAAAATGTTTTAAAAGCCCTTTACGTAAGTTATCGGTTTTAAAAGTAATTTAATAATAAAAGTACATTTACCTTTCAATAGCGTAATTAATTCGAGTAATAAAGTAGTTTGTTCGCAGCGTTTGCCTATATCTTATTTCGGTGTAGCAATATAATATTGCAAGGGATACGTAGTGGGCCAGCGTGATGAATACTTTTAGCAGACGGGCCAACTAATGTTAAGAGATCATTGTCGTGTATAGACTTGTGTATGGTCAGAAGAGACCAAAATGTATCACCGCCTTTAATGCCTTGGTTTTTAATGCCTCTCTTTAAGTATCCCAAGACAAATAATCGAATTTTCACCATAACATAATTTACACCATAAAGTTAATACATAAATGTACAAAAACTTCTTTATTGGGATCACATTTCAAATCGACCGTAAATGTGATAATTTCAGTTTTAACTAAATTGAGAATAATTTACCCCAAACTACTTTAATGGACACAGAAAATTTAATGCCGGGACGTAAACGGCCGATCCCAAATATTCTTTATGATACTTATGGAGGTTTAATTTTACAAGATAACTATCCAAATCAGTCATTTTCTTCTACCTAATGATTACGATGACTGTAACGAACACAAAATAATTTTATTATTTATTTTACATAATTAAGTATTTAAAACAAAGAAATTATTAATAATAAATATGTAGGTAAATTACAACTACCACAAACATCTCCGCTTGCCATTGAAGTCAAGTATTAAGTTATGAAAATGTAGGGTAAGTAGTACAATGATTGGCCCTATAAGGTAATCATCGAATCTGACAATTTCTTGTTACAAAATAAGGTTTCTAATCATGAAACATTTTATTTTAAGTTGTTCTTTGGGAAGTTGGTAACTTAAATTGATTATAATTATAATCATAATTTTATTTCACAAACAACTTTCATGCACATGAAAAAGAGGTCAAAAGTTTGGCAAAAAAAGATTGGCCCTTGGTATATAAAGATTGATACTTTTACGTTATGTGGAATATTTTCCCACCAATTATGACAAGTTTATCAAAACACAATGCTTATTAACACATCAGAATAGAAATCGTACAAGTGAAATACAAAGAAAGCTAATAAATATTATTACAAAATTCTTATTTCTTACGAATTTCTTAACAAAACCTCTTTTGTTGCAGTTGCCGCAAAAGTGTGTTTTTATAAGTTTTACTAGCTGATAATTTAAACAACTGCCAATTAAGTTTGAGAGTATTATACACTGAAAAATAATAATATTTTTTCAAGCCCCATAAACTAATACTACTTTTAATAAATTGATTTTAAATCAAAGGGCAAATTAATTGGAGGGGGTCCAACATTGCTACTGTTTACCCTATATAAACATTACTTTAAACACCTGTGAAATAAAAGTTACATCACCTTGAGTTCTTTGTATAAAATAATGGACATTATCTATGTAGAATATTGATAGGTTATCTTGATTTTCTTGATAGGTACTCTAAAACCAAAAATTCGAAATTGATACAGAACTTCTATCAAAGTTCATACAATATTCCTGATAGATAACTAAGTTAAAACTGGAACTATCGAATTCACGGTCAATTTGACCGCATCCCGAATCGAGGGTTCTCTGACGTCACAACTCACAAGTTAAATTGGGTCTCTTGCATAATATAAGGACTGAAGCGCGTATGTGGTTTAGTTACCACACATTTGATATTTACCTAATTAAAGTGAATTTACAATGACCGTACAATATGATGATACGGGGATGGAGCTTAAAACATTTATTTTTATTAAGTCTCGGGATTCTATTTTCAATATTATTTGTTAGTCCTTTATATTATTACTGATGCGGTATTTATTTCAATCTTTAACATTATCTTTCCGTGAGGCCGTAGATAGGTACATAATCTACCATCCTCGTGGCGACAACGATAGTTGATGGTAACTACTTACCAACAAGTGGCTCCTCTAATGGTTTGCCGGATATTAACACTTAAGATAAGTAAGAGTTACAACGTAGTTATAAAACAGTAATGAAATTAAAGTGATAGAAAGTAGCGCCACGCGCGACTCCCTTGCTCCCATGAGAATTCCATAGTTAGTCAGATCAAGAACGCATACCCGTTTTACGTTGAGAGCCATCTTACAGTCTAATATATTTCGACACTCTGGTGATCATTATTCTCTCCATTTATCCATTAGGGAGTTGGTGTAGTTTAAGATAAATTCAAAAGTATTTATTCATGTAATGTATCACTGATATACTTATTTACGTCATTTTGTCATCATTAAGTAATTCTACCACCGTTTCGGAAAAGATTTATTATGAAGAAAAAGAAACAGAGAAAGAATCTTATAGGGATTCTTAATTTAAACGAAATTTGATAAAAAACTGTCAAACCTTAGAGAGGTTTGCGCTTTTTATTCCAAAATTGTAAAAGTACTGGCGTCCACATTAGCAACGCAACGATTGACATGACGGTCATGTATCCTCTAGTGACACTTTCAAACACACGTATGGATAGTAAAAACTTTGGTGGATGTGAAAATCTGACACAAATTCAGTTTGTAAACATCGAGTTTGTCGATTTGATTCCCAAAGCCTCATCTGATAGCGGAGTGGTTGCAACGGGATTACAATCCAATATCGTGGATACCTGCTCTTAATTTTGTAACTCGATATGATTCCAGAGCCGATGTACAACAATGATATAATTTACATACCAATGATTATTTTTTACAAGTGCATTTTGGTAAAAAAAATCTCGGCTAAATTTAACTGAAACTAAAAACATTTATTTCATGTAGGTAGGTATTAATAATACACTTTTGAACGTCAAATGTTTTAAATCTACAATTTTTTTAAATAACTTTTCAACAATTAAGCTCATTTACCATCTTATGAGACTTGTAATTGGATACCTCTGACCTTAGATGTCAGCACGTTGTCAGATAAGGAATCATTTTTGTTATGGTCATACAATTTTACAAAAATTTTACAAAACAGAAGAGACCGGGCGCCATAGCTTATCTGTCAGCAGATCCCACTTCGAATAGATAGGCTGCACATGAATACAAAGATTGACAAAAAAATCTCTAAAATATAAGCTACGATATCCTCATAAAAAACCATTAGTATTTAAAATCATATCCATAACTTTATTTTAAAACTAATACTTCTACAATAAATCTATTCAACATTGCCCTTGTTAATTCCATGTCATTGAAAACATTCGCTATCCGAAACCCTCATCCAATCATAGAGCGAGATGCCACGGGATTCCAATCCAATATCGTCGGGCTAGCTCTTAATTCACTCGTGAATTGTACTGCAGGCCGGTATGTCTGGAACGTCCATGGATCAATCATGGTTTGCTAAAATTGCATTACTAATAACAACATTTCCTCTTGGAGATGTTTTCTTGGCTTGGAATTTTTGCCTATTTATGTACTTATAGACAGACATCTACTTTAAACATAAATGTTTTAATCTCGATAACTTAAATAATTTACAGAATTAAAAGTATATTATGTACAATTTTAAATTAATAATTATAATATGTAACAAATCGCTTTTATCTTTTATTTATCTTATATTTTATATATTTGTCACCGTGTAGAAGCCCCGTCATATTTAATATATTTTTTTACAAATACCTAATCAGTATTTAACTAATTTAATTCTTTTGTTTTAAAATAACATTGTAGTTTTTTGCTAAAACTTGTTAGTATACTTACGAATTCATCCATATATAACAAATGTAAAGGTTTCAAATTAAAAACTACTTCATAATAAAATAATAATGTTCCTCTGAAATTCTTTAATAGTTTTGTTGAACGATTTCCGTCAGAGGACGGGACATTTAAATTTATTACCACCCGGTGTCCACCGCGACCGCTTCACTCACCATATTAAATGTAAATTTAATAACTCTGAAACTTGTAGTTTTCAAAGCAACTTGTGTGGAAGTTAGTATAAGTTGAGTATAACTTACAACCTTGGTTATTTCGCAAATATCATCATACTGGTATTTAATATAATTAATCAGATTTACACTTTTATAAAATTTATAACATAATCAAAGTATATTTATGATTTTCAAGAAATAAAAGTGATAATAATAATTATTATTAAGTTTATAGCTTTGTGCATCACACAATATATCAATGTGAATCTGAAGAAAAAATGACAGTATGAATAAAATGAAAGGACTTGCAATTCAATATCGTAACTTACTAATCATTTGCTGCCCTGTTTCATTTATCAATGAATGAGCTTGAATCTAAGATATCAGTGAAACAGTATGAGGAAAAGTGTACAGCTGGCAACAGTTAGGTATCAATGTTACAGATTGTGTGTGTTTATCAATGTTAAATCATATCTTATGTATTATAATGTAGCATTTTCACGGAACGTATTTATGTCCTTAATATCTAAAGCTTTTTCTGACTAAACTTAGTGTCACATGGCCGCATTAATAATAATTGAGTAAAGGTTGACTGACTCTATTGGTTATAATACAATACAAATACAAATATTCTTTATTGTTCAATTCCAACACAATAAAAAGAATGTAATGTTATGGTTATGTAATATTTTTATTTATGTAACAATATAATATAAATGAAGAGACGCTTCATTTAATTGTTTCACTAACTCAAGCGTAAAATTTAACAAAATAAATAATACAATAAATATTTTCTTAAAAATTATTATAAAAATTTTCGGTGTCCCAGCCAAAAAATCATGAAAAATTTGATACTATTATAACGTATTTACTTATATAACATATTGTAAAACATATCTATTTCTAGGTCGTCATTAGAAATCATCTCGATTTGATATTATGTATTTTCTTGACGAATATTTCAATTCAAAGTGCCAAATTCTCAGGCAATTCCTGTGATGTCCATCGACCAAAATGTAATCAAAAGTGTAAAAAAACATTCATTTTTGAGAATTTTTTCACTTGTCTAACTCCAACCATTTAGCCAGCAGGGGGGGGGGGGGTACTTGACTCTCACCAAAATTAGCACAACAAAATTAAAGCCAAATAATTTTCAACCATGTAACACCAAATTGTACATATTGCAAATACTGAATACTAATTTCAAAAATGGTCTTAGAAAAATTCATCCTCACGTTACATGTAGGTGAGGTGATGTACCCTGAAAAACTATAATGGTTCCGATTTTAATACGGAACCCTAAAAATTGAGAAGAACTGGCTGAAAAATTGGAGAATATTCAAATCTAAGACTGGTTTAGGAGTGGAATAATAATTATTTTAAAGAAAATAATACCTTATTTTAATTATTATTCAAGATTGGCAAAAAAATTGTGAAATAAATAGTAATTATTATAAATATTGATTTCGGTACATTTTCTTTATTTGCCCAGTTTCCAGGTTACATACTCAGGTTCCTGTGGTTGGATTTACTTGAAATGGCCATAAATTTAAAACTTTAAATTATTTTGATGGTTCCACTTAACATTATGTAGTGTTCTTTATAATACGTTAAATCTCACAACTATAATCTACATAAAAAAAATTGGTTGTCTGTAAAGTCGGTTTACGGACGGTAGTTTAACGTGACAACGTCATGATAAAACAGTGATGAAATGATTGCATACTTTTATAGATAAAATTGAATAATTTTAATGAAATTACCATTATTTTGTATAGTAGTAAGGAAGTAAGTTGTGTGCTGCCGCTGTCTCTCTTCTATTCGGACGCACCGGCTGATCGAGAGGAAGAGAGATACATGCGGCACGAACGGAACGCTTTGGCCGATCGTAGCCGATCGTGCCTCTCTATCGCTTGTTCCGCGCTCTCGCTCGCGGAACGTGACAACGTCACGGAACGTGAAAGTGAGTCATGCTTTTTCGTGCGTGCACCCGGCGTTTATCGTTTTAATAGACGTTGTCACGTCAATATCAGGCCGAATTCAAACTCAGTTTCTTCCTTAGTTTGTAGAACAACACAAATAAAGATAAAAATACAGGTCCAAGGTGCTGTCTACAATTAACCTAAATATATGAAAGACAAAATCAGAAGTCAACTTTTCATTCGTAAAACATTCAAGCAATTTGCTAATGACACGATAATTGAGATTACGAACTGGAAGCAACATAATAACAAGGCTGGAATCGCGAATGCGGTCAAAAGTTTAGGAATTCACGCCAAGTTCTACCCGCATCAATGTGGCTTTTGACTTGACACTCAAGGCGATACGAAATGGGAAAATTCTGGACTAATGCGGGAGGGGTCCCACGCGTAATACGGGAATGAGATAAGTTGATTTATTATTCCTTACCTTAAAACAAGATAACCATTCCGGTAACGAAGATAATAAAAAAATAGATTTCCAAGTAATGGTGAAAGATAATTATAATATTATTTATTTATTTAAACTCATTATTGTATTATTACTCATACTAAAAAAAGTTGCGAAGAAAGTTACACTGATATTGATATGCAAAATATAATGGGCGACCTTATGCTTATATGCAATTTCTTCCAGACTTCTTATTATTTTATCATTTAAAGGGGTCAGATGTGTAAGCCAAATCGAAACGAAACAACGAACTAGACTATGACAACCTTGGAATGAAATGAAATAAATGTAGTTCAGATAGCATTGGTACTTTCGATCTCTCTGAAATGATGAATCAGTTTTAGGGTTCCGTACGAAAAAACCAAAAACGGAATCCTTATAGGATCACTCGTGCGTCTGGGCGATTGTCGTTCACAGTCAATTTACTCCGAAACTACTGGACTAAATGAGTTGAAAGGTACTCGTGTACTTTTTTGTGACCTAAAGACGAAGGTGTAAAGAATTAACTTTGAAAACATGTTTTTTAACAAAATCAAAATTCAACAAGAACTATTATGTGAACCGTATTGAGTTGTATGTCAAATGAAAGGGCTTGTTGTAAGGATCTCAAATATATTTTTGTTATATTTCTACACTGGATATTTTTAAAATTAAAGTCAAAACTTGACCATTCCCCCCTCTAATCTCTGAAACTACTGATGTTTTTTAAAAAATACAGAGAATAGCTCTTTACTTTAATATTACAGCAAAAGCTATAAGAAGTCTATGGTCTTTAAAAAACGGCCAAAATATATAAAATACACAAATAACGATAAATACATAATCAACGTAGGGAACCCTCTCTAAGCGAACTTAACTCGCACTTGTCAAGTTTATATAATAAGAGATAAAGAGAATGACTGAGTATAAACAGGATTGAGTCAAATAATTTATTTACACACGTCAGTCAATCGAAATGTATTAGTCACTTCGGACCCGTGTTAAAGATCAAATGGGCTTCATTGACGTTACCCACGTCAGGTAAAATTTAGCAAAATTGAGTTACTGCCTTGTCTGAATTTAATTCAGGATTTCGTGACTAAATAAGTATATGTTGCCTGTCCTGTCTCCTCTTATTTATACGATATGAACATTCAGCCCTTGTATAAATAAAATTCCTGAAATCTCCACCAAGAAGTCCCCACTGATGGGGATTTACAGACTTTTTTCTAAAATTCCCACCAGCTAAATAAGCCAAAGCCCAGTAGGGATTTCAGGATAACATTTGAAAAGGAAACTAGTTTATTCAAACAATTTTTTTTTATTTTGAGAGTCTGGCTTTACCAAATTATTTTGCTTGTAAGCTATTTTGCTCAGAAACCGAAACCGCAAAAGTAGTAGATTCATTAGCTTTTTTATAGCCTACTTATATTAAGTAACTAATTAAGTGCCCTTTGATAAACAAACTAGAATATTACAGATGGTAATAAACAATTTTGGACGGACGGATGATTTATAGGAGTTAAGTCCCTTTGCGACTAAAAAACTGTAGCTAGACGAAGGGGTGGGTAAGTAATGGAGTTCTCTTGTACGGGTTCCCTAAGTGTTGAGTTTTGGGAAAATTCAACCCCTTGACGCGGCACATAAAACACACGGGGCGGGAGCTTGGATCCTGAAGTGTTATTTTTGTCCCAAGGACCCTTTATGCTGAAGACAACAAGAAAACTTAGATAGATAAATAGAACGATAAACCTTTTATTTGTGTACACCACAAAAAGACATTAAACGAAGAAAAAATGTACAAAGCAACTTACTTCCCTAACTGAAAATATTATACTAATATCGAAACTTCCACCAGCAACAACAAAGGAAATAACAGATGTGCACTTGTCATAAAAATGAATTTAAAGTGCAATTAAGTAATTTAAAGTAGTAATTTAAATATGTTCATATTTAATAAATTATTAATTTATAAATTATTAAATAATAATACTAACTTTGGCATCCATTAATAGCCACTAATGGAGGCTTAGAGATGGAAAAAATAAGGTTATGAATGAGAATTCAAATCCAAATTTTCCTGATTTCTAAGTGCAACTATTATTAAAATAATGCTCCTGTAAAGCTGCTGCCGAAAAGGTTAAATTTCATCGATATTTTAAGGGAATTTAATATTTTTAGGAAGGCTTTGCGGAGACTACTTTGAATGCTTCCAGGGGTCCACCATTGGTCCACGAACCAAAGGTTAAGATCTACTGCTTTAATATTAGGTTGACGAGTTCTGTATAACCCAGTTAATAACCAACGCTACTTTGTGTCCAATACGAAGAAAATATAATAAAATAAAAACATGAGAGGTGTCAAGGGACACCCGGATGGAACGAAGTTCCTTTCGATTTAAGTATTGTTTTGTTGTACAGCGCCATCTCTGTAAAACTATCTGAATCACTTCAAAAAAAGTGTCGTCATTCGTAAGAATCAAAAAGTGTCGTAATTTTCCGTCTAGCCCCCTTTCACAACGCGCGCTAAGGAACTTCGTTCCAACTCTAGAGACTTTTACATTCCTAACCTATTACATTCTTCACCTAATTAAAAAGCACTTTAATCTCTTCTATGAAAAAGCGCTATAATCAGTTCTATGAAATTTACCGTTGCTAGTCCTACAGAGTCCACACGGATTCCGCTGAAAACTCGTTCAATATGTCAGACTATTTTGTAACTCTTTATACTCGCTTAGTTCGTTCCGCTCAGACGTTGGTGGTGGAAGCGTTTCTATGAAATTGTAAGAAAAGTATCTTTGTAATTCGGAAAAATAAAAATTATTAGCAGCCAGACAATGAAAATACCTAACTAATCGTCAATCAGATTTTATTTACCTCACTATTAATACCACTGTCGACAAAATCGACACGGGTTTCCCGGCCTACGCCTACGGCCGTCACTAAAAACTTCGCAACTAAACCACCACTTTAGGTAAAAACGAGGTAAGAGGTAAAAAGTTCTCTCGAGAGTTACCTGTACCCTGCCTTTCAACCCGTAAACACTTATTTCTCGCGATTTCCAACATGTCACACGTTCGTATTCGTTTCTTTTCGTGATGTGATTTTATTTGGAAATATGATTTATTTTACGTTCGCACAAAGCTGACGTGTGGATGTGAAGTTATTACAAAAGCGGTTTTATATACGCTTTGCCATAAAGAGCGGTTTCGAGGATATAGAATGTTTTTAAATTTCTATGAAGTACGAAATTGTACTTCTTTTCCGTTTTATTATATCCATAAAGATTTTGTTAAAATCTTTTAACATACTAGTTACTGGCTTTATGTGTGAGTTGGCATCAGATCCCGGTAATTCATGCATGATTTGATACAGTTAGTCTCAATCGAAGGCTCAAAGTCACGCAGCGGAGAGAGTTATGTCACGTATTTTGCATTTTGTAACGATGAAATTCATTCATGAACCAAAACATTGCATGTTTTGCATTAGTTCCAGTAAAGTGGCAATGAGCAGAGCATAGTTTGAAATATCATCCTCAAATAGCATTTACGCCTTAGTAAAAGGAGCTCAAGCTGCCAACCAGGTGAATTGATGACCTGGAAAAAACCTTTTAAACTGTTGGATTTCTAGGTTTCAGGTTAGATCAAAATGATACTAATGGAAAAGCCTATATCCAGATGTGGGCTTTAAAAAACTGAGCTGATAAATATATGCTACATACTTAAGTTTTCTATTTGGTACATCAAAAGCAAAGGACAAAACTATTAATGTAATGGTAAATATACCACCAATTACAAATACTCTTCACATTGCTAGAAGGGCTATTGGTAGTCAGGCAGATAAAGAACCTAACCCACTCGAGTGTGGTCGAGTATCGTCGAGATTAAATTGGTTGGTACAAAGCTCAGCAACCTCTAATGGTCATATTAAGACATTTAACGATATAGCGTGAACGTGTGGATAATCTCAACACAATCCTATTTTTGGGTTCTGTCACAATTCTTGCGAATACCAGACTTGCCGCGTTATTAAGATAGAATGGAATTCCTAGAAAGTATGTGTTATTGTAGTACCATATGTATTATAAATAAATTGCAACAAAAACTTAATATAAAAGTATTTTAAAATTATAAAAAAGCATAACTGGGAAAAATATGGTACTATAGTGTAGATGAAACAACAAAATTTTTGCAATTTCTTCACTTTCATGATTTTTCCACCTTTTCCAATCATTAAGTAAATCAGTGGTACCAATGTGAATAAACAACTTTGAAATGAAAGCAATGGTAGCCAATTTACTCATCAAAATCGGGGCTTCCATGCAAGTAACCAGCATTCAGAATTGCTTATATATAGTAATCATCTTTGTAAGAGTATATACACACTTTATGATAATTAGTATAAGTATGTATGTACAGCAAATATTATTGCCTCACTTTATAACTTAACGACATGGTAAAGAAAAGGGGAAGCAATGAAAAGTAAAGTGCACGCAAATACGAGTATACCCTTTATTTACGTGACCTCAACGATTATAGTGGTTCATAATCTCAAATTAAACATTTGATTGCTTTGAAAAACCTTGATAAATTCGTGGCAGCCAATTAAAGGAAATGCAGTAGGCATTTGTGGTTATTTTTATGGCCGGATATTTCGTGACGAATATCCAAATTCTACAATTATTTCGAATGTACCAAACGGTCGTGCTACTGGTATACTACTACGGTGTGAATATTTTAAGGATAAACTTCCTTTTAGCCCATACCCCCCGATCGATCTGAATTTTAGTATACCTATGTATTTCACCGCGCTGATACCGAATATCATAGGCAAAATACCCGCATATTTCATTTTCAAGGTAACCTTGAAAAAACATGATTTTTTTGTTTTTTATGTTAGTTGACAAAGTAAGAAATAGTACCAACAAATTATGCAGAATAAAATTCGCATTTTTCTCTCTAACCAAACTACTGGCTCTACAAGAAAAATGTATATGGCATAAAATGTCAATCTTTTGATGGGCTCCAACTTTCGTGCAAAACATTTTTCTGTAAAATCAATTATTTGTCTAATAAACGTGAAAAACAAAAAGTAATATTTTTTCAAGGTGACCTTGAAAATGAAATATGCGGGTATTTTGCTTCTAATGCATATACCAAAATTCAGATCAATCAGAGGTATGGGCAAAAAGGAAGTTCGCATTATTTTAATTCTGAGTAATATAAATATCACGTGCAAATGTCTTCGATTACTAAGTTATTGATATCATTGTATAGTAGGTATCTAAATTATGCGTCTGCCATTTTTTACTCACTGCTGTTTTAAAACTAGTAGGATTCGTGAAGTGATTTAAATTAATAAACACGGCTCTCAATGCGGCTCTCACTTCGTCTGACACTTTTGTTTTGATGTATTGGCTATAAAATCATGAGATAAATTAAATGTTTCTTCATGATTTTACTAATTTTTCTTAGTGGAATACTTCGTTTTGATCGAATTTTATTCAGGTGTCAATGAATATGGTTTTTCGCCCTTTTATTTAGGACATTATTTTTTAATTTAACTGCACTAATATTCATATGAATTGTCTCCTTGATAAATAAATATTATATTTTAAAACAAATGGCAGTTTTAAAGCAGACAACATTAAAATGTCAAAAATGTAGTAAATGCTTAGGGTAACAATCATTGGGTAATTTACCCTACTGCCGTTTCAAAGTTGAACGATTCTCTCCAACCCATTACTCAATTATTTAGAGCAAATATATTAAGTGCACGTCTCCTCGACATGTCTTTACTCTCGACGTTTCAATGACAATCAATTTTCTCAACCTGAATTGATTTTTTCACTTAAATGTTGCACTTTCAAATTAACATGAGTTCACGTATATCAAGAGTAAACCTTTTTTTATAACATTAGATACTCCTCAAAAACACTAAGTTCAATGTAATATCAAAAGAAAACTGATTTAATTTTTTTTCCGTGGACGTCCGTGTTTTTATGCGTGCAGATACTAGTATGAACCAGTTAAAATACCCGAAAAACTTTACGTATTGAGTCTGGTTTTGTTTCATTAGTTTCAGTATTCTATTAATTGAAAATTCCCAGAAAATCACGGTCTAAGTCAATGTAATTTATTTCTGTGTATATTACGTGTGTGTTTGTAAAGAACATGGTTATGTGTAATGTTCATGTTTAAAAATTTTTTGTGTCTTTAAGGCATTTTTTTTTAAATATTAGCTTTTGCACTCCTTCTACATGTAAACTTTAAGTTTGTCAAATATTCTACACCTCCGTGTGCATAATTGTCGTAAAAAGGGCTAAAAATTGTTTGCTTCACATATTAATAACATAGATTACTCTTAAATATAAAAAATATAAAACACAATATTGCCAAGCCGTTTAGGTAGTCGTGCATAAAACAAAACACGAAATACCTATTCTCAGTTCCGTACTAAAAGGTTTTAATACATTACGAGTGAATTCCGACGCAGAGGCCGTCGTCACTGTCGTACCTTACATTTTAAGAACTCGTTTTACACTTTACTCTCGTTTGTAATTTGAAATGATAATGAACTCAAGCTTTTATCAACTTAACCAGAACCATACAAACGTGCTATCTTTGACTTTCGGGAATAAGGAAAATGTACCCGGATGACCCGGATGACCGAGCTTTACTGGGTTTAATGTTGCTTAACAACACCATCTACTTAAGTAGCTTTAGTTTTGCTACTCGCCAATAGATGTCAGGAAGAGTCTATTGTAGCAGTTGTTTGCCAGAAAATACGATAAAACGACATTTTCTAAAAATGAAGATCTAGATCGATTTATCACTTCCGAATGCCGAAACCTCTTGCATACTAAATTTCATGAAAATCGTTGGAACCGTTTCCGAGATTCAGAAAATATATTTAAACAAGAATTGCTCGTTTAAAGGTATTAGAATAGATACAATCCTACTAATATTATAATAATAAATGTGAAAATTGTATTTGTGATGTTACTCTTGTAGTTTGTTGATGTATGAATGTTGGATGCCTTTTCACTTTGAACGGATTTTGATGAAATTAATACACAGGTAGACCATAACCTGGAATAACATACAGGGTACTTAATGAATCATTTTTAATATTAAGTAAAAATTAACAAGAAGAAACTTCTGTATACTTTATTTATTCCTATATTATGTCTGTATTACAGGAATATATGTGCAGTCATAAAGTCACTTTATTGGTAACAATAAATACAGGTTGACACAACTTGAGTATCGTTTAAGATTCTAGGTTATTTGCCCTTCTGACGTGACATACGTACAGAAATAAGTAAGACATGTGTACTAACATAAAACATATCACTTTGATTTTGATTACAATTAGCAACACAGAGAGTAAATCCAGCGAATACTTTTATTTATCCTGAAATCTATGACAAGTTCCGTTACCTGAAGAAATACCGTTCATAAATTTAAGCTCAAATGTATTTTAAAATTGAACTGCAGTTCATAAATCAACCTGCACAATACACAATACACAAGTCACATACACAATTTGTTATTGCATTAGACAGAACTCGATATATCGCTCGAAATACCGTGTCGAACAATCTATAAATAATCTTCTTTATATAAAATGGAGCAGCGAATAATTGTCTAGAGACTACATGAAATGTGTTTTATATCCATATGAAAAGTACTTTAGGATACGGTGCTTTTGCTTATAAAAAATAAAAACCAAATTATTATTGCTTTTCCCATGTATAAAATTATTGAATCACTCACTTATTATTTAATTCCCAACTAAGTTTTATAATTTCACTAAACGTTAGCCGGGTTCAAACGTTTTAGATAATAATAAAAGTAAGGGTTTTATCAATTAAGGAAGTAGCATGTAACTATTCATAACGAAATTTCTACATCTAAACGTGCAAGATTTTAGACGTTAGAAGTTCGACGGATGTTTCAATGTTTTCAACTACAAATAGTTGACTGCAATATAGATGTACGCAGATAAAATTATATGATTTATCACGGATTTCAAATCTTCAACTTATAAAATATAATCTTATCTAGCGCTATAACTACCTACTTACCTATATATAATGCTATTCCTTATTATTATTAACCTAAAAGTTTGTATGTTTATTACTCTTTCATTCAAAAACTACTAAACGGATTTTAATGAAATTTACCGCACAGTTAGATCATGATCTGAAATAAGATACAAGGTACTTATTTTCCCAAAAAACGCGGACAAAACCATGGACAGAGCGCTAGTTTTTCATAGGTCAATTACTGACGCTGTTGTTTTTATTCATAAAATCTCAACTATACAATATCATAGTCTAACTCGGCGCCTTATAACTCTATTCCCTTGTCTCATTTCTATGAACTGCCTTTCATTCTCCAAGTTGTTAAAGAATACAAACGGGAAGTGTTTTATTCTACTGGATTAAACTCAAGCTGTGAACGAAGCGTTATAACTTTCATTACAAATATAAGTCTGTTATACACATATATAACCATTATATGTCTATATATCTTTATAGAATTAACCTTCCTTCCAAATTCCATTAATTAAAAGTACAAAGGCGAAAAAAATTGTAAAATAGAGAAAGCAAGAAATATTAGATTATGTTTTGGACCTTTAAAACATGTTCACATTCTGGGACGTTTCAAGTTAGAAATGATAAATTTAATTTATGCCCCGCCATAAGCTCTGCGTCGCGTAAACAATTTGTTAATGCCTCGCAATTCAACTTACCCGTTTGTAATGGCGGCATAATTTATTAAAAGGCATTTAGATATCTCACACAAGCGTTGGGGGCGAAAATTTGTCGCCTACAGTAATTATTGTTTCATTTATTCGCACATACAGTTCTGCTATTAGGAGATTAGTTCGCGAACTTTGGCACAAGAAACTCCTATTAGTAACTTTGTGACAATACAGACAATTATAGGCTCTGTTAACAAGACATAAAGTCTAATGGAGTCGCAAAGTAATTGGTGAAATCTTGTCGCTAAGTAGGGGCGACACCGCAAAAACAGGTGTTTGCTTAAGCGTCGGTTCCAAGAGATTTATTAAAGGTTGGATTGTGAACGTGTTCTTATTTTCTGTCCGATATTAAAGTGGTGTTCACATAAAATATGGGCTTAATCTGGTGTAGTAAATAAACTTTAACTACGCCGTTGTTGTTAGGAGATAATGAGTACAGATAAGAACTGTTGATATTCGTAGCAGCTACGAATTTCGTAGAATCTCCGTAGCACTTGGTGCTACATTAAGTCTACGAGCTACGACCAACCCGTGCGGCCGTGGACGCGTATTAAAGTGACTCTCCTTTATTAAATTTAGTATCCCACCACTTTCTTCCTTCACTCTTTATAAAAAAGTTTTAATTCTACAAACATTTTAATAATGATGTTGCGATGTAGGGTAATATTAGTTTATGCAGTACCTCTTTTCACAACTGAAAACTGGAAAATATTTAGCCACACCCCTTGAGACTATTTGGAGCTAAAGTAAGTGGGTAAATCGATGATTAAATCGATCAATGTATAAAGAGCATGTACTTGCTTACATCACTCGACAATTTTATGTGCAGAAAAGCGATATAATGTTTTAATAAATTAATCGTTAACTCGATGTA
Organism: Thymelicus lineola; assembly: GCA_963932265.1. Lineage (NCBI taxonomy): Eukaryota > Metazoa > Arthropoda > Insecta > Lepidoptera > Hesperiidae > Thymelicus > Thymelicus lineola. The sequence goes on along the minus strand of OZ010688.1, from coordinate 2,680,488 downwards.
TGTTTATACATTTAAATTTTTCTGTTTAATAAAATTTCATCATTGGGTTCTTTTACTTCATTAACTTCTCGTTAAAAAATTTATCCAATATCTCGTGTTTTAAATTAATTACACAGCCAATCGTTCTCAGCACTATAATGTAATTCAAACAAACGAACTCATTCCGTTAAAAAACCCACCGCGAAGTTAATAAAATGCAAAACAACTCATAAAATGTTTAATCAAAATAGACGATCCATTCAAAATTCGAACGTTAAAAGCTAAACAGAAACCAGAATCCAATCTGGTGTCCATAAACGAAGTATTGATACTGGACTCTGATTTCCGCACATTAGCCAAATGGTACTTTTCAAACAGTCCATTTAATGGGTTATTATTGTGGTCACTGTATTACCGGGTTTGCTGTGAACTTACGCCATAGCCTACGAATACTCCATGGACTAAGTTTAGAATAACATCAGTATGCGAACTCTTTGCTTGAGGTTTATTTGATCTGTGGCAAAGAATTTAATACGAGGCGAAAACCACAATCCACTATTTATTTTTATGGGAGGCAGTTGGCCACTGGATACGGTTATTGCCATCGTTCCAGAATGCCCTGTACTTATCCAATGCACTACTAAAGCTACTTTGACTAGTTTACACGTCATTCGCTTCCTATTTTTCTGCTTAGTTTCGGGAAAGTCATGTGGTTCCTAATGTTTTTATACTTTGTTTTACTTACAATAATTGTTGACTAATGTATTGAAATACATAACTGCTAATATAATATAAAAACTTCACTTCTTATGACCTACATAGGGTAAAGTACCCAACAATTGACCCCTTAAGCGTTTAATCTAGATTTTTTGTCATTTTAATTTTTTGTCAGTTTGTTATAATATATATAATTATCTATAAATATATGATTATCTATCAAGAGGAAATTTTTAATCATTTAATTGAATCAAAAATTTAACTTCTTTATGCATGAATGTGACATATCTATACTAAAATATCTTTGTTACTTACTACTATTGCTCTGTCTATAAGCAAATAAAGTTTATTTCCGTCGTAAGCCGTCGAGCAAAAGACTTACATGAAAATCCTCTCATCGCTGCTAGCGCTAAATAGAGACGAATTGTTTTCATTAATCGCTAAAGCTTAGTAAAGAACTCAGCACACTGTAGACAGATATGATTAACATATTCACCTTCTACATACCAAAAGGGATCATTTTATAATGTCATAACAACGGTATGATAATTGCCGGCAGAATATGAAATGAAGCTTGTAAGGAAGTTAGAAGTGCTAAGGTTAGTTTTATTTGAGGTATATAATTGATAGTCGTATTGCTAATTCAAAATGTAGGTACGATAACGAAATTAATATTACAAGGTTATAAAAATATAACAAACAAGTATATATTTATGTTCAAATTATACAGCATATTAAATTATCTTTTCATAGAATGGGACAAAAAGTTGTTTCTTTATATTGGCCAACGAATAAAATACTTTCTTAATCTGATATAAATATTGTGTTTAACAAAGCGAAGTAAAAATGCGTTACTCTCTTACTTATTATTATTATCTTACGCATTCTAATCTAAAACAAGTTAAAAATATATTGTATATGCGGTGTTCCTAACGAGGATATTTATGGCCCACTATTTACATCTGCAGTGTCGGGTTAATTAATTTATTTTGCTGTCCACGGCCGCTCAGGGAGCGCGAGTTTTCACTTTGTTGACGAGATATAGTTTGTACTGTGATTAATTGTAAAGCTTAATTCGTAAGTTTTTTGTTATTTAAAAAACTAAATATTAACTTAATTTTGCTTATAATACACCTACAGTGCATTCTCAGAACAATAAAGGTAAAATACCTATATGGATCAAGCTACCTCGCTTATCACCTCGTTTGATCTATAAAAACAAATAAATTAAAATTCAGAAATACATAAAATGATGGAGAATGCTACCAGGCATTAAGACCACCCGTTGTGATTTAGTTTCTAGGTTTACAATAAAGAGTGAATAAATAAATAATTTGAAACAATATGTACTCAGTTTATTATAAAACAAAATGTGACCACGTTTGCGCTGCCTGTGCTAAGCTTATGCTTTCTTTTTAACATTTACTTACACAAGATTATGTGTAGTGTCAACTGAAGTGGTGATGAATTCTATTTCTATGGAAATAAAACTACAAAAATTTTATCCCTGGCCAGCAAAAATACACATACAAAAACTACAATCAAATAAAGGAAACTAACACAGAAAACCAGAAACAAATGTTTATTTTAATAACCATTGTATTGGGCTCTGTTGCTTCAATAAATACACATGGTCCCACAAAAGTTTTTCACAAATTAAATATCTTTCATATGCAAACATCGATCAGTTAACATTTTACAATAATGTGAGTAGGGAAAGTCTACTATTCTTTACACTTCCCGAACGATTGACACCTTTTTCATATTATGCTCTAACTAAGCGTAAATTACTTTTTTATGTATGATAACTTTACTTTTAGTTGCTAAAATTGTCATTTGATAACTTGGCAATATTTACCACATTACTGCTTCTGCCATTTTTTACCAGCTGTTGTTTAAAAATTAGCAGAATTCGTGAGTTTATTTAAATTGCTAAAATACAAAATAAAAACCCAAAAATAACAATACATTCAAATGTACTCATAAATAAATAAAAAGTAACAAAATATTAATTTTATTTACGTATACTAACTAGTCCAGCCATAAGTTCTGTTACAAATGAAAATGCTTTTTTTTTAATGAAGTAATGTAATATTAATAAAATTTATACCTACATATTTATTAAAGTCTCAGCAAAAAAAAAAAATATTCTATTTGAAATGGCCACCTTTGGCTTTTATACAGGCCTTTAATCTGTTTGGCCACGAATCTATGGATTTACGCACTGTTTCCAAGGGAAATTTTGCCACTGCTTGCTCCAAAGATTTTTTAAGAGACTCAATGTCGCCGTGTCGTTTAGAGCAAGCCGTGTCCTCTAAAACTGACCATAATTTGAAGTCTAAAGGGTTGAGGTCTGGGTTAGATGAGGGCCAGTCTTCAGCTCTTATAAAGTCCGGAACATTGGTTTCAAGCCAGGCTTGGGTAGTTCGTGCCTTGTGACCAGGTGCAGAGTCCTGTTGGAAAGTCCACGGTATATTTTTAAAAAGAGTATTGCTGAGAGGTTTCACAACAAGATCCAAGACTGTATCTTGATACACTTTGGCTGAAGTTTTCACTCCTTTTTCACAAAAATGCAGTTTTGTGACTCCTTGATAAGACACGCCCCACCAAACCATCACTGACGCAGCATGATGACCACGTTGTACCTTCCCGACAACTTGAGCAGCTTCTTTAGAACTGTGAGCGTACACTTTATCATTTTGCTTATTGTAGTGTTCTTCAATCGTGAAAATTTTTTCATCGGTAAAGAGGATATTTCTGTGCCTTTCACCTGCGTATCGCAACAGAAGGCGTTTTGATCGATCCACTCTCTTTAATTGTAAAGATTGATTTAGGGCATGTCCTGTATATCGACGATAAGCACCGAGCTTCAGGTCTTGTTTTATAATACGCGACAGAGTCCTAGCGGGAATCTTCATTTCTCGCGATAAGATTTTTTGCTTCCTAATGGGGTTTCGACGAATTCTGGCTTTAACAGCATTAACAGCCTTTGTAGTTCTAACAGCACGCGGCCGCCCCGATCTTTTCTGGTCTTCGACAGACGAAGTGTTGTTGTATCTGTTGATTGTACGATATACGAACATACGGCTGATACCAAGCTTTTTAAGTGTCTGGAATAATAATATGACCGACGGCTCCATACCCACTTTGTGCAAGGCGATCACTGCAATCCTATTTTCTTTAACACCCCATTCCATATTGTAATTTGATAATGAACACGAAAAAGTATGTGAAATTGCGCGAAATCGAAAGAAGTTTTTAAAATAATATCACCTATATTCCAAATTCAAAATAATTAAAAAGCTGAAAAAAAGAAAAGTTTTTATGTAACAGTATTTATGGCCAGACTAGGTATATAAAACGCCACTTGCTTAGCTTTCCTATACGAATTAATTTGTGCCTACTAGGAGTCAGTCATTATGCTCTTCCTTAGGTGTCAACGGTTGCATTGTGTCAATGAATATAGTTTTGCGCCTTTTTATTTTAGAACATATTTTTTTCTTGCTATCACTTGTCACAAGCAGATGAAGACACATAAGGGACACTGAAATAAAATATAATTTACCAAAAAATTAATTGACATCGAAAAAGTTATTTTAAAGTTTTAAAGGACGCCATCCTTCATCAAAATAAGTATTTTTTGGCGACCTCACCCATATACATTACTGTGATATGACTGCTTGTTACTTTCAGCAGACTATTCTTTGAGAGTGATTAACAATCTTGTCTAATTTGGAAACGAGGACCCCTAACCATTGGCGCTACTCTTCACCCCTCATTGCGACAATGAAATCAATTTAAACTTAGTCACTACTATCTCCATTGAAGAATACTTTATAAACCAGGCCGGAGTGATCAAATTTAGACTTTAATACTACGTGTCTAAGTTCAGGCTTCTACAAAGTATAATTCATATCAGCCTTCTGCAGAACTGTGCAGTCAAAGTGATAAAATTCATGCATTGCTAATTGCTTGCGACGAAACAAACGAAATAGGTGACAAAGGCGCTATTCGGCGTTACGATTCTATTTCGAGACGGACCGAAGTTTCCAGATGCGACCAGGACATTCAATACTAATACTGTTTTTATATTTATGTATAAATAATATTCTGTACATGTTAGTATAACTGTCACTTGACTTTTACACGCTTTTTACTTAGCAGTTTTATTTAGCATACCCTCTCTTGTGGGTCACATCTTGCAAGCTTAATTATATCAACTACCTCTTATTATTGAATAATTACAAGCTTTTATTAACTTCGCTTTGTTCGTTAGTTTTTGAGTGTAATATATGAGATCAAATCTTGCAAATTCATCTTACGTAATTAGTTAAAATTTTACAAATAGATTTGATTTGATTCCGATGATGTCGCATTTTTATGATAATGGTGTAGTACTCAGGATTGGCTGCAGACGAGGGATCCTCAACGCCAACAGCGTAAACACAAAACTACAAACGCAACAAAAGCTCTCTTTTAAATTATTAATTTATTTATGTAACTAAATAGCGTAGAATCAAAGTCGTCATCGCCATTGGATATCAACAATGGCAGACATTGGTGTTTCAACTAGAATTTAAGATTTTATAATTTAGTATTTCAGATAATATGGTTACTTATTTAGTATTTATATACAATACAAATACACTTTATTTGTACGCCAAATTAACAAACAAGCAGAAATACTTAAAAAAATAATGTGGCATACAAAAGGCGGCCTTATCGCTAAAAAGCGATCTCTTCCAGGCAACCTTAGCATATAGGAAACAAAAGAGAAAATAACAATGAGGCATAGGGAGTACATAATGAATATCGTTCTACAGTTACAGTCCATATAAACTAAACAGTTAATACCAGTGATGATAAAAAAAAGGGAAAATGTATACTTTTTGAGATATAATTCTTTCACCTGTGATTTAAAACAGTGAAGTGTCTGAGCACGGCGTATGTTTACGGCGTATAATTTATTGTCATCACCTAATTTCTATAATTTAATTTAGAATAAGCAAGTTCGCCATACACCTGCGTGCGCCCCGCGTGACACCGTAGGTCACATTGAAATGCAGCGGCCCTCGCTGAGTGTGACCTTTTTCAGTGCCACCTGCTTGGCACTGCGATTAATTTTTAAGCATAGACTATATTACTTTTAGATTGTTGTTTCTTTTGCAGTGCCATGCACTGTTTCATAAATGTTTTTCTTCTTCTTCTTCTTAATTTTAGTAGAATGGTTATGTCAAATATGTCGATAACAATTTATATGTATCTCGAATTAAATCTGGCCTGCACCTCAACAAATATCTGTTAAAACAAAATCCACGATAGGAGTTGTTTTTAATATGAATAATTGAATAAATGTCAAATTGAACGAGAAATCCATTTGGTCTACGTGTTTCCAATGAAACAATATATCATTGGTACATTGTAAGTACGGTCACGTTTGTTTTGTGAACAAACATTTGCATTCTGATCTGACCGTTATAAATCAACAGTCAGTTTGATATTCAGTCGCACGAAGCCTTAATTAAATGTAAAAAAAAACAGTTTTCCGGTTAAGCTCTTAAAGGTAAAGGATTTACGTATATTAATGGAGAGATCCTGTTTTTAAAGCGTCAACATAACGTCGTATTTGTTTTGTGTATATTCTGTATAATTGGGTATTCTATAGAAAACATATAAAATGTGAAATACAATTTATTTCGTATTGCATACACTGCGTGGCTGCATAAATAAAACGCCAACTGTATTAACCTAACCTAATTTTACAATAATTTAAGATACTTCCTTATATAAAACCTAGACGATCTGCACATTACAATATTATGGATGCTTGATGAATATTATATTGGTGTTGTGTATTGTGACAATCTAATAACAGAGTGATAGTTGTAACCATTAGTAAATAACATAACAGACAAGCACTAAGTTAATTTTGTCAACTGTCAAAAGTTTACCCTATCACTGGAATATCCCTGTAACCATTGTAGCAATCAATGAATATCACTGTAGCAATTGAATTGAAATCAGTATTTGTATTTTAACAAAAAACATGATCCCGATAAACATTGAAATTATTAATAAATTATTTAACAGCTTAAATATTGTGAACGTCGAACAAGGCTAAAATCGTCAGCTGCCATCGGCGCAGTCCTTGTCCGAAATAGTTTTACAATTCAATCGCATTCCATTAGCAGACTGTTAATTTGAATTGATTTCATGAATCCCGATGCAATGCGATCAATAAAATATTTCCATGAAAAAATACCATAAACCTTGCTGTTAATTCTAGATTATGGTTGGATGGTTGATTTTCAAACGCGGAATCAGTTAATGATCTAAAAGTATTCTACCACACGTGCATCCTTGTAATAATATTGTTCTTTATTTGATATCGTTATCCTACGCCCACTAGGATAAATACGTAGTTTATCAAAAATCTAAATGTCCTTTCTTTATTTGAATAGCTGACAAATAATCAAACGAACCTTCTAATGATAAGTGGTTACTGTTACCCATCAACATTAGTAACAATAAAGGCATCCTCAATGAGTTACTAGCCAAGAAGAAATAGAAAAAAAACTACCAAAACATACGAACACATCCATATATACATGTAACACAAACTTACACCCAATTAAGTAAAGAGATGAACGGTGGAATTCACCGTCGGACTGGTCACTGCAGATATGGTTCCAGTGTGTGAAATAAATGGATGCCTTTATCTACGCCCATAATAGGAACATACAGATTTTCTCTAGCGCAGAAACCGGTAATAAAGGACATTCTCTTCACAGAGCTCTTTCTAATATTATTTATATCGTGGTCTGATATTAAATCGACAAAATCGTATCTATTTCGATAATTTTCACTTCATCACTATTTTGTTTCATTTTCAACCGACTGCGCTAAGGAGACGCTAAGGAGGATGTTTATCATAATCTAAAATTTTAACAAAAAAATAACCGACTTCAAATTAAAACTTATATGCTTTTGACATGGATGCCATTGTTAGATCTCACTCATATTTAAGAGGAGACTACAAGACAAGCACCAGTTTTCGATTTAAAAAAATCATCAAAATCGGTTCACCCAGTACAAAGTCCCGAGGTAACTAACATAAAAAAATACGGTTGAATTGAGAACCTCCTCCTTTTTTTGAAGTCAGTTAAAAATAATATTATGTTTATCAATCTATGTCGTTGTTCCTATGTGGCGTTATAGAGACCAAACATGTAGACCGATTTCGATGATTCTTATGTCAATCGATTCGTCTTAACTTTACGAATGTCACTAAAGATATGACAATAATCAAAATTCATCACAGCGACAACCAAACGTCATATTGTGAAAACTGAAAAAATGTATAAGGACGAACTAAGTGGGAAATCCTTGAATAGGTATTCAAAATTGATTTGGTAACGTGGTAATCTTCATTTTAGCATAATAAACGTGCCAAATTGTAGTTTTCAAATTAAGGGTTTTAATGCACGGACGGACAGAGTCAGGACGAAACATTAACTGTTCCGTTTTGAATACGGAACCCTAAAAACTGAACTTGTAACTTATAAAATTAATAAAATGTATTATATTTTATTATAATATAGTGATATCTACTGATTTTTTTAAAATCAAAGCTGCCAAGTTATAGGTACTTTTTGACCAAGATATATTTTAATCATAAGTCATTTATTGCGTTGAGTTTGCTAACCTTACCTTGTTATTTATTTGAGTTAAGATTTTGGCTGTTCGTTATATCATTACTTGTTAATAATGAATATTTAAGAATCTCCGCAATCTATAGTACTTCAAATGTTTTGGGGGATACAATAAAATAAACTAAAGCTAATTAATTTAAAAAAAAGGGTGCGTGTACTTTTGTACGCGCGTGAGAAGTTATACTTCTTTGACATGAAAAAAAAATCAAAAAACAATATTAAAAAAACATTGTTCAAAATACAATATTCAAAAACAGCAATACTAAAAATAAAAATGAAATAATATTTTGAAATAATTTAATTTACGAATCTCTATAGCCAAACTATATGTGTTAAGCGCCATCTGTGATTAATTTTGTAGTATATTCTAATATTACTTTGCTACGTATCGTAATAGTTCTCGTAATAGAACATAGATAGTGTTTTTACAATTGCAAAAACAAATCAATTGTAAATCTTTTTTTTTCTGTTTTTACAATTGTAAAAACACCATCTATGTTCTATTACGAGAACTATTACGATACCCTGCTGTAAAACCAGTTTTTGTGGGGGGGAGGGAAAGAAAGATTTTATTCAGTTCAGTTGAAGAATAATTTATTTTCCGACAGGCATTAAACTTTAATACAGATTAAGGAGAGAAAAAGAATGTGCTCCTAGTCCCAAAGACAAGTATCGATTACTATTTACTACTACAGTCCCGTTCACAGTTATTTTACCTCTGACAAGCTGTCATTACCTTCCCATTAGATTAGCATTACTTGCTGTCAAGTGACGAGTGTTGCAAAAGTTCCCGATTTATCGGGAGATCTACTGATTTTGGTTATCGTCTCCCGATATCCCGTTTTAGCGACCGTTTCTCCCGATTTTTTGCATTTTCTACCAATGTAATATAATATTGAAAATTAAAATAGAAAATAGTGTTATAAATACAAAAAACAAAAGAAACTGAGTCGCTCAATGAAAATACAGAAGAATTTTGGGCAAACGTAGGTACATATTATAGCATAAAACGTGGTCATGGCTCACGAAATCGTGTTCTAATATTTTTTCCAACTGAATCAATGATAGGTCTATTACACACAAAAAAATTAAAAAATACAAAAAACCCGACTGCGTATAAAACATGTGCGACATATTGAGGATAAGTTTTGTAAAATGGATGGAAGCTTAGACGCGGAAATTGATAAATTTATTATAGAATTGAAAGACGAGTGTGATACGGAATCTGAGAGCAGTTTTGATGATTCATGTTCGTCCGATAGTGATTATTTATCAATAGGCGTGCGTTTGGATCATTCGTATGCCAACCCAATTTAAAGCAATTCAATTTGTTGTAATTTTAATATAACTACCGAGAATGTGAACTGATTAGTTAGGAGACTGTAAAATAATACATTATTTTATTTGAACGTGTATCATTTTTACTATCGTTACTTTTGGATCAACCTAGTAAATAATATTTATATACATCAGAAGAAACATGTAATATTTCATGTTAGGGAATCGTACAAACTAAACATTACAACACACAGCTAAGGTTAACCAACTTTACTTAATAAATTAATAATGTAGTTTTTATAAGGAAGAATATAAACGCGTATAAACAAAATTTTGATATTAATAATCGCCAAACAAAAAGAATGTATCAATTAATTACGCCTTCGTTCCGCCAAAGTAAAGTGCAACGATCTTTCATAGGGCTTGGTGTACATTTCTATAATAAAATCCCAAAATTAATACGTGACTTGCCAATAGAATCTACGAGTTTAATGGTTAAAACTAAGTTGGCGGGTGTCTATTATACTATCTACTACTTAAATGGTTTTTACCCAAAACGAATGTCATAAAAAGGTTGTATAATAAAAGCTATTGCATATTTCAAGAGATTTTATTAGTTATCATTTATATTAATATTTCGTCTAGTTGTGCAGGAGGCGCTATATTTCGTTGGTACCTTGCCCAATCAAGATACCATAACATACTCATTGTAAGTATGGCCACAGCAAACTACTGATCTTCTAAAGATGTATAGGGTACGTTATCCAGTGTTCAGGACTTATTCTGAACCTTTGTCAGTCACAAAACAGGCGATTAAGTAGTCCATATTCATATAGTATTGGTTTGCCAGAACAGAAATTGTAGCGAAACTGCGAAAACACATTCACCAAAACACAAGTACGAAATCGAATACAACAGTAAATTAAAATAACTGTGTGCGTGTCGATGAGTTTCAATAGTAAATAGGACTCCAAATAGGTACGCTGAAAATATTTAATAGAAAAATACAAAAAACCACGCGTAGAAACATGAAAGATCGATGACAAATATGACAGTACAGTGGTGTTATTTATAAATACTATGGTTACCAAAATGACATTATTAGGGATTACATCATCTTTGTTGTCAATCGATTAATCGATGTCAAAATATTCGAAATGTAATTTAATAAAATTAGCGTAACGATTGAATGGTAATTCTAAATATATTACATAGTTTTAATATGTATGGAATACGAAAACATGTAAGAAATAAATTAATATTATAATTATAATTAACAAATAATACATAAAATATATTATTATATTCCATCAATCGATTATTATGAATCAATTCAATCGATTATAAAATCGTTTGTAATGAGGTAAATACTGTGAAAACTTTTTTGCATACAGAAAAAATACAGAATTTAGCTAACTTCACGTTGTAGAATTTAGGTGTCGGTGTGCGCGCGCATCGTAGAAATTCACTCTCATCATTTTTCACCATCGCGCCAAAAGAAGTATAACTTCAATAAATTATTCTTCAACTGAACTGAATAAAATCTTTCATTCCCTCCCCCCCACAAAAACTGGTTTTACAGCATGGTATCGTAATAGTTCTCGTAATAGAACATAGATGGTGTTTTTACAATTGTAAAAACAGAAAAAAAAAGATTTACAATTGATTTGTTTTTGCAATTGTAAAAACACCATCTATGTTCTATTACGAGAACTATTACGATACGTAGCAAAGTAATATTAGAATATACTACAAAATTAATCACAGATGGCGCTTAACACATATAGTTTGGCTATAGAGATTCGTAAATTAAATTATTTCAAAATATTATTTCATTTTTATTTTTAGTATTGCTGTTTTTGAATATTGTATTTTGAACAATGTTTTTTTAATATTGTTTTTTGATTTTTTTTTCATGTCAAAGACGTATAACTTCTCACGCGCGTACAAAAGTACACGCACCCTTTTTTTTTAAGTTAGTCA
>OZ010688.1:2482043-2668619 GCA_963932265.1 Thymelicus lineola | reverse complement strand
TATTTTTTTAAGTTTAATCGATTTGATAAACAAAATCTTGTGCATTAGGAACGCATCAAGCATTATTTTTAGAGCTTACAATAACCACTAATAACTTTAAATCAGTTCAGTTCAGTTAGACAAGAACGCTTTCGCACCAAGTGGCGCGGTTTTTACCCCGTACAAAGCGATATATCGCATCTACGATACTTATTTTTTGTAATTGCTATACTTGTCTTCTTATATGATTTGTATATCTAGTGAAAATCTTATTTGGGTAGTAGCATATGGACAATCTAAAGCCATATGGAATAAAACAAAATTCCCATTTTGGTCAAATCCTTCCTAAGTCGAAAATAACTGCGATAAAATGACGGCGAAACAAAATTACTAACATTACTACGAGGGGAGTAACTATTGATCAGAGAGGATCGATGGCGTTGTTATGATATTGTTCAAAACGTTGCGTGACCGTTAATCTATTCAGGCTTCTATGTAATTCATTACATTTGCAATAATGGCAAGTTGATTAAATATTACAAAGGATACTATACTTAATAGTTATAAATGCTGGTTATAAATGATATACCTTACTAACTGACTGGGCAAACCTTGTTCTGCCAAAAATTTTCTGGATAGGGGGTGTCCCTAAACATCTAGCGGTATGAAATATACGTTACGATATACATATTATCATATCTACCAAATATACATAAAAAACTTGGAGCGCATTTTTCAACCAATCAAATCTTGTTTGTTTTTTCCACAGATTTTTTCCTTCTAAAATTTAAATGGGTCCCGATTGTTAATCCTTCTATGGGTTAGTTGTTCAATATAACTTTTAACAACTTTCTAAATTACTGGGCTTATTTTTTCCTTTTTAGTTTTTTTACGCAGTCGGGTTTTTTGTTTTTTTTTATTTATTTTTTTATTTTACACTTTTTAGCTAGAATTCATTGAGTTCTTTAATAGACGAAAAAATCGCAATGTTTTCATTTCAATAAGGAGTTAATAAATTAGCGAGAATGGTTATTTAAACAACTTTAAATCGTTGTATATGAGTATATCCTAAACAGTTACTAAAAATGAAAAATGATGTAAGAAAACTAAAAATCATTTTTATACCAATTCTACGATATCCCATTCGCTAGGTTTTGAGAAAAAAATATACCTAGTGTCACTCTCACAATTAAGACGAATCTAATGGCAGCTCTTAAGCTGAAATCGATCAAACCGTTTAGGCTACAGAGCGTGTCAAAGAAATATACACACATATATACATACAGACAGATATACATACATACAAAAACATAACCCTCCTTCGACGCAGTCGGGTAATAACACAATAATACAGAAACATTACTACAATTAGTATTGTTTTTTAGAAATACATACAGACACAATCGTGTAACATTGAATATACACAAATAGAAAGTCACAGCAAAGTCCGATTTACTCTCAAAAAGCCGCAACCAAACAAATCTATAAAGTTTTGGACAAGTTGTCAAAAGTTACCTCAGCTCACGCCTGCAATGTTCGGTATTCAAATCTCAAAGAGGCCATTTCTCAAAGGGTCCTGGCAGGTAAAACTGCCATTTATCAATCCTTATTAACATGATCCGTAGATTAGTGCACAAATATAAGGACGTAATCCGTCCCAGCTAGTTCTTAACGAGAACCTTTGAATGAGGCGCGTTCATAATGATCACTACAAGCCTGCGATTTGTTTGAACTTCTTTTTAATTTATTTTATTTCTATGTTGACACTCAGAATGCCAACAACCAAACTAAAGTAAAATAAACCTATTGGCTCTCACCTCGAAATGTATCTCGCATTGTAAATTCACATTTAGTCAAATACACAATGCGTTTTATTTATCATAACGCATTTTTTTTAATAACGCAATCTTTTTATTCATTTGTTTCCTCTATTGTTCTGTTGGTGCATAATATTATAAAATTAGCAAAGTAAATAACTTATGAAAAAGTTATTTATCCAAAATCATGCGAAAAAAGGCAAAACGATGATTTTATATTTATGTCTAACAATATACTTTAGAAAAAAGTTGTGAAAAGAGGTCAAAAATATATAACTAAGTACCGATATAACTTACCATACATTTCTGTACATATTACTTAAGTAATCTCATACACGTGATCTAAGACTTTCTTGCATTAAAAGGAAAATGGACATACTTAAATAAATATCTAATTTATCTGTTACTCCACAAACGACCCCAAAAGTCGCAAAATCGCAATGTTTTTCCACTCGCAGAACAAACGCCTCGAACCCTCATCATCTTTAATCGCAGCAGACAGGTCTGTGCTAATGAGAAAAATAATGAGGCCGAGCGGCTTTAATCAGCACCGAGCGCGCAAAGGGATCTCTCACCTGTATCGACACCATGAAAGAAATGGATACGGAATAGTAAATTGTTTATTTTACTACTTCATATTCATATGATTGGCCCTTTAAGGTGATCATCGCATTTGACCATTTCTTGTTACAAAATAAGGTTCCTAATTATGAAATATTTTAAGTTAAGTTCTTTCTTGGGAAGCTAGCAATTTAAATTGATTATAACTATAATCATATTTTATTTTACTAACAACTTTAATGCAATAAACCTAAGAAGGGATCAAAAGTGCAATGATTGACCCTTGTTGTATAAAGATTGTCATACCCTAAGCATATTGATTGGCATGCTAATTATTGTACTTTTCGTTTATTGGCCCTTCTAATTTTTATACTCTGTAGGTGCAAATCCTTATACAATTTAATAAAATTTAATTATAGTGATGTGCAGTAAAAATGTATATCGAATTATAGTCAATGCGAAGGTTTGTATATAAGAAAAAACAGATAACTAAGTATTATAATATTTTTAAGTAATTTATAAATTATAGCAATTTATATTATATGGAGTATCGTTGAAAAGGTCGTTGAATAATATTATGGGTCTTATTGGGTTAAGGGTCCATTTGCGAAATATTTGGCTTCAAAGTGCTAATTTTTGTTAGATCAAGTGTCCCCCCTTCCGGCTAAACGGTTGGAGTTAGACAAGTGAAAAAATTCTCAAAAATAGGTTTAAATATGATGAATTTACAAAGAAAAGTATCACGGCTATGTTAGCTTAAGTTTAATGAGTAATAGTTGATAAACTTACTACTTCGGACCCCTACATTGCGCGTGGCCTTTTTATGCACGCACTTGCCCTTTTTATGTTAAAAAATAATTTTTCATCATTAAATCCACAAAAGAGCTCTAATTGACTGAAACACGACTGAGGTCTACGTGCGATACAACATCAAAAAACGCTAAACAAGTCGAGTGTAACTTGAGCTTTAGCAGTCCGACCTTCGTATGTTTCATGGAAGATTCTGGATTCCTCTAAATCTATAAAACCTTATTAACGTTAAGGGGTCCTATCTTTGGATAAAAAATGCGGCAATAATGTACCTTAGCTTTCGACTTCAGTCTTTGAGATCTTTTGTAGGTAGGTAGATCAAGCGATGAGAGACAGGCGGTACCAGATTATAAATATTTGGTATTGTTGTAGGTCAACTAGTTAATTGTAATCTAGTTAGTGTTTAATTTGGTAGCCCAACCAACCTTCCTTGCTTTTAACTGTAGCTTAACTTATATCTGATTCTCATCTCATTGAAAATTGTATGTTCCACTTATTTATATCACTCGCTTTCTCTGTGCATGTAGTCTACATCTTTAATTACAATGGCAATTACCTTTCTTCTTATGCAATCCTTCTTTATGTTGTTTTGTTGTACATTGTGTTGATGTTCAAATAAATAAATAAGCAAACTAACCTGAACGAACCTAACGTAAACTTTAGTTTACGTTATAAAACACGATGCCATGATTGCTATAATACATTGCAGGTCCCTCTTGTTGGAAGTCACTGGCCTCTATATCATAATCTGACTGTTTATCTACCACTGCTATGCATTTTACTGAGCATTTATAATGATAGGTCAAATGTCTATGGAATCTGTGTTTTCCTGTAACTTTTTTCTTACTTCTTCTTTTATTTGGTTTAATGTGTCAATGGGCAGTAATTTATTTCTTATAGTAGTTCTCCTTTGGTCTGATATTCGTTGCTCTGTAACTTTAATTTCAGGATTTTTTTCAAGAACAACTGTTTTCTGGTCGTGTCTGTTTCTAATTTAGTCATGTAATAATAGGTGCGCATGATAAATAAATTCACTTCTTTACTACATACATGCGCACTCTTGGTTTCCGAGCCTTAGTGGACGCAGGTAAAAAGTTATTCACCTACTGCGCAACACTTAAGGTTGGGGTTGGTGATTCGCGTGAGATGTCATCCGCGAAAGACACCGGTGATGGTATGTATGAGCTTATAGATTGACTCTAGGGTTCTTCTATTGGCATGGATTTTGTATTACTATGGCTGTCGGTACTGTTGGCTGTAGTATAGACCCGGATGGAGCTCGCCTGAAATACTCAGCGTCAGCTCCAGGTGTGCCCCGGCAATCACCTCCAAGAAGCGGCCCTAAACGTTTCTTTTTAGATCTGGTTTCCATATTTAATGGGTCGCCTCTATGTTAGCTGTGCCTGTATTTTGTTATCACATGTCCGCCCCCCACGTGAATCAGGTAGTCGATTTGGACGTACGGTTGGACTTGAGGTTGATTATTATTATTACTACATTTACTGTATTATATTTTTTTTGTATTAGATTATTATATTGTATTAGATTATTATTATTACTGTATTATATTTTTGGAACGAAGTTCCTTATCGCGCGTTGTGGAAGGGGGCTAGACGGAAAATTACGACACTTTTGGATTTTTACGAATGACGACACTTTTTTTGAAGTGATTCAGAGAGTTTTACAGAGATGGCGCTGTACAACAAAACAATACTTAAATCGAAAGGAACTTCGTTCCATCCGGGTGTCCCTTGACACCTCTCATGTTTTTTTATTTTAAAAAATGATAGTCATATGTTAAAACAAAACAAACTATCCCCGCTTAGTCTTCTGCCTTGTCCCAGATGCCACCTCAAGCAGGCGCCTAGGCGGCACGGAACGACCAGTCGAATCCCGTCGGTAAATCTCCCGAAAAGGATTTGCCCCTTGTATCCAACACCGATTTACTACCGCAACACCGCGTCATCTATATTATCTCTGATGGTGAACGATTCCTGTAAAGAACGAAATTTACATCTGTGTGATACGTCATAATGTTGACGATAACTTGGAGGGATTTTATGTGTTGGAGTGCGGATTTTGTTTAACGATGACGTTTTTATGTGTTCTTTACCAGATAATGGAAGGAATTTCGAAAAATAAGAAGTAATAAAATAAAGATACCTAATAAAGAAACCAAATAATTTAATCAATCAATCAATCAATCAATGCTTTATTTGCAGGATAAGGTTACATGCATACAATGTTACATAGGTGTTTATGTGTTCTTAGACCTCCTATCCTAGCCTGTTAGGCGTGCAAATTTAATTCTGTAACATGCATTATTAAATAGAAATTCATTAAATAAGCATTAAATATTAATTACAAAATATAAATCAATAACAATAAATTCTAAAAATTAACATTAAAATAAAAAGAGCAATTACATTGTCGGATTAAATTAATTTGTATTTAAATTGTCAAATTGATATAATTATGATTTATCTACGTCATTTGTTTTATGCTTAGTTTTATGTCATGTCAGTAAGAAATTCATTAATGTTATAATAGCATTTTTTATTAAATATTCATTTACATTTTTTTTAAATAAGTGAGCATCTTCGATGTTGCGTATTGCCTTTGGAAGTTTATTATATAATATTGGAGCTTTGCATATGAAACTTTGTTGGAGAATGCGCTTTTTACACGGGACCATTTGTAACTTATCTCGATGGCGCGCTCCCTCGCGGAATTTAAATAGTTCAGTATTCCGTTTTATGAATGTTGTACACTCTAGGATGTACAAACATGGCACTGTTAATATCTTTAGTTTAATGAAGTAAGGTTTACACGATTCTGTTGGCTTTAATTTGCACATAGCCCTGATGCATCTTTTTTGCGCTTTTAATATCACATCTCTTTGAGCTGAATTACCCCAAAATATAATGCCATAGCGTATAGTTGATGCAATATATCCGTGGTAAGCCGACGTTAGCGTTTCTTCGTTAACAAGGTTATATAGTTTGCGAAGAAGAAAAGAGAATTTATTTAGTTGTTTGCATATGTAGTCCGTGTGTGCCTTCCAATCTATTTGTTTATCGATATACAAACCTAAGAATTTAATTGTGTCAACAGCTTCAATGTCAGTTCCTAAGTAATTAATGTTAAGTGTAGAAGATATGTTCCTTTTATGTTTAAATGTCATAACTTTTGTTTTATTTAAATTAATTTGTAAATTATGATTGTCAAGCCATTGAATTACGTCTTCTAGCGTCTTATTTATATTTATCTCTAGTTCTGTATAATCATTCCCCGTGAACAGAACTGTACTGTCATCGGCAAACAAAGTCATTTGGTGATCTGTAATTCTTGGTAATTCGTTTATATATATTAGGAATAGTAATGGCCCTAGTATACTCCCTTGTGGCACTCCATATGTAACACATCTACATTTTGAAGTATAGCTAACTTCTCTTTTGGTCTTCGTACAAATGCTGGTTATTACTGTTAGTTGCTGCCTATCTTGAAGGTACGATTTTAATAAGTCGTGAACGTTACCTCGTATACCACAGTTATACATTTTTCGGAGCAATGTATTTTGTTCTACATGGTCAAATGCTTTTGAGATGTCCATATACAGAGCAGCAACAGGTAAGCTTTTATCCATATTCTGCATAATTGTCGACAGAGTTTCTAATATTGCTTTATCAACAGATTTGTTTTTCCTGAAGCCAAATTGTTGTGGAGTAAGGAGCTTGTTTTGCTCTAAAAAATTGTATAAGGGCTCGTAAATTGCTCTTTCAAATATTTTTGAAAAAACTGAAAGGAGTGCTACTGGCCTATAGTTATTTATATCTGTTACATTTCCTTTTTTAAATAATGGTTTGATTATGGACGTTTTTAATATATTTGGAAATACACCATATTCTATACAGAGGTTCAGTATATGAGATAGGATGGGTGCAATCACGCAGGCGCATCTTTTAATTATTTTTGTTGCGATGCCGTCAAAGCCTACGCTGTTTGTATTTTTCAGCCCTTGAATTATTTTATATATATCTTGTGGAATTGTTGGTGGCATAAAGAAAGATTTTAGTATGGTGTTATTTGTGTTAAATATATGTTTATTCTTTTGGATAGATGTTTTTTTAACTATGTCAATAAAAAAGTTGTTAAATTTAGTTGCAATTTCCATGGGATTGGTTATTGTTATGTCATTATCAATTAATTTATTTATACTTTGTTTAGGGTCCTTGTTTTTTGCATTATTAATTATTGTCCATGATGCTTTACATTTGTTTTTTGCTGTCTTAATATAGTAATTATTTTGCGACTTCTGGGTTAGGTTTATGATTTTCTTGAGCCGTTTACAGTATGACTTGAATTCAGATTTATTGGTGTCATTCGGGTGGTGCCTCCATTTCCATAGTAATGTTTGTTTGCGTTTGCTACATATTTTAATTCCACGGGATATCCATCTAGGTTTTTTATTAGTCATAATTTTACAATTTCTAGTTGGAAAACAGAGATCATACAATAATTTAAATATCTCATGAAAGTAGTTGAATGCAATGTTGGGGTCATTCGTTTCATATATTACCTATATATTAACTATTATTCCGCTGTAAAAGGTATTGAAAAAACAGATTTCAGTAAAATTATGTCAAATAGCAATGGCGAGGCAGCTGCGAAAGAATTAACATCGCTGTTATCGGCATGCATAAATATGGCGACTACTGAAATCAAATTATCCAGACGTCACAGACCCTTAAAACCATGGATAACACCAAATTTAGTTAAATGTATCATCAAAAAAGACCAACTACACTTAGATTTAAAGAAAGATCCCACAAATTCTGATTTAAAAGCTAGGTACATTGCATATAAAAATACATGCAATGACTTATTAAAACAGCTTAAAGACACTTACGAGAGCAATGAAATAAAAAAACATGAGAAAAATCCACGGAAAACTTGGCAAGCAATTAAATCTATAACTGGAATGAACTCACAAAGGACTCCCCCCACAGAACTATTGAACATAAAAAAGGACATGCAGTCCTCAGTAGACTACGTTAATAAATATTTTGCTAACATCGGCTTTAATTTGGCTAGTAATCTTATAAAAACAAAAGAAAACGTGACAGATTTCGCGACTCCAAGTACCATCCCGCTGAAATCAATGGCTTTAATAAGTACTGACAATAAAGAAGTAGAATCTGTTATAGCGAGCTTAAAAAATGATTCCGCGGTCGGCTATGATGGCATCCCAGTAAAAATTCTCAAAATGGCAAAACATATTTTGGTCCCTGTCATAACGCACGTAATTAACATTTGCTTCTCTGGAGGAATATTCCCATCAGTGTTCAAAACTTCCATAATAACGCCCATTCACAAGGGTGGATGTAGAAACAGTGTCGGCAATTATCGCCCCATTTCAGTTTTGACAGCGCTTTCTAAAATCATGGAGAAAATAATGAATAAACGTCTCTTGAGTTTTCTGGAAAAAGAAAAACTGCTGTCTGACAACCAGTTCGGCTTTAGAGCCGGGAGATCCACTGAACAAGCAGTCTTATGTTTGACAGAACACATAGTGAAGCATCTAGATAAAAAGGATAAATGTCTAGCTATATTTTTGGACCTCGCAAAGGCGTTCGACACTGTTTCTATCTCTCACTTATTGCG
Source organism: Thymelicus lineola (assembly GCA_963932265.1). NCBI lineage: Eukaryota > Metazoa > Arthropoda > Insecta > Lepidoptera > Hesperiidae > Thymelicus > Thymelicus lineola. The sequence continues at coordinate 2,659,788 of OZ010688.1, read as the reverse complement.
CAAAATGGAACAACTTGGAGTTCGTGGAATAGCTTTGGAATTATTCAAAAGTTATCTAACCCATAGAAAACAACGTATTAAAATCGGTAAATACATAAGTGATGATACCGAAGTAATATTTGGCGTTCCACAGGGCAGTGTGTTGGGTCCTAGCCTCTTTCTTATTTATATTAACGATCTCTGTAACTTATCACTTATGAACTGCAAAATTTTCACCTATGCAGATGATACTGCGTTAGTGTTTCACGGCACTAATTGGGAAGAGGCTAGGACACTAGCAGAAACCGGTCTCAGAGCAACAATGACCTGGTTACAACAAAATGTACTAAGTATTAATTTACAAAAAACAAAATACATCACCTTTTCCATAATGAAAAACCATCTCCCTGCTGAAAATAGCTTAAAATTAAAAGCCCATAACTGTCAAAAACCTATAAGTCAACTATGTCAGTGCTTTGAACTAGAACGAACTACAACTATAAAATACCTTGGGGTTACATTGGATCAAACACTAACATGGAAACCGCAGATTACAGTTCTTAGTGGCAAATTGAGACGACTTATATTTATATTTAAAAAACTAAGAAATATAGTTGGTTTAAATCTTCTTAAAACAATATACTACGCGTTGGCTCAATCAATATTAACCTACTGTATTACAGCATGGGGTGGGTCTTTCAAAACCAACATTATACAACTTGAGAGAGCGCAGAGAGCGCTGCTCAAGGTGATGACAAATAAACCCTATCTATACCCAACTCAAAAACTATACGAGACATGCGGTATACTATCAGTCAGAAAGCTATTCATTAAACAAACAATTCGAAGCCAACACAGCAAGATACCTTATGTTAAAAATATAAACAATATTCGAAGAAGTGATAGAATATGTGAGTTAGTGCAAGTTAACACGAATTTCGCGAAAAGATTTCAGTATTCCATTGGCCCGTATCTCTATAATAAAGTTAATAAAACGTTACCCATTTATCACCTTAACTCCAATAGATGTAATGTAGAAATATGTAAATGGTTACACAAATTAAACTATTTAGAAGTAGAAAATTTACTTACCGTAATAAAATAAATTAAATAGATATATTCATTTAATAACATAATATAGAAAAAGATTTATATAAACTCAACTCGTTACAATGTGTTAGTAGGAAATAATAATAAAAACAAAATTATAATATATATATATATATATATATAAACATATATGTAATTACCATATAATACTCATTACGTAATCTCATAAATTAATTTTTAAGTACATTACACATACTAAATACATATAATAATAATGCATAAAAACCGTAACTAATATTACAAAACAGTTAACGTCTTTGTTCTAATGACATGATATTACCGAAAGGAAGGGAAAACAATTATATTACCTAAGATACAGGCTCGGCCTAGTTTAGGTAATAGTAAACTTGCATCTAATATATTATGTTAAACTTAAATCCCGCATTAATACAGTAACTGAAAAAAGGTTAACATATATATTAATCACAGTGTTACACATCACGCAGAACAAGTCCACAGTTTATATGGTCGCATGCAATAAGTAGATAGTTAAGCGTCGAAAGATCTACCCGCAACAAACATTAAATAATTGAGCGACAGTGAATAAGTACGTTGTTGCTAAGTATTATGTTTTTTAGTTATTACCATAACATGTATCTATGTAAATTATAAAAAGTGCTATTGAATTGTACTAAAAATATAGTTAAATGAGTGAATGAGTGGATATGTGATACCTTGTGTTGTGTATATGAATAAGTACGATCATGGTAAGACGATAACACTCACGAGTTAATTTAAAACAAAATGTTTATTTGCATGTGATTAAGTTAAAACTGTAACCAACGTGTAACTTCTTGTAAGAAATAAATTATTATTATTATTATTATTATTATTATTATTATTATTATTATTATTATTATATTTCTCGAAAAGATATTTGTTTTAAATATTTAATAAAATTTAATATGTGTTCATTTGAATAGTCGCGCCTTAGTGTGAACCAGTATTTAATGTGGTATGTCTTTTTAACAGGAAATTTGAGTATTTGAGCATTGTGATCAGATAATGATAATTTTTGTAATTCACTTTGGCATCCTGCGCGGATATTGTGTGCAATATTGTCAATACATGTTTTACTAATACTTCGTGTTGGTGATTGAAATTCGCATTTTAAATTATAACTTAAAAGTAAATTTTTAAATTCATTTGAGTATTTGTCATTGGCTAGTATGTCAATATTTATGTCACCACATAAGATTAATTTGTTTTTGTTTTGCGTCAGCAAAGATAGAATGTTCTCTAATCGGCTCATGAATATCTCAAAGAGAAACGTGATATTTTTGGGCGATCTGTAAACACAAACTACGTATACTTGTTGATTTACTAGTTCTATACCTGAGAATTCGACAATACCCGGACATGACATTCTACATACGTCTTTCATGTCTTTAAATGTAAGTGTATTTTTGACTAGTATACAAGATCCTCCATGTCGGTTTTTTCTCATACAGTGTGAAGCAAGTTTATAGTTGGGTATATTTAGGCAATACTCATCACCGTCGATCATATTATGTTCAGTTATACATAATATGTCAATAGGCTTTTGTTTCGTGGCTAGGTCGTCTAAACATATTGTTAGAAGGTCAGATTTATTTATGAGTCCATTAATATTTTGGTGAAGAACATACAAGTAGTTAGTCACGAAATAAATTACTATTATTATTGTGTGTATCTGTATCTTGCGGTGCTTTTTTACTGGAGTTATTACAATTTATGTCTACCTTATAGATACATTCATTCATACATTGGCAATTGATATTACTGATACTATTACATGCAATTACTGATAATATTACATGCATTAATGCAAATGAAATCGGAGCTATAAGCTACGTTAAAGGTACACTACGCTAAAATTATGTTCACGCGTCTGTTTTACCGACAAGCATATTTATTCTACTTTTTTGAAAGGATTATTCGACTAGCTGTAGTTAGAAATGCGAAGAGCCTCTTATTTTAAAAGTTATTTTTAAACATAATGAGTAATCGCTGAAGAAACCCACACATCTGAGAGATTTCGATAATATCTAACGATTTATTTTTATTATTGAAGACCTACCTCAACCTCCCAAGTAATCCCGCCCATTGTTATTTTTTACATAGACATAGTGTTTTTCAATAAAGAATGAGATAAATAAATAAAATAAACGTGTATAGAATCTGCATATTTATGCAATTCGTCAACGTAGCAGACTAGCCTTAAAGGAAAACAGTAGGACAATACAGTACACCTACTTAAGACATTGAAAATACAGATAAACAGTATGATTTGTAAATTGAGACTTTTTGCCACAGACCACACAAGCTCAGTTGTGTCTGTTGTAAGACAAATCTGGTTTGTAATAATTAGTTACAAAACTCAAAAACATTAATTGTAAATAATTAATTTTACATCCAATACATAAAAATCTCGTGTCACGGTGTTTGTGATCGCACTCTTCCGAAATGGTTTGACCGATTTTTGTGAAAATTTTGTGCGTATATTTGGTAGATATGACAATAGTCGTAAAGTATATTTTATGCCGCTAGGTGATTAGAGTGTACCTATATCTAGATATAATTAATATGGCAGAACGACGTTAGCCCGGTCAGGTAGTAATTTTATAAAAATAAATATATTAGTTCACGAAATAGAATTGCACAAAATATTTTTCATTCGAATTTATCAGTTAACATAATGCGCTAGCTGAAATTTCAAACCATTTTATGATTTAAAACTTGCGGACACGAAACATTTTAAATGCAATGGATACTGCAACTCGCCGTGACCACGATTCATGTAACTGGGTAGAAAAATGTTATTATAAATTAAGAATCGTAATTACCCATTGCATTTAAATTGCTACAAGTTAGGTTCAAATGTAACAAACAAGATATATCCCTAGTGTTAGCAGGGGTTAAATACCTAGCTATTGCTAAGATTTCCTCGTCACGCTTTAAATCAAATACCGCTGCTAAGTCGACGGCTAGATAATAGATTTCTGAGGCAGACAGTGATGGATAGCACATTCTATAGTGGCCATGGATAGCACAATGTTTTAAGTATTATATATAGCACATAGTTTAATCTGAAACGTGAAGGTATATGATTTTCTCGCGATGGAATCGTTTGACCTGTAAATTCTGATTTGAGGCAAGTTAACTTGAGAAAACTTAAAAACCAAAGGTTGATTATTATCGACTATGTGTAGTGGGTTTGGTCTTCAGAAATCTCTGGATACGGAACCCTGCTCTATGCACGCTATCATAGAATTTCACGCACAATAACACAAATTAATGTATCTCGTCAATATATTACTCGGAAACATACATACATAATATTGATTTAATGGCCTTAGTGCCTGTAACCACAGACATAGATAGTAAAGTAACAGTTATCTAAGCGCTTATTCAAAAATCATTGCTTGTTTGAAAATCTGTTTGAAAGTGTAAGTAAACACAGTAACAAGCATCTTCATCAAAATCTTTGCTCATTTAGAACTTTAAATATATATGAGTAGGCATTGTTTTATACCAATGTAGTTTGGAAATCATGCGAAGGTTAAATGACAACACACGACGGCCTATAGAATGTTCAAGTCGATTAATGCTTGACGATTTTTGTGTCTGGTATAGCGAGTCACGTTTTATCGTCAATATCCATGCCATTACCGTATTTGTTCAAACAACGCGCCGCAGCCGACGAGGCGACGGCGTAATGGAATCCTGACGGAGATGTGATGGATCACCAGCTTGCATTACCTGAGGACAACCGCTTTTAAAATATTTATGGTATGACAAATCAGTTTCTTTAAATATAACGTTAATATGACGCCATGTTTGCATTGTTTGGCTGAAATTCGTTTACTTTGACGAATAAAATTTCGTTTCGTAGAATAGTTCATAATGGTGTGTAACTGTGTATATTAAAAGATTATGGACGGCCTAAAGTTCGAATACCGTTCGATCGTTCGAATATTGTTATTAGCACTTCGAATCTTCCAATATCTAATCTAATACATTTAAACGAGCAATTCTTGTATATAAATATATAATTGGAATCTCGGAATCGGCTCCAACGATTTTCATGAAATTTAGTATATAGGGGGTTTCGGGGGCGATAAATCGATCTAGCTAGGATTAATTTTTAGAAAATGTCGTTTTATCGGTGTTTTCAGGCAATAATAAACTTCTACAATATACTCTTCCTGACATCTATTGGCAAGTAGCAATACTAAAGCTACTTCAGTAAATGGCGTTGTTAAGCAACACTTAAACCGAGCAAAGCTCGGTCATCCGGGTACTTTTGATTTATGTATGACCGGTATTAACCCCTCCTACTTAATTTTGAATATTAAACCTGTCTTACACTCCAACTCAGAGTTACTAACGGTTACTTTAATCGCTCCTTAGTAAAGAATCACCATACAAATTTTGTACTAAGAAGCAATTTAAGTAACCGTTAGTGACTCTGAGTTGGGGCATTAGTAAATAATATAGAGTCAAATTTTTTTGAAATATCCAAAATTAGAAAGCTTTCGGCAAGCAAAAAAAACGTAAATTTAAAGATTCTACTGCTCAAAACAGTTCTTTATAAAGATTAACGTCTAGTAGTATGTTTTCAATATTTTTCTGATACACTTATGATTTTAGAGTGAAATAAACTTTTAGAATCAAAGAACACTTGAAAATACACAGGAAGTTTATTGGACGCGCAGCTAAACTTAGCCTTTGACTTTACAAGTGGTATTACAATAAAATCCCACCTGGACTGCTCTCCGCCTCTGTTGACTCTAGAACAGACAGTAAGCTGAGATTTGAAAAACTATGAAAATATATATGAATACAATTTTCTGTGAGTTTCCACAAGGTTCAAAAAGAATACTAAACCGTTTATGTTATTCTAATCTTAATCTTAATGTTATCGTTATCTCGCCTGGTCTTTACATTCAATCTATATTAATATATTTTTTGATTTTTTTTTTTTTTTTTTTTTTTGTTTTTGTTTTTAGTTTCTACTAACACTAGTTTTTAAGTATATTCAATGTTACTAACCAAAATATGGACGAAAGTCTGAAATAAATTATTTTATTATTATTATTCAATCAAATAACACAGTTTATTAATAGCTGACCTAACATATTTTATTGTCAACATATCTTGCAATCAAGCTTACAATTTTTTGTAGTAGATAATGGAAAAATATACTTTAACTTGCAATCATGCTCTTGCTTTAGTCAGCGGCTAAACGACTCGTCGTGTTCCAGCTGGGGACTTGAGTTCAAGACGGTTCTTTCTTTCTTTCTCTGTCTTTCTTGATCGAAAACGCAGCGATAAATCAGTATTTGGTGTTGCTAATGTTCATGGATGACGGTGACAACTTATCATCCATCAGGTGGAGTATCTACTTGTTAGTCGGTTTGTTATATAAAAAATCTAGGAGTAGTAGTTTAGCCTAGTAGTATGACTTCAAAACCTGCGTCTTATTTTTAAACTCATTATACAGTACGGCCGACGTATCTTGGCGCGTCTGAACTTCGCGCAGAAGGCTGCGCAGTAACATAATTCGGCAATGCTCGGTACGCGGCGTTTTATGTCTCAGTCACACGTTAGCATGTTCATGTCGCTATCTCTGTCTTACATTGCCCTAAAGTTCGCAAAGTCTATGTTCAGATGCCAAGATACGTCGGCTGTATTGTACGTATTAGAAATAAATTGTCTTATTTTCATAAAAAAACATTGTGAAACAACCTACACACTTGACTGAAAAGTATGTGACTTCTAGCAGCGTATTAATGTGGATAACCTCTCATACATAATTACTTAGATAAAACTATAGCATGATATAGGACAGTAAGGCCAATGATGGGAACGATAATGGACCAAAACGTCATTTCCCTAAAACCTCGGCAAAAGTTGTCTGCATGGCAAATTGATTTTCAGCTGAAATAAATCCATTTGGAATCACTCCGGACGAATGTAAACGCTCGACCTGATTCGTGATTGATCATAGTATACGTCAGCACGTTTTTCCGAAGTGTATTGATGTGTCGCGACCTTATTGACAAATTGGTCTGGAAGGTACAGTGTTTTTCTTATAAAGTTTATACTTATCATATAAATATTGGAGTAGGAGTTAATTTTTAATCAAATAATATATTAAATTTTTATTATCATGCACGAAGACAAATTTAATAACTAACAAGAAAACTATTTAGTTGGCTTAGCAAGAATATATTTATGTGTAACATTAGATAATATTAAAGAACAACGCCCAAAAATTATTTTTTATTTTTTGTAGCGTCTTAAAACGTCAGTTATACAATTTTTTTACGTATTTTAAAATTAATACCTGTATCCGTATTACCCAGCGTAAAATAATTTTATTAATAAGTGATGAAATGACTATAATGACAGTGATGTCAACAATGTCCATTTTCATTCGGTAAAAAATGTTAGGTCATTTCACATTATTGACGTTGACGTTTAGTGATCACATCACATACTCATCCGGCATCGTTGTTGTGTTGTGTATGTTTGGCTTACGTTCCGCTGTTTTGTCAAATTTCCATTTCCGATTGTCAATCAAAAAAAAGTCAGAATAAAATAAAAATAATTAGTATGGTAAGAATTACAGGCAGCCGTAAGTCTCCCCTACTTTATGACTCAATGGTTATAATTCTATCGATTGAATTAAAATAAATCTAGACACGCGGCAGCGTGTCAAGCCAAGTTCAAGCAAAGGAACTGGCTAGCCAGCGCCGAGTGTAATATTACACGAACCACTTGGTGCCACTTTTGACCCTTCTATAACTCAAAACCTCTTTAACGTAAACACATAAAACTACGTGTGTTTAATTATATACATAAAGGGCATGTAGAAGCCCAAATTTCATGAAGCTAGCTCAAACGGTTATAAAGATATGAAGGTCAAATGTCATAAATTTTAGCACTGACTGACTGACTGACATATAGTACCTAAATCTAACCTACTTCCAGATAACCTAGAAGGATGAAATTTGGAATCCAGCTCGGTAATTGTGTGTAAGTGTAGGAAAAAATCAAAAAATAAAACTAGTCGAAAAATAAGTGGTGTCCCCATACAAAATTTGTATGGGACCGAAGCAGAGCCATCTAGCGGCAGTGAAAAGAAAAGCTTCGGTCCCATACAAATCTTAGCCAACTCGCATTTACATTTTTAGCCTGCTATGTCACATAAAACTCGCACTAAGGCCTCTGTGCACGCGGGGTTCAATATGGCATACTTCAGAGCAAGGAGTATTGAGGTAGAACGAGGGCCATCTCTTAAGAAGGAAAAGTTGAAAAAGTTTCCAGCTGTTTACAGAAAATAGAGGTTCCAATTATGGCCATTTCTAAATGGCGCTAGTGTGTGACAAATAGATATATGAACATGGCTGTTGTAAACGGAGTGAAGTTTGCTTAGTTATGACACCCTAATCAATGGCGCTAGTGTCCGCCAAATAGATATTCGAACATAGCTGTTGTAGACCGCACCGCAGCCCACCCGTAATTTTACGCGTTTTACGGACACTTTTCCCTTTGCTGTCCCTCGCGGAAAGTCGTTGTAACGTACAACACATTCAACGCAACAAACCATGTGTGTTTTCCAGAGAAGCTGATGTACTTTGGTACACCATTAAAACAATGCATGGTGACTCAGACCTACGCTGTGTGGCGGGGCGCGGAGCAGTGTGAGAATCGCCTGTATATCATATTTACCTACTCGTAGATATTTAGTACTCGGCTAAATTGTATAGAATTAGCTATATACCGAATATAACCATAATCAAATACCCGTTCTTATAAGCATAATCTACTTACTTTTGAATTCAGGTAATCAGGGTAAATATATTATGAATATAATTATACATGATAATATGGTTTCTTAAACTTATTTTTATACCAGTTTTAGGGAATCTTCAATAATCATAATCATACAAATATTCGACTCACCGTAAAAGCTAATGTTTTTCCGGTTCACTTTCCGGTTTATGGTCATCACTATTTAATTTACACCCGAAACTGCTCACCCATGAAACGTCAATTTAGTCTCTAAGATTTGTGGACAGGGTATAGTTTTCTTCACAAAAAGTAATGATATCCCACCAAAAACATAAATGTAAAAAAGGAGAGCCAAGTTCAATACAAAAAATATGCTTGGCTGTGGGCTTCGGCGCAAAAAGAATGGAGATCTAAATGAGTGCCAAGTTCTATGCAAAATCGAAATATGTATTTATAGGAACAAAATAACACTATCCATCCATCCATCAGCCCTTGGAGGTCCACTGCTGGACATAGGCCTCCCCTAACTTGCGCCACTCTGACCGGTCCTGAGCCTTCTGAATCCAGCGGATGCCCGCTGTCTTCTTCAGGTCGTCGGTCCATCTTGTCGGGGGGCGTCCTGTACTCCGCTTTCCGAGACGTGGGCGCCATTCGAGGACCTTTCTTCCCCAACGACTATGAATAAGTATTAAACTCTATTTCTTTGCTTTGTTGGTTACCTATAACAATTGCTGTTATTTAAAAAAGTGAGATCTTAAAGTAGGTTAGATTTGACTTGGCCAGTTTTCACTACATCAGTCATTTTATAAAGTTATTCAACATTTTAATTCTGATAAAAACTGGCCAAGTCAAAGCTAACCTACTTTAAGATCTCACTTTTTTAAATAACAGCAATTGTTAAAGGTAACCAACAAAGCAAAGAAATAGAGTTTAATACTTATTCATAGTGTTATTTTGTTCCTATAAATACATATTTCGATTTTGCATAAAACTTGGCACTCATTTGGATCTCCATTCTTTTTGCGGCGAAGCCCACAGCCAAGCATATTTTTTGTATTGAACTTGGCTCTCCTTTTTTACATTTATGTTTTTGGTGGGATAGAATTATAATAATTCAATCTCAAAATACTTTGGTTCTGGGGTGTGCCTGCTGAAAATTCTTATATATCTAAGCTCAGAAATTAAAGCGGTGATTTTTAGATTTTTTTTTTATTTTAAGACGCTAAAGTTGAAAATGAAATAAACCGATGTATGGCAGTTTGGCATTGTTCTTTGTTTACGTCATTCATCTCGGGACGTATTCCTCATTAGATAATGTCACTATCGTCTAGACTCTAGACTATACAGTAATCTATTTATAGCACCATAATTATCGATCTGCGGGCTCTATCATTTTAATATCATGTCATATTATATGTATGTGTATGATTTTCTTAAACTTTAAAAAAATATTTCATTTCTGTTTTATCTATTTGGTGTTCTGTGCTGAATTCCTAAATGGATAAAGATTATCCCACACTTGATCACTCAATTAACAATTACCTCAAACCTTCTCTACTAAGAGCAAACTAATTATAGATGGAAATAGTAACGAAAATTACTTTAATTATAAACCTGAAAATTACCTTTATTAACATACCCTTTTCAGACAAACATTACGTATAAAATAAAAGCCCACAATAACATATAAAATGTATTAATAACAATAACAATTACACAGATAATATGAGATAACCGAGTCATAATGACTATTACGATATTATTGTAATAGTCATAATGACTATTATCTCAACTAGATAACGCATTTCGACGGCCAACATCGCCGGGTTCGGGATGACCATCATTTTAAAGGTTCATAATAGAATATTTCATAACGGGCATTACCTTAATGAGAAAGTAATGAATTTTCCGCCACCTCATAAGCTCAAAATAAGCTCTCAGAGGCTTTTTAAAGTCTCCGATGTAGGAAAATATCCGTTTTCTTTTGAACATGACAAATTGTAAAGGATTTATCCTGTATCATTTCGATTTATTAAGATATTACCTTTCGATATATTAAGATTTATTATCCTTAGTGCTGGGAAGCTGCAATTTGCCATGGATATAGTACATATACATAGTACATATTACATATATATAGTACATAATTACAATTACAAAATTGCAAAATAAAACAATTTTTTTCCAGGGAACCTCCCCTACAGGTAAAATGATAATGAATTTTTTCTATAATTACGATGAACTACGTAACACTCACTTGACAGGTTTTTACACACATTTCAAATGTAAGTTTATTTTTCAATTTCAATACTTAAAATAAAAAGCGTGAATAACACATCCATGATGCCGTAAATTGCCTAACTCCCCATTGTCTCATTTCCTCGACAAACTGAAGCCTAGGCATTCCCGGAGCAAAGTTAATTTCGCAGGTCCGTGCAGCGAAAGCTTTTTTCCTCTTGGAACACCTTTGTAAACGTACGTATTAAAACTGCTTCACTGATGAAGTTTGTTCATGCCGCTGAGGGATTTATTTTTAGCTTATTTAAAATAATCAGTTAAAATCTGTGCCTCTTTCATAGGGAAGAATCTTTTCATAATTAATTTAACATCCGCAAAAAAGAAGAGATAAGCTCGAAAAAGATTCCCTATTCCCTATTCCCTACAATGACCTTGATCGACCTTGATTTTTGATGGTCCAGGAATTTAGCAGTTAAAAACCATATATAATTTTCACCGGTATGAAACTAAATTAGCAAAGAAGGCTCCTTTAATCATGTAAGTACTGTAAAGAATATTTAACTATAATGAAGGTATTTCGGTTGAATGATTTAAAGTGAGACTATGATAGAAAATTATTGAGTTGCTGAAATCAAGCAAATATTATTCCATGACAGAAAGTCGAAAAATTGTTTTAAAAAATAAGCATACCTTATTTTATTTTATTTTTACTTAAAAATATTTAGTTTAGCACCCAAAAAAACTTGCAAATATTTTCAATCTGAATAGTTCGTAAGCTTCCAAGACTTGTTTCTGCACGGAAATTTATTTCTGCAATTTTCAAAAAAAAATTATTCTTGTTTATTCAATTTCAAGCATAATAAACCTTTTGTTTTTATACAAGTTTCAAACGTGAATAATATCTGCTAACTAGTTTTGATTTAGCTCTGGCTAAATATGGTTATATGCCATTTTCAACCCCAAGAATTAAGTAAACGGTAAAGATTGTCCTAAGCACTTCTACTGAACATTCTTTAAGAGTTAAAATACAGTAGATAGCTTTTTTAATCTCGGAAAATATGTTGCAGAGAATTATATTGCAGCGTTTAATGCAGTTAACTGTAAGAAGACTGGGAAATCACTTTCGCGTTCCATTACCTTGCGAAGATAACGAAATAATGAGAAGTTAGAATAAAAACAGGGCAAGTGCATGTCAGGTCAGTGCATGCCACTCGCAATGTAGGGTTTCGAAGTAGTAAGTTTATCGACTATTACTCATTAACTACTTACTCTAACATACCCGTTATATTTTTCCTTGTAAATTCACCATAAAACCTATTTTTGAGATTTTTTTCACTTATCCAACTCCAACCGTTTATCCATCGGGGGGGGGGGGGAGGGGGTTGATACTTAACTCTAACTAAAATTAGCACTTTAAAGCAAAATTAAAAAAAATAATACAAATATTTCACAAACGGACTCCTAATTCCAAAAATGGTCTTAGAAGACCTATAATATCTTATTTTAGGAAGACCTTTTCAACGTTACCACACACTATAGGGTACGCGACGAATAAAAAATTAATCCTCGTTACCTATAGGTGAGGTACCCTGAAAAAAATGGTTTTCAATATTTTATTCTACGATTCTGGAGTTTGAATAAATATGTACGAGTATATCCATGCCAAATTACAGCTTTCTAGCGTTAAGGGTCTCAGCGCTTTGCTTCGGACAGACTAACAGACGGACGGACGGACGGATGGATGGACGAACGGACATGATGAAATTATAAGGGTTCCGGTTTTACTGCGGTACCACAAAAAGAAAAATAATCCCTTTAATTTAACAAAAAAAATATTTAGTTTGTTATTACTGCCAACTGAGCAAATATTCAGGCGATTAACAATTAGTTTAAAATGATTCCGCACTATATTTTACGTATTATAATATTCAGATTTTGTGTAAAAATGTCGATCTTTCCTACGGCTAAGTCCTAATATTGACATCTCAAACCTTAAAAACCTCTTTAAGATAACTAATATCGATAGAACACTCATTACATACGTTTTTTCATTTGTCATCATTATTAATACAATATTGCAATAATAAAAGAACTGATCAAATCAACCTTGATCCCATTCCAAGTGAGGTGTAACGACCGTCACGTGTTTTGAAGTGACAAACGTATCACAGGGTCACCGTGACGTGAGGCTCCGTGAGGGCCCCAGAATGACGTGGGGTCCCTTACGCGAGGCCCGTGACGCGGGTTGATTCATGTAGATGTGTATTTACACTGGTCTAGCCACTCACGCCAATGCTCACACGCCTGTGCTAACAGGTAAGCATCAGGCAAGTTTCAGAGAAGGTTCATCTTTTTAGAGTTCCGAAGTAAAATCGAAAGTGAACCCTTACAGTTTCGTCATGTCCTTGTGTCCGTCCGTCTGTACGTCTGTCCGAAGCAAATCGCCGTGACGCTTAGTGCTAGAAAGCTGTAATTTGGCATGGATATACATATTTATTAACACTCCACAATCGTAGAATAAAATACAGAAAAACATTTTTTTCAGGGTACCTCCCCTAGAGTTAACATGAGGAAGAGTTTCTTATTCATCGCGTACCCTATTGTGTGGGGTATTGTTCAAAAGGTCTTTCAAAAATATTATGGGTTTTATACGACTATTTTTGGAATTAGGGGTCCGTTTGCGAAATATTTGGCTTAAGAGTGCTAATTTTAGTTAGAGTCAAGTGCCCCACCCCTGCTGGCTAAACGATTGCAGTTGGACAAGTGAAAAAATTCTCAAAAATAGGTTATATGATGAACTGATAAAGAAAACACAGCTATATTAGCGTAAGTAGTCAATGAGTAGTAGTAGTCAATCGATAAACTTGCTCGATTTTTTATATAAATAGCTGACCATTGACCAAACGAGCCACATACGTAAATGGTCACCATCACACATGGACATCATCGATGTTTTGCCGGTCGAGAAAGAGAAAAGAAAGGAAAAAAGAACTGGCTCTCAAATCATCTAAATGGAATATTTTTCTTATGGAAATAGTCGACAAACGAGCTGATCGAGTTGCTATAGTCGCCACAGTATGGACATCAGTAATATTCAAACTTGATATTGATAAAGTTACTTACTGCGGTTATTTTGTCGTTATTTATCGTCTACTAAGTAAATTGTATAGCCTTGAATACGATCAATCAAGTTCGAGAACTCCTGAACTACAAAACAGATAAACTCGCTAAGTAATCTCGACGTCTATTGAAGTCTCGATTGGCTTTTTGAATCTTCTCAAGAATCCTCAGAATTCAGAATCGTATCTGAAGTAAATAATAGTTAAACACATCGAAACGTCGATCCAAAACAAGTCAGAGTAGCTTTATTACTTTATTTTTATCTATAAATGTCAGTCTCATGCAAACTTGATTTTCTAAAATCGAATTAAAATCAATTTTCAACTTAATAGAAACGATTTAGTTTCGCTACTATAATGTGCATATTATGTATGCAATAACACTATTGTCTATCTCCATAGCAAATACGTGAAGTGTGATCTGGTACCTACTATCGTCAGTAACTGGCTCAACGTAAACACACCATAATGACCCTGTTTGGGTAGGAAAGCATCTGGAATAATAATGTCCCATGATTTATGTCACTGAAGACGCGGGCGGGAAGAAATGCAAATGTCACAGTGGATGGAACATTGTCATGAAACTAGATTGTGAATAAATAATTAAATAACGCTTCACACTCACAGCCCCACACTAGGATTCCCTGTGTTGTGGGTGCCGTGGACCAGACACAAAGACAAGGACATAATAAAATAATTAGAAGTGAATAGTGAAGTTTGAGTACAAGCTGTCTATTAAATGGATGTTAGTTGTTACTGTTTATTATTGAATTATAATACTTTAAAAAAACTCACGGCTATTTTGAATGGAGTCGAATCACTCTCATAAGAAGAAATTAGTACCATAGTCTCGACTGGTTTTCAGCATAGTGTAGACGATGATTAAATGATAAAAACATGACTTACTGCTCTAACGTTGTACTCGTACTAGCTATTACCCTTAGCCCTCATGCAACAATAAATAGCTGTGTCATTAAAATTTCAATAATACAGATCACATTACTCACGAACGATTGGCATTCGTTCATCCAAGCCAACGTCAATAAAATAAATGAAGTGACGTAATTTGGAATTAAATCTCAAATTTTCTTGGCGGGTCGCACAAAGCCCACTCGAAATTAATTACGGGAAGACGGACGATGTATTGAATGTCGAACGACTTGGAGATATCGGAACAATTCTCTCGACCAATTAATTGATAAGACAGTCTGCTTCATATTGTTCTAAATAATAATGAAAAGGAGCCTATTCGGCGATCAGAGGAAAGGTTCTATTTCTGTTTATTAATTTTACCAATAATCCGCTATCGTTTCTGGGACCTTAGTATATTTACCAATACTATCAAAGTATCCACCTCAGAACAATAGCCAATTCATTCATGTTTATCACATTTTATCGATTTAGGTGTTAGTTTATATGAATAAATAACATTAATAAATACTTCAGACAAAAGCATACATTAATTACTTACATGACTTACATTTGTTAATAACCTCTCCAAACAATATTAACTTTTATCTCCCATCCCTCGAGAACATTCTAGGAATTATATGCACGTACAAAGATACAGTAAAAGTGACAAAAAATAAAGGCGTTTTCATAGTCTACACCTTAGATAATATCTCGTGTAAGCGGGATATTATAATAAAATAATAAACAATTTGAAAATTATAAGCCTTTAATTTTAATTAATGCCTTCAATTTAAAAATTACAAGACTGTAATTTAAGCAACGTTTTAAGTGGAAATACTAATCCATGGAATACTTGACTAGGTTTTATAATGCAGCAATTCCCACGGACTCAAACATACACAAGAAACTCTTAACTGACTTACGAATAAATATATTTTATTATATAATACTATCAATGATATAAACATTATAATACTATAGATAATTATGTTATGTTCGTACATTGCAAAGTTCAGTTTTTGATGACAACTTTAGACTCAATAACACAAAGGTCAAATTTCATAATGAAATCGCTGCATCTGACTAAATTCGAGTGTCTTAATTTCAGCGCCTTCTTGACATTTCTACATCTCTTTTTATACATACAATATCATTGGCTACGTAGCTGTTAGTGTATATCAACTATTAAATTTAACCTTTTAATCTCTTCTATGCTTGGTGAGGTCGACTGGCACCCAATTATAGATGGAGCCTTTTACGCCCCAAATAATATAAAAGTACAATATAAGTGAGCAGGATTTTTATTATTGGAATTTGTGTATTGCTACATAACAACCAATCACGGGACTACTGTAGCGAACATTGAGTAGGTACACGCTGCGCAAATTGCACAATTATAACACGCGATAACGATTCCATACTTATTAATTCTATTTTAATTTTTGCTCTATGGTACTTAGTACTCTATGCTGTACAAATTTCGAAATTCAAATTATTTTTTCATTCGCGTTACACTTAATTTAACTACTATTTATATTGGAGTTAAGAATTAAGAGTAAAATTAATAATCTAAAATTTTAACACAAAAAGAACTGACTTCAAATGAAGTACATCAAATAAAAAAAGAATCATTGAAATCGTAGGTACACTTACTTAGGTCTGTAGGTGCACTTTACAGTAATAACAAAAATTGGCAGCCCGCGCGCGGGAAGCAAGCTTACCGCAACCTTGCCACTCAATAGTTGCACCTAAAGAGCACGATTTAAAGCTTATATTTGAATTCTCATACTTTGGTTGGGTGGGAGCGGTGTCGGTTAGATGAGCTACGACCTTTATATGCTTTTGACATGGATGCCATTGTCAAATCTCGCTCAAAAAATGGGATCACACGACAAGCACCAACTTTCGTTTAAAAAAAGAATCATCAAAGTCGGTTCACCCAGTCGAAAGTTCTTACGTAACAAACATAAGAAAATACAGTTGAATTGAGAACCTCCTCCTTTTTTTGAAGTCGGTTAAAAATCACGTTGCCTCTAGCTAAACCTTGCCCATGTTTTAGTTGTATAACGTATATACGTATTGACGTAAGTAAGTTACGTAAAAATCACAACCGTCTCTGTGCGCTCTAATAACAACAGAAAGGAGTAAATCTTGTTATTTTAGGGCTATACCTTCGTGCGTTCCGTTTCTTGTGAGCTCTGCTACTATGTTATTTTGCCCTTGTTTACCCACGCAAATGTCTCTTAGGCTAATAACTTAGCTAAATATTATAAAATAAATTTCAGGTTCTCCTTTAGATATTAACTTCATCGATTTTTTGTTGTCAAGATAACGATGAATAAACTTAAATTGTTTGAGCTATGGGTCTCATTATGAATTAAATGGAGAACAACTCTTTATACATAGCTAAAGACTATACCACGCGCGCCCGATTCATTCTTGACCAGTTTATTGCACATAGCTCAGCTCCATAAAGTTATTTATTGCGTACTTTAATCATTTAATCCTGTTTTAAAGGCTGTATAAAACCTTTCCAGGGCTTACAACGGCAACAAAAGGTTAGTTCTCATTTAATCAAAAGCCTGATATTGAGTTTATGGCAGCAGTTACCGATGAGAGTATAAATGTACACAAGATTGTAATTTGGATTCTTGAAGGGATTAATTCGTCACAAGTAGTACTTGTGCAATTAAGCGATGTAAAAAACAGGAATGTGAATAATTCTGTGAGGATTTAATCAGAACTGTTGCTTTTTACTTGCTTTTTTTATGCCTTAAGCAGGCAAACGAGCAGACCGGTCACCTGATGGTAAGTGATCACCGCCGCCTATGGACATTAGCAACACTGGGGGCGTCACTAATGCGTTGCCGGCCACGAAGAAAACAAAAAACCCGCTTCTTAAAGGACCCCATGTCATAGCTTAGTGGCTTAGCTAAACCTATGCTTTGCTCTAGCACTGAAATACTACAACTATGATTTGAGCAATCAAACTAATTATAAGTTAATCCAAAACGCTTCAAAATATTCGTTTGAATGCTTTAGGAAATTTGGTTTCACTAATTGGCGTTATGGTAATAACACTAATGAACAATACTCTGTCAGCGTAAAGCTTGAAATCTCTATATGAGTCATAACTCCAGTTAATACTTTAATGACACTAAAAGGAAACGATGGAAATATAAATTCACATAAAATATATCCCCTGTATTCCCTAACCACAGAGTTTATAGCCGCCCATAGTCTCAAATTAAAATTTTCATTTTGTTTTCACTGCTTTGGAATTTCATCTTTAGAATTACTATTGATAGCGTGTAGATAGCGTGTTTTGGGGCGGCTTAGAATACTAAACCCAATCCCACGCCGGATGGGTGTCGTAAAAGGCGACTAAATCCGGCACGCTAGTGGTAGGGCCCCTCGAGAGATTATATTAGTAATATTGATTTTAATTGTTAATTAATACCATTATTACAATTATTATTTCTCCATGGGGTTCGCCTGGATAGCTACAACCCTTGAGCATGAGTCAGCCGCCAAACGACTCGTCGTGTTCCGGCTGGGGGCTTGAGAGCCAGTTCTTTCTTTCTTTTTCTTCTCTCTCTCTTGGCCGGCAACGCATCAGTGATGTCTTTGGTGTTACTGATGTCCATGGGCGACGATAGGTGGCTATCATCAGGTAAGTGGTTACCATCAGGTGGATCGTCAGCTCGTTTGCCGGCTATTTCCATAAAAAATAGATAAATAGTTATATTTTACGGCGAATTTCAATTGGGTTAAGTAGTTAGTTTGAACTAAACTCTGCGTAAACTAAAATCTTGACTAGACAAGGTAATAGCTCTGGGTCCCTTCTGGTTCCCTAGAACATTGAATGGATGGACGTTTAATAACTCTCAACGTTATGATGCATTATGTTAGGGTTCTGTTTGTCTGTCCAGCCATATTTTGTGTTTGTTGCTAGTTTTATAGCTAATAAAAAAAAATTAATAATGCTTCGGTGCGGGACATTTCATGCTCCCCGTAAATATGTCCAAACACTGATCAGTCGATCGATTTTGCTCTAACGCGTATAAGTTGACCACTAACCCCTCAACTAATCTCGATGGAAGCAGTTGCGAGAAACCTATTCTGAGAGGGATCTTTTATCCCAAATGTTGTTTTAATTGCTAAATCCAATAGCTACAAACTTGGTATAAAAATACTGTATAATAAAATACTCTATAGGTATTATCCATAGGCAATAAAAATCAAGCATTATATCTTGCACAAAAATCAGGTGTCAATTCTTTTGCAATCAAAATATTTGTAAGTTCAGAAACACATAATTCAAAAACTAATTTTTAGAACGCGTAATATACCTTTTTCCATTGAACTAAAAGCTTTCACGAAATCAGTTTGAAATATTTTTGAAGACGTTAATCAGCATTCCAAACGCGTTATTCATTGCTAATTATAATATTATTGAAGTTATACTTCTTTTGGCGCGATGGTGAAAAATGTTGAGAGTGAATTTCTACGATGCGCGCGCACACCGACACCTAAATTCTACAACGTGAAGTTAGCTAAATTCTGTATTTTTTCTGTATGCAAAAAAGTTTTCACAGTATTTACCTCATTACAAACGATTTTATAATCGATTGAATTGATTCATAATAATCGATTGATGGAATATAATAATATATTTTATGTATTATTTGTTAATTATAATTATAATATTAATTTATTTCTTACATGTTTTCGTATTCCATACATATTAAAACTATGTAATATATTTAGAATTACCATTCAATCGTTACGCTAATTTTATTAAATTTCATTTCGAATATTTTGACATCGATTAATCGATTGACAACAAAGATGATGTAATCCTTAATAATGTCATTTTGGTAACCATAGTATTTATAAATAACACCACTGTACTGTCATATTTGTCATCGATCTTTCATGTTTCTACGCGTGGTTTTTTGTATTTTTCTATTAAATATTTTCAGCGTACCTATTTGGAGTCCTATTTACTATTGAAACTCATCGACACGCACACAGTTATTTTAATTTACTGTTGTATTCGATTTCGTACTTGTGTTTTGGTGAATGTGTTTTCGCAGTTTCGCTACAATTTCTGGAAACCAATACTATATGAATATGGACTACTTAATCGCCTGTTTTGTGACTGACAAAGGTTCAGAATAAGTCCTGAACACTGGATAACGTACCCTATACATCATTAGAAGATCAGTAGTTTGCTGTGGCCATACTTACAATGAGTATGTTATGGTATCTTGATTGGGCAAGGTACCAACGAAATATAGCGCCTCCTGCACAACTAGACGAAATATTAATATAAATGATGACTAATAAAATCTCTTGAAATATGCAATAGCTTTTATTATACAACCTTTTTATGACATTCGTTTTGGGTAAAAACCATTTAAGTAGTAGATAGTATAATAGACACCCGCCAACTTAGTTTTAACCATTAAACTCGTAGATTCTATTGGCAAGTCACGTATTAATTTTGGGATTTTATTATAGAAATGTACACCAAGTCCTATGAAAGATCGTTGCACTTTACTTAGGCGGAACGAAGGCGTAATTAATTGATACATTCTTTTTGTTTGGCGATTATTAATATCAAAATTTTGTTTATACGCGTTTATATTCTTCCTTATAAAAACTACATTATTAATTTATTAAGTTGGTTAACCTTAGCTGTGTGTTGTAATGTTTAGTTTGTACGATTCCCTAACGTGAAATATTTCATGTTTCTTCTGATGTATATAAATATTATTTACTAGGTTGATCCAAAAGTAACGATAGTAAAAATGATACACGTTCAAATAAAATAATGTATTATTTTACAGTTTTCTAACTAATCAGTTCACATTCTCGGTAGTTATATTAAAATTACAACAAATTGAATTGCTTTAAATTGGGTTGGCATACGAATGATCCAAACGCACGCCTAATGATAAATAATCACTATCGGCCGAACATGAATCATCAAACTGCTCTCAGATTCCGTATCACACTCGTTTTTCAATCCTATAATAAATTTATCAATTTCCGCGTCTAAGCTTCCATCCATTTTACAAAACTTATCCTCAATATGTCGCACATGTTTTATACGCAGTCGGGTTTTTTGTAATTTTTAATTTTTTTGTGTGTAATAGACCTATCATTGATTCAGTTGGAAAAAAATTGGTTGTCTGTAAAGTCGGTTTACGGACAATGATTTTACGTGATAACGTCTATTTCGTAGAAGAATAATTTATGATATAAATAATGTAATGTAAGAACGTAATGGAAGCCCTACGCACGGAGCCGCGGTGCTACTCGCCAGTTGTGTCAGCTTGAACATGGCTTGACGCGCCACCGCGACCCGCGTATCTAGCTAGATTATAATATTAAATTTCATACTAACTATACGATTTTAAACATATTTGAGTTGAAAATTTGGTTTAAATCGTTTTAAATATCAGGAGCTGCGCGACATCTGTGATTTTCTTGACTACAACTAAAGTCCGAGTCGATGTACTGTGTAAAGTTCTTTCAAGTAGTTCATACCTATAAACAGAGATGACGCTATTGTAGATTTTCGTTTTCATATAATAATAATACGTACGAGCTACGAGAAATCATTTCTTTTCAAAAGATTGTAAAATAAAATAAAAATGAAATGAAAAATGCCTTCCAAGCGGACCGATTACGCTTGAGTGGGAGAGAGACGGCCGGTCTAGCGTGCCTCTCTCTCTAATGCTGCGCGCGCTTCCGTGACGTTACTCCGGCCGTTACTCGGTTTTCGTGAATGCCTCTCAGGCTCATCGTCTTTATAAACGTTATCACGTTAAAATATTAGAACACGATTTCGTGAGCCATGACCACGTTTTATGCTATAATATGTACCTACGTTTGCCCAAAATTCTTCTGTATTTTCATTGAGCGACTCAATTTCTTTTGTTTTTTGTATTTCTAACACTATTTTCTATTTTAATTTTCAATATTATATTACATTGGTAGAAAATGCAAAAAATCAGGAGAAACGGTCGCTAAAACGGGATATCGGGAGACGATAACCAAAATCAGTAGATCTCCCGATAAATCGGGAACTTTTGCAACACTCGTCACTTGACAGCAAGTAATGCTAATCTAATGGGAAGGTAATGACAGCTTGTCAGAGGTAAAATAACTGAACGGACTGTAGTAAATAGTAATCGATACTTGTCTTTGGGACTAGCAGCCCATTCTTTTTCTCTCCTTAATCTGTATTAAAGTTTAATGCCTGTCGGAAAATAAATTATTCTTCAACTGAACTGAATAAAATCTTTCATTCTCTCCCCCCCACAAAAACTGGTTTTACAGCATGGTATCGTAATAGTTCTCCTAATAGAACATAGATGGTGTTTTTAGAATTGTAAAAACAGAAAAAAAAGATTTACAATTGATTTGTTTTTGCAAAGTAATAT
Organism: Thymelicus lineola; assembly: GCA_963932265.1. Taxonomy (NCBI): domain Eukaryota; kingdom Metazoa; phylum Arthropoda; class Insecta; order Lepidoptera; family Hesperiidae; genus Thymelicus; species Thymelicus lineola. The sequence continues at coordinate 2,637,191 of OZ010688.1, read as the reverse complement.
TAGAATATACTACAAAATTAATCACAGATGGCGCTTAACACATATAGTTTGACTATAGAGATTCGTAAATTAAATTATTTCAAAATATTTTTTAATTTTTATTTTTAGTATTGCTGTTTTTGAATATTGTATTTTGAACAATGTTTTTTTAATATTGTTTTTTGATTTTTTTTTCATGCCAAAGAAGTATAACTTCTCACGCGCGTACAAAAGTACACGCACCCTTTTTTTTTTGTGCAATTTGAAACTTTCCAAGCAATTAGAGAAATGGATTTTAGTTCCTTTAATTTTATCTTTAAAGGTCACAAGTTTTACCTAAGCTGTCACTCGCAATTAAGCTTTATCACTATATCTTATAAGGCATAGTTTTGTAATGGCAAATCGGTTCAGAAATGTAAGGAATAAAATATAACTGCGAAGATGCATTGAAAGATAATTGCAGTAAATGCATAGAGAAACAGTGAAAATTATAGAGGCGCGGCGATAACAAGGCGAAAGATTAATTTGTTGATTGGATAATAATATGCAATGGTTCCTGTACAGTCATCGACAAAAATGTTATTACCGTTAGAAACGTTTCAAAGAAATTAATTTTTAACAGAAAATATAGATTACACAACGGTAATGCAGTGCTTGTTAAAAGAGTTCCAGTTTTATTCTTTTACATGGACTTGCATTGATAATATTTTTTTAAATACTGCAACCGTCATAATGTTTGTTTTAGTTTTTGGTGTCGTAATATGATTCTTTTATGGAAATAGCTGACAATCGAGCCGACGATCCACCGATGGTAAAATTGGTAAGTGGCCTATCGTCGCCCATGGACATCAGCGACACCAAAGGCATCACTGATGCGTTGCCATAGTAGAAGGTCAATGAACTGTTTCTGTCCAATACAAGGCTTTAGGCAAACATCAAATACACCCAATATTTGAATTGTAAATGTCATTCATAATACACATTAGAACAGGAATTGCTTCCACCATACATCCGCGGTCCGCGGTTTTGTACGACGGCTCTATTTACCGCCCATTAGTCGCTCATTAAACCTGTCCTAAAACAAATGAACAATTCAAATGACGAGTCCGATTGGTTTGTAATTTGCTATCCAATATTTTGTTTCGCTAGTTACGAAAAAAATATGTACCTAGTTTATATTATATGCTTACAGACTGACTCACTTTGGTTTTTATTAACAGAAAAGAAAACAGGTAGTTTTTTAGGGTTCCGAAGTATTATCGGAACCCTTATAGTTTCATCATGTCCGTCCGTCTGTTCATCCGTCTGTCCGTTTGTCCGTCTTTCTGAAGCAAAGTGCCAATACCCTTAGTGCTAGAAAACTGTAATTTGGCATGGATTTACATATTTATTAAAACTCCAGAATCGTGGAATAAAATATTGAAAAACATTTTTTTCATGATACCTGGCCACGTGGCCTGACACGCACTTGTCCAATATTTTATAAGTTTTGTTTCTAATTACATGATTGTTGTTATTGCAAAAAGTCTTAGTAATTTAACCATGCAATAATATGTGGATGTAAAATCATAATTCTATTTTAACTGGCCTGAAATACGTTAATCACCAGTGGAATCTGAGGTATATTTTCACATTTGAATGCTGGGGGTTAACTTACACTCTTGATTATAGACGATTTGTTTCTTTTGTTTATAAATATTTTTTGTTCCAATTTTCAAAACTTGCAAAGATGAGAGCAGGCGAGAAGTGGGCAATTAAGAAAAAGACAGAAATATATTACATAAAATACAAAGGATTTTTATCCAATCAGTAGAACCCTAAAACTCTGTCATCTATAAGAAAAATAAAATATTTTCCTGGTTGGTATTTTACGTGATTGACATCACTTCTCCTGGGGGACGTTCGTGACTAATTATTTTGAAGCTCCGCTATAAATATTCTATCTCCAATCAGTAGACATTTACAAAAAAATATTATTCGTACATCAATACAGAAATATTGTTTTTATAAATTGCTCAGTTATTGGTTCATTTGTGATCGCGGTTACAAAACCATAATATCGTAAATATATATATTAACATAGCTATATAGGAAGAAAAAAATATTAATATAGGAATTTTGCATCATTATTCTTATTACATTCAGACCATACATACAATCCATGTGAAAGTAAACCTATCATATCGACCTACAGGTTTATGAAACTGACTGTACTTCAATCTATAATATTGACTTTTCAAATTGATTTCATTTTATAACTGTATTCGCTGTATTACCAATTAAACGTATCCAATATGAAAAAAATGTGCGAGAGATTTATTAAAAAATATTCAAAAACAGTTGGCGATACAAACGAAGTTGATGAGACGACATCGGTAGCGTCGATCCTTCAAAGAGCTTTCGGTCAGCAGGTTTTAGATCCCTGTTGGACGTGGAAAAAATTTTCCCTGCACCAAATACTGAATTTACTGCTATTCGTCTATGTATTTTTCGGCACTTTACAATGTTTGAACACCAGCGAAGATCGGGAGGTTATTGCGGAGGCCTGCTACACTTTAATCATGATTGGCATTTTCCCCTTAAAAATGTTTTTGTTTATTCATAACAGATTCATATTTCGTAAGCTTTACATCGCAGCTAAGACCACTCTCATGGAGATTATCAAGGCTGATCCTTCAGCTGATATCGGCAAGGTATTGACAGTTGCAAACAGAATTGTATATACCTTGTTTTCGCTGGTACTCGTGCCATGTTCGATTTACGAATTGACAACTCTATGGAATTATTTAAATGGAAACAGAGTGTTGTTATCGCGTTCGACGAAAACCTTAATGCCGATGACAACGCCATACTACGAAATAGCATGGTTCCTGCACAGCGTGTTTCTCTTTGAGATATCTTCAACGATTATCCTGGACATGTGGTTCGTTCTCTTGATTTATTTCCTCTGTGTGGCTAGTGATAGCATAAAGAGGATTTTAAACGTGGAAAAGCGGAGGCAGAACGAAAGGAAATTAGCATACGCATCCCGATTAAACCAAGTGTTAAAAAAATTTCACGTTATTCATATGAAGCAAGTTGAGTATGTTATTTTAAATTACATACATTTTTCTTGAATTGCGAACGTTGTGACGCTTTTTGTACTCTAATATTGCTGTAAAAGTTGTTCTTTTTCTTTGTATAATACATTTTCTTTCTCAAAAAATATTACACTGTAATCTATAGCGATTAGATCGGCTTATATACTGTTAGTGCGTTAATATACTTTAGTATCATATATTGTACAAGAACAGATTATATAAGTTAATATAATATTCCTGGTTATAATTTTCAGATACTTGAATTCACTTAGTTTAATGTACAAGTGGCTTGCTTTCGTTCCTCTTTGCAATGCTGCCATGTGCACCTGTCTTATACTGCTCTTGTTATCAAAGGTAAGTGTAGTATACTCGGTTACCACCACGTCTACTACCAATGCACAGGCTCGACAACACACGATATTGCGGGTCGCAAGCGCACGTCCGCTCTCGCTCGTAGCTCTCACTGTACTGACGTGCGCCCCCCCGTACCGTGAGCCCGAGACCGTGTTTACCTTTACAACCTTAGCATGGTTATATATGGTTATATATACAAACACTACATCCCTTTCTTATTGAAAACTTTAATAATAATAATCAACACAATCAGATTCTATTTCAATACTAAATTACAAATCAAAATTATTGTTGTTCTAAATTCTGATCAGTTTCTTCATTTCTGTGAATGGACTTCCACTCTCCTTCTATTCTCTTTAGGTGTACAACATTCCTCCTTAATCTCTGCCCTGTTTCTTCATTCCTGACTGTAACATCTCCGTCTTTAGTCTTCTCAACTATATGAGGTGTCGGGTTATAGCTGGGAGTAAGTTTATTAGCCTTGTCCATTTCTTTTACATATACTTTTTCCCCTTCGTTCAAATCCAAATCATTTGCTCTTCTCCTCTTATCTGCATATTCTTTTCCTTTTTCTTTTTGCTCCTTGTCTCTATCCCTTATTTCAGAATCATCTTCTTTGTTCATATCTTGAATAGTGGGGATTTTATCTCTATTCTGTCTCTTGAAGAACAGGTCCGATGGTGTTTTTCCAGTGACAGAATGCGGCGTGGAGTTGTACATCATGAGATATTCCCACAAGGTTTCCTGCAGGTCTTTCTTCTCAATTTTACCAATTCTTAGGCGCTTTAATATATCCCTGTTTTGCCTCTCTACCTCGCCATTTTGCTGAGGCCAGTAAGGAACAGTGTGGAACAGTTTAATATTACACTCTTCACAAAATGTCTTAAACTCCTCACTTACGAACTGTCGTCCGTTGTCTACAGTAATAGACGAAGGATAGCCTAAACGACTAAATATTTCCTTTAGGAGCTTAATCATTTGTGTGCTGGTGATAACCTTTGTAATTTTAACTTCCTTGTAGCGGCTGTAATAATCAATTATCACCAGAAGGTATTCATTGCTTGGTAGTGGGCCCAATAAATCAATCGCTACATCCATCCAGGGTGCTACCGGTAGTTCACGGCGCTTCATTGGAACGGGTGGATTTGGCAAACCGACTAACGTGCATCCTTTGCAGCTCTTTACTAAATGCTCGGCGTCCTTATCTATCTTTGGCCACCATACTTTGCTCCTCAGACGTCCTTTCATGGCAACAATTCCCGGATGTCCTTCATGTGCGGCATCTAAAACTCTCTTACGAAGGTTTGAGGGTATGACCAGTCTATTTCCACGCAGAAGTATATTTTCGAAAAAGCACAACTCTGTTTCAAAGATTTTATAGGGTTTAACGGTGTCATCCCAGTCATTATTGTATATTCCTTTTTTCACATTTAGAATTTCGGGATCTTCACTTGATTGTTTGTCTAAATCTGCCATGGAAACAGCCTTAGGTCTCGCATTTTCGACAATATGATGGACGTTATCACGACCTTCGGTCTTAAAACCATCAGAGTCCTTGCATAGCCTAGATAGGGAATCAGCAATATTTGTTTTGCCAGGTTTGTACTTTATAGTATACCGGTAAGCCTGCAATCTCAACACCCATCTTTCTATCCGAGCGCAGGGTTTTGATTTTGCTCCAAACAAAACTTCTAAGGGCTTATGATCGGTAATCAGGTCGAATTCTTTACCAAACAAGAATACATTGAAATGCTCTATAGCCCACACTAAGGCAAGGGCTTCCTTCTCAGTTTGGCTGTAACGCCGCTCACAATCAGTTAGTGTACGATTGCCATAGGCAATGATCCTAGGTCCTTTAGAGTCGATTTGGACTAAGACAGCACCCAATCCCACAGGGCTCGCGTCAGCAATAACCTGGGTTTTGTCGTTGACATCATAATATCCCAAAGTCTGGATTTTTGTAAGTATCTTCTTTATTTTTTCAAAAGCTTGATCCTGATCTTGCGTCCAAAACTGTTCAATATTTGCGTTTTTTCCAAATTTCTGTCTTAACAGCTTTTTTAGTGGTTCGGTCATTGTAGCGAGGTTCGGTATCCATTTATTAATGTAATTTACAAGCCCCAAAAAGCTCTGTAGTTCCTCAATAGTTTTTGGAGCTCTAAAGGCAATACTTTCAATGTATTTATTTAAGGGTCTCACGCCATCAGGAGTGAGCTCATGTCCTAGAAAATTTACCTTTTGCACTTTGTATAGACATTTGCTTTCATTCAGGAGAACATTGTTTTCTTTTAAAACCAGAAGTACATTTCTCAGACGCGCGTCATGCTCTTGCTCAGTACAACCGAATATTAAAATGTCATCTATGAAATTAATGGCTCCATCACATTTCAGAAGCATCTTTTCTAATATTTTCTGAAAGAGCTCAGGGGCCGAAGTAATCCCGAACATTAAACGCTTGTAACGGTAGAGGCCCTTTGAACTTATAAAAGTTGTGATGTGTCTGGAATTTTCATGCAACTCTATCTGATGAAAAGCATTCTTAATATCCAATTTACTGAAATATTGAGCCTTCCTTATCTTGGGTAAAAGATGTTCCATCGATGGTAGTGGATGATTTTCCCGCAAGATTGCAATATTTGCTCGTCTCATGTCTACACATAAGCGCAATTCGCCATTGTCTTTTAATATAGGTACAATGGGGGAAATCCATTTTGATGGTTCTCGAACTTCCTCTATTATATCATTATCTAATAATTCCTTAATCTTCTTTTCTATCTTTCCTTCTATCGGTATGGGTATCCTCCGGTACGGTTGCGAGACGGGTTTCTGTGTATTGTCTATAGGGATTTCTACTACTACATCTTTAAACTTGGGAAAAGGTTTATATTCAATTTGGTCCACGCTGATGCCAACTTTTAGAACTCCAAGTCTTATTGCACTATCCTTGCCCAGTAAATTCCTTGACCCATTCGCAATAATAAATATCGTGGCAGTTTCATCCTTTTTATTCACTTTAATAGTTGTTTCAATTGATCCCATGATTTCTAAAGGTGTCCTGCTACCATACGCCAAAAGTGTCTTGTCTGGATTTTTGTTTAGCTTAGAACACAATATTCCTTTCTCTTTCATTAAGTTCCATGTCTTGTCCGTGATAAGGTTATATTTTGATCCTGAGTCAATCAACATATTTATTGGGATACCTCCAACTTCGCATTCTATGTTCGCATCATAATTTATATTGAATACATAGTCTATTTCTTCGTCTTCTTCTTTGTCATTTATATTATCGATTCCTTTTTGTTTCTTCTGTTTTGTTGGTTCTTCCCCTTTTTTATTTATTTCTTCTGCTTTTCTTTTTCGAACTACTTGTGATTTGCAATATTGCCTAAAATGATTTAATTTCCCGCAATTATGGCATGTTTTCCCTTTTGCCGGGCAGTTGACGTCGTCAGACGAATGTCTGCTGTTTCCACATCTACCGCAACCTTTATTCCTACTCACTGTAGTCTTCAATTTCCTCCCATTTAATTTATTTCCTTCGTTTCTGAACAGAGCGTTTACTTCTTGACTTTTTCCTTGTTGTCCATATTCTTCTAATTGTCGATTCACTACTTCTAATGTATTAGCTTCCGTAATTATTTTCTCCAAGGTTATGCTATCACCAATTGTCAATATTTTTTTCCTCAGATCAACAGAAAGGCATTTTTCTGTTATTTGATCTATTAAATGATCTTCTGGTTTATCGAACTGACACTTCTCTGCTTGATGTCTTAATCTGACTAAGAATTTTTCAAATTTCTCACCTTCATCTTGTTTAATTAATCTGAATAGATGTCTTTCATACACTTTACTCTGTTTGGGAGTAAAATAATCATCTAATTTTTGTAGTGCTATTTTAAAAACATCATTGTTTTCACTAGGATCCACATGAGCACCCGGTAAGTTATAAAATATATCTTGTAAACCTGGACCACCAAGCAATAAGAGTGTGGCTCTTTTTTTCAAAGGCGTCGTCACTTCTGTTGCTTCCAAGTAGATATTCAGAGATCTTTTCCACTTGTCCCATCGTTGGCCTAAAGAAGCGCTATCTCCTTCTAAATCTAGTTTTTCTAATGACGGTAAGTAGCTTGACATTGTTGTGAGTCAATCGGGGCGACCTGAAAATAATTAAGTCCTTTGCTGACTTCCGTATTCAGTCGACACTAGCAATAAAGTGTTTCTAAGTAGGTGGAGGTATCTGTGTAACAATTATTCCCAATTTAATGGGGGTATCTTTGTACCAAGTATTCCCAATTTGATGGAGGTATCGTTGTACCAACATACTAACTTTCCAATTTAATGGGGGTACGTTTGTACCAAATATTTCCAATTTAATGGGGGAACTTTTATACCAAATATTTCCAATTTAATGGAGGTACTTAGTACCAAATATTTCCAATTTAATGGAGGTAACTTTGTACCAAATATTCCAGTTTAATGGAGGTAACTTTTTACCAATAATTTAAATTAAATTTAATGAAGGTAACTTGTACCTAATATTTATAATGAAATAGGTACATTTTACCCAATGCAAGTAAAACTAACTTAGTTTGTCATTTTTGTTTTTTTTTTCAATTCTATAGCTTAGTAAGTAGGTACCTATTTATATTATTACTCAGTTAATCTGGATTTCATATGTATTAATCAATTTTTATTATCCTAAGTAGCAACCATAATAACCTAGAAATGACCACCAATGTCACATTTCATTTCAACCTTTATTATTTATTTCATATATCCACCACACCACAGCATCTCATAACTATTTATTCACTATTAATTTATCCAAAATGAAATATGTAACTAGCGAGCATCTTCTTACAACCTATATCTTCGTATAATATAAACACGAACCTCGACCATAAACATAGCTGCTTTATCGATTGTTCCTTTGTAATATTGAATACGAGTTACTAACATCAATTATACTCAACCCACAAACAGGGATCGAACCTGTACAGTATTCTATATTTTTTGTTCAAATATTTATGTAATTCCAAAATGTACTCGTAATATTTACTTTTCGAATGGTAAAAACATGCAAGTGAACACTTTTGTCCTACCCTAAACAAAACAGGTATCAGTTGTATTCTTTTATTACAATATTACGGTAGGTATGTGGAAAATATTAAAATATTTGTCCAGGGTGATACACAAAATTAAAATTGAAATGTTACCTACGTCCATAACTCAACGCATAAAGAGATTTCTGTGGTGAGGTCGGAATGATAAGGTACTTTAAATGTTTTATGGTATGTATCCTATCTCACGTTTTTTTTTTTTTTTTTAAATTATTATAGTACCGACCTTTATGCTCGTCGCCACTTGTAGTATACTCGGTTACCACCACGTCTACTACCAATGCACAGGCTCGACAACACACGATATTGCGGGTCGCAAGCGCACGTCCGCTCTCGCTCGTAGCTCTCACTGTACTGACGTGCGCCCCCCCGTACCGTGAGCCCGAGACCGTGTTTACCTTTACAACCTTAGCATGGTTATATATGGTTATATATACAAACACTACAGTAAGGAGTTAGGGTTACAGTTGAAATGGAAATTATCCTAATTAATGTTTGCTTATCTATTATACCTATATCTATACTAATATTATAAAGAGGAAAGATTTGATTATTTGTTTGCATTGAATAGGCTCCGAAACTACCGAACCGAAAATTCTTTCACTGCTGCGAAGCTACACTATCCCCGGGTGACATAGGCCATATTATATTTTTTTAGTATTTTTCCCGAAGCGAAGCGAGGGCGACTTCCTAGTATTATATAAAACACAAAAAAAATTGTACGGATGTCCTTTATAGACTTTGAAACTATCCAACCGATATGCCCCAAAATGGTACCATTTGAATGACAATAATACGAAGATGGTTTGAGACTCCTAAAACAAAGCATTAGGCACGTTTTCGATTTTCGACTTTTTCCATACAAGATTTTTTGCATAGCACACGCCGGGTATCCACTAGTAATCAAATAAAGTGAGCTGAATCTTTAAACGATTTTGTCATAATGAGAAGTTTTATAATAATACAGATGTTTAATTTCACAGGACGTTAACTGGCGGTTTGCACCGCATATGTTACCAATGTTTGCTGAAATATTTGCTTACAATTGGTTCGGAGAACAAGTGAAAACAAAGGTTGGTTATATAAATAGATTTAGTGTACTAATGAATATTACTCACCCCTGACGTAATGGCAATATAATGTGGCTTCAACCCAGTAATGGCCTACTGCTGAGCATAGGCGGTCTATTATGAACTATTCCAGCCATGTCCCAGTGTAAACGTCAAATTCGTGTTACCGAAGCAATCACGTGACACTTTTTAACCAAACATACGCCGTTCAAAGCCCGAGAAATGAATTGCCTGGAACATGCCGAACATGAATGATTTTATAAAAGTTTATAATAGGCTCGCTGGTCTCTCCTCTTGACAAGGCCTAGAGCATACTCCTACATGCTTTGCTTTAATTATTAATTAATTGGACATGACTGTTTTATTTATGAATCGAGTGAAATAAAACAAACACTAAATGTTACCCTAAATTTAATACATTAAATCAGTTTAAAATACACAGACAAAAAGATTAACAAAATGTATTATGATGATTATAAATATTTTACTTTAAAAACATATGGTGTGCTTACAACTATATATCCCCCACATCGGAGTAATAAGAAATGAATATAAATTAAAATTCCTATTAAAAATATTCATAATTTGCAGGCTAGCGATTTGAACACGGCGTTACTTAATTTCGACTGGATAAATCTGAAGCTAGAAGACAAGAAGAATTACTACGTTATATTAGGTTATATGCAAAAGAACTTTGGCATCAAAACTGTGATTGGGAATGACCTGTCTCTAATCACCATGACAGCTGTAAGCAAAAAATATTGTGGCTTGTATTTACGTATAATAGGTCGCGTTTCACATTAACCTTTACGCAGAGAAATGGGTGCCGTCGACTTTATTCACCTGAGTTAATTCACCCAGGTGTCTTAAGTCTACTTTTAGTGTACTTTATTCACCTATGCACCCAGGTGATTTAAATCTACTGATCGAGGTGAATTGATATAAGTAGACTTAATTCACCTATCATTTTAGTCAATGCAATTAGTGATGTTGGAATGGTATTCCGATTCGATTTTCGATTCGATCGGAATACCGAGAAATGCATATTACCGTAATTATGTATTTAAAAAATATGTTAAAGAATCAGCTACAGCCTATTCATGGCCAAGGACCTCAACCTAGTAAAGGAGACGTCTACAATTGTACGGGCGACCAGTGTTACCAAAGAACTTGCTTACGTTATACGTCAAATCTTTTATAAATAAACTAAACAGAAGAAATATTATAACATTATGTACACCATCAATCGGCTTCAATTACATTTTTATCAATTACTTCAGTTTAAAAAGACAGAAGCATTCATTATTTATATATATTTATATTTCTTCGTTTTATTAAATTAACTAGCTAACCCAGCGAACTTTGTACCGCCCAATAACTCCACAGAAAGAGTGAGAGAGCTCTTTTTCTTAATTTTTTTTTCTTTAGTAAGTAAGTTCAACTTTCGTTTTTTTTTTCTTTAGTAAGAACCTTCTCCTGATAATAACAAACACAAAAAAAGAATTAGCGAAATCCGATCAGCCTTTCACGCGTGATGCCGTGACCAAGGGAAATCAAGGATTCATTTTTATAATTATAGATAAAGGTACACATTTTTAGGTATTATAATAAAGCACTGATAGCCGATAGGTCATAGCATGGTCAAAGGAACCAGCCGTCAACGCGCACGTCCCGCGTCCGCCCCAGCTCGCCCCGACCCGTCCTCTGTGTATTTTGCGCTTTATTCTCAAAGTCCTCAATCTGGAACTTGACTTCCTCGGAATTTAATTCCGATTCCAAACGATTTACTTTCCTAAAACTGTCAGTTGGCCGTGGAAGACGTTTCGGGTTGGTACGTTCGTGTGAGCAATCACTATCAATTTACTCTGTCATCGTGCAATAATTCTCTTCGGCATGTTACGTCACAGCCATGGGTCGATCCTTCCACGTGACTGGATCATTACAAGCTGACCGATTTGATTTCCAATGTTCCCGCCGATGCCGTCAATTCAATTCCTTTGTTCTTCGCGTCTATCGTACTTTTGACTTCGTTTTCCGAACCAATGACTGAAAGAACATTTAAATCTGTTGTTTATGTTTCAGGTACTTAAAGTTACTTACCAAGCTTTTACTATGTTGAAGACGATGGAGAAATAAGCTGTTAACAGTTTTAGTCAAGAAATGTAAAGATTAGCGATCATGGCACGTTAATAATTGAAGAAGAAAAAGAAGGAAAAAAATTGCAAAAAATAACCGACTTCAACGAAACAGCGTCTGAAGAGTCACTATCTCCACTCAATTCCTCGTGAATCTCATTATCAGATCTGAATTTTGATAAGTATGGGACCAATTTGGAAGTAGGCATATTTTTTCAAATAAAAAACGGTTCATAAATGATGAAGTTCTGAAGTAATAGATATAAAACAACATCGAATTGAGAACCTCTCCTTTTTTAAAGTCGTTTAAAATGCTTCTGTCTGCGGCACTTCAACAAAGCTTACAATTAATTATGTTAATCATAGTGCTTTATGTTTTTTTGCTTAAAGGAGCTATCGTATTTTTTACTCTGCACTAGCTAAGTTGTTCAGATACAAGAATGCTTAATTGTTAATAATACAACAACAACAATAAATAAATAAATAAATAAATGAAACATTCACACCTGTAATTTTGTCTCCTTTTTAAACACTTTTATTATTATTTAGTTTCACTTCGGTGGATCAAATCTTGTAACGTTAATTTGAATGACTTCCCTTTAATGAAAATTGATGAAATTTGGCAGACATGTGTATTTCCGATGACAATACACGAAAATCATATTTTAAACTAATTTTCATTGTTTATTTGTTGTTAAATTAAAAAAAACGATTTTCAGACTTTAGACGCATAATTCTCTATGTTCTATTTTACGTAGAGACTTGAAATTTTCACAACTTGTAGCTAATTTTATAAACTAAACATTATTGAAATAAAAGCGTTTAAAAAAAAAAAATTTTTTTAGGATTCATTTAAACGCTTTTATTTAGCTTCACTTCGGAGGATCAAATCTTGTAACGTTAATTTGAATGACTTCCCTTTAATGAAAATTGATGAAATTTGGCAGACATGTGTATTTCCGATGACAATACACGAAAATCAAAAAAAAAATTGAAATAAAAGTGTTTAAAAAAAAAAATTTTTTTTGGATTCAACTTATTAGGTGTATCAATAAAATCATAGTGTCTCTACTAAGCTAACAATTTCGACGTGAAAATACCCACAACTAGACTTAAGATGTTTCATACATAAATCACAAGTAGGTATTTGTATTTTCTCGCTTATCTCCCGCATCGCAGAGGTAGTAAATTACTCAAAAATAATTTCGTAATCGTCTTAACAAGTACGATAAATCCTCCCAACACTCGCAAACATGTGAAATTCATTACAGAAAACCATTCTTAAGAGATTTGTGCATGTAACGCCGTGGGGGGATTTTTGAAGGATACTTCGACACTCTCGTCAGGATTATAAGACAGGGTGATCTTTAAAAAGGCATTAGTTTCGAAGCATTTGAAGCTAAGATCGAAATTAGAATCGTATCTCTGGTTCATAGTGAATACGAGTAAAGTACGTACATATTATCACAGAATATATAATAGTTCAGTTACAGAAGAGTCACGTCGCAAAATCATTTCAACACAATAAAGTATAATTCGGGTCGCACAACGTTGTATTATATAGGATAACCAGTCTGGAAATGGTTCAACGGGCTACAGAAGCTCGTATGCTTGAATGAAGCATAGGAATCACAAAAAATGTCATCTTAAGTTTAGTCCAGTGCTTCAAAGTCATGAAATTTCATGTTATGTACAAATACATTTCAGAAAATCAAACCCAGTGAACCTTTTTCAAGTGAAATTAAAACAAAATATACGCGGTTTCCTAACGGACCAACTAAATCCGCACAACTAGTGGTACAGCACAACTAAGTGTTCCCAACGGCACAACTATGTACAACTCAGCACAACTATTTTACTATAATCATTCCTTACAACACAACTAAGTACAATCGGATAAATACGATTAATAAAAACCTCTTCAGACATTAACTGTGATGTTGGCTACTTATGTCATAAATTAAATAAGAAAATTTTAAACGTCACTTTATGTCATTTCCTATAGTAAAGTGAAATTAGCTTAAAATATTCGTGTAAAGCTACATTATTACAGATGTACTACAGAGTAGGTACTTAAAAAGTTTAAAAACTACGTTTTACTAGACATGTCCTCACCAGTAATATTCGTCGATAAAAATGTTCTTAGCCGTTATAATTTTTGTGTGCATATCTCCTCCCTCTCCCTCTCCCACTCCCGCTCCCTTTTCCTCTCACTCTCCCTTTCCTTCTCCCGCTCCTGCTCCCCTCCCCTCCTCATGTTACAACTATAACTACATGTTTTCAGCCGTATAGGGGCGGCTTAGAATACTAACCCCAATTCCACGCCGGATGGGTGTCGTGAAAGGCGACTACATCCAGCCCGCTGGTGGAAGGGCCCTCGGAGGGATTTTATTTTTTTATTTAATCTTTTTTGTACCTTACAATATATATAGGAACAAAAGGCTATTATTATTTCTCCATGGGGTTCGCCTGGATAGCTACCACTCTTGAGCATGAGTCAGCCGCCAAACGACTCGTGGTGTTCCGGGGGGCGGGGGGCTTGAGAGCCTGTTCTTTCTTTCTTCTTTTTCTTCTTTCTTTCTTGGCCGACAACACATCAGTTATTCCTTTGGTGTTGCTGATGTCTATGTAAGTCAAAGCAACGAACTCCATCCAATTGCAGAGAAGTGTCAGACAAGGGGATGTCATATCCCCAAAACTGTTCACCGCTGCGTTGGAAGACGTGTTCAAGCTGATGGAGTGGAAAGAACATGGCATTAACATCAACGGCGAATACATCACACACCTGCGATATGCAGATGATATAGTCCTAGCCAGGATAGTATATCCTGGCGGGTTGTTCCCTGGAAGAACTTGGTACAATGCTCGGGGACTTGAACAGCGCTTCACAACGGGTGGGTCTTAAGATGAACATGGATAAGACGAAAATCATGTTGAATGTCCATGTCACACCCGTACCGGTTATTGTTGACGGCGCTGCTCTCGAAGTTGTAGACGAATACAATTACCTGAGACAAGTGATCGAGATGGGTAAGTCCAACTTCGAGAAAAAAGTCACTCGTAGAATTCTACTCGGATGGGCTGCGTTGGGGAAACTGCGTCATATCTTGTTGTCCAAAATACTACCTCAGTGCCTGAAGTCGAAGGTGTTCGAGCAATGTGTGTTGCCAGTGATAACATACTGATCTGAGACGTGGTGCTTTACTATTGGCCTAAACCACAAACTCAGAGTAGCGCAGCGGGCTATGGTGAGGGCTATGCTCAGTATTTCTCTACGTGATCGCATCAGAAATGAGAATTTGGCAAAGGGAGATTGCCCGGGAGGCGGCCGAGCCCCAACTGACGTTGTCGGAGCGTTTGTATATATGCCAGTGATTTGAGAAAACTTCGATAGCGTGATTCAGGGCGGCGTGACGTCACCGTGTGACGTATGTGCGCTGTCACCACAAGAAGATCCGTAGACGAACAAGGGTAGCCGACATAGCTTAAAGAATTAGCCGGCTGAAGTGGCAATGGGCTGGCCACATAGTGCGAAGGACCGATAACTGTTGGGGAAGAAAGGTCGTTGAATGGCGCCCACGTCTCGAAAAAAGGAGCATAGGACGTCCCTCGACCAGGTGGACTGATGACCAGAAGAAGACAGCGGGCATCCGCTGAATTCAGAAGGCTCAGGACCGGTCAGTGTGGCGCAAGTTAGAGGAGGCCTATGTCCAGCAGTGGACCTCCAAGGGCTCATGGATGGATGGATGGATGTCCATGGGCGACGATAGCCACTTACCATCAGGTGGATCGTTTCTTAGCTTTTTTGTTGGCTATTTGCATAAAAAAATTACAATTAATTTTTGTTTCTAACTACGTATAAGCTTACATATTAATTTTCACATTTCTGAGTTCAAAAATGACTAAGTACACTTTCTAGTTGTGCCAATGGTAACACTTACAATTAGTTGTGCCATATCACTAGTTGTAGTTGGTCCGTTAGGAAACCGCGATTAATTGACAATAATGTAGTTGTGCCGATGGGAACACTTAGTTGTGCCGTATCACCAGTTGTGCGGATTTAGTTGGTCCGTTAGGAAACCGCGAAAATATACGACTCGTTTTGTTACGAGAAATTATTTTATATGGTAGGAGTTCTTAAAACCACCATGCTATGTATTTTGTGCGCCAATATTGTCACGCAGTTGCATTGATTAAAGGTTCAAAGTATTAGGTGTGACCACTTTGCAACAATCAAAATACGCGCGTACAAAACAAATACGCGTAATATATTTAAAGCCGTTTAAAACTGAATTCGCGAGCGAGAGTGTCGCTTGCTCTTAAGGTATATTTATTTGGTGAAAACTCGGATGTCGGTGAAAGGCGAAGTAATCGTGGATTAAACGTAAGCTGTATTGATTCAGTTCTAAATCTTCCTGGGAAACTAGGGTTACTTGAGAATCTTAACGGATTCTCCACCGGAACGGCTCATTACATCGTTTATACTTGTTTGTTTACTTCAAAAGTGTCAGTAAATTCTATTTTGAGCTTTATATTAGCTTGTCTTCGTCTGAGTGGAGCCATGGTATGTATATTGTATTATGGATGCAGTTGTAGTTGTATGGCTGGATAATTTATCCGTCAATCGATTTGAAATGGCTTAACGCGTTAATGATAATGGTATTACTTAGCACAGGCCTCTCTTCATGATTGAGGAGGCCTAAAGTAAGTACTCGAGGAGGAATCTCCACACTGGTCCATTGCAGATTCGTAGAGTTGAGGTAAAACATCGACGGAAAACTATTATTAAACGGTTTTATTTCGCTTACACAGTTGGTGTTAGTTAAATCTTGCAAGCTTAATTAAATCTGCTTCATCTTATCCTAATAAATTGAAATTTACCATATTACTATAGTTCTAGTGATAAACACAATCTGATACTACACTCTGGTTTGACTCATTTTTTTGCTTAGTTATGTTGAACTATATAACCGTGTATTTAGTTTTTAAACTAATAACTTACTAACTAGAATTCAGTAGGTATCCGTATTTGCGAAATACTACATTTTTATTAATGTGTTTTACTGTTGGATGAGCCAAGAATCGAGCCCCAACTCTTTAGTTGACGACAGGGTCGTCAAACAAATGTAAATGACTGTAATAAAGACACGGAATTACTTACGAGTAACTTGGATCAGTGCGATTGACATGTACAGTTGTGAGGGGTTCAATTACTTAGTCAATTACTTACTCGATTACTTAGTCTCAATAAAGTCATTAGAGCTTAATGTTCATCCTATTATATAAATTGGAATGCTATGTAAATGAGACACAGAATCGCTACAGAAAAACGCTTTTTACTCAACAAACAGTGCAGTTTAATCACAAAGCAAATACGTAACACGATATTCACAGCGAAACTGGGTTTTGTCTTCGTATGACTTTGTTTTTTTAGTTGAGTGTGTCAGCGATGTAGAATAGGAGGTGCATGAACTGTGGAAAAATGAAATAGTCTATGTCAAATTATCAGTAGAATTCGGTATGTAGCTTCTGTATGCAGTCTTCAAAAGATGAGATGGTAAGATAAGGGTAATATACCTTGAAATATTTTGTAACTAGTAAAAATATTCGACAATCGTCAGATTTTTGGACCTGATTTTGTGCGACTGTGTATCTAGTACAATGATAATGATCTTTGTATATGGTGTATATTTTTACAGGCTTAGTGGAGACCGCGTCCTCTTCCTTAATCATCGCAATAGGGAGTTAGGGGGTACTCTCAGTGCAACACTTGAATTACCGCACTTACCTCTCGAGTTGGTTTATTTTCTCTGCAACCGGTTGCTTACGTAATTTTTATGTTAACATTTTTCTAGCTCTCTCGTAATTTATTCAGTGTGCAACTGGGAAAGGAAATGGTGGTTTGTAAAACGCAACACTATGTATACATTGAGCTATGGAATTTGCTATATACACTTAAAATTATTTTCTAACGTAACATTGTTGTTTAGTTACATACTTTTATACATCTAATATTAACACAAGTTTCGTCAGTCTGCACAAATACTCTTTGTAGGTTTTACCGTCATAGAAAATATGTATTAATGATCCATCCATCCATCCATCCATCCATCAGCCCTTGGAGGTCCACTGCTGGACACAGGCCTCCCCTAACTTGCGCCACTCTGAGGTTTCTCGTGCTAGCAGAAGCTGAGACTCTTCCTTTGCCCACAATAACTTGATGGCTAACTATGTAACTTAGATTTAAGTTTTTAGTTAATTGTGTATTGTGTGTCAATAAACATTTTTTTTTAAATACTTAATAGCTTATGTGAAATATGTATTTTACGCTCAAATTGGCGCTACTTTACTACACTACAGTTTACTACTAGGTACATATTAAAAACGTGTTTAAATAATATCAGTTAGACCAGATCGATAGCCGATGCAACTCCACGAGTAAAATAACGTCACATTTTAACATATTGTACAATGTACGTATTTTACGAGAATTTCACTTCAAACAAAAGTGCCACATTCCAACACTCTGCAGTGTTTAAATAAAAAAACGAACTGGCATTAAATAGGTCAGGACGTTTGGCGAATCATTTAGTGTCGTTACAAGAACAGCGCTGACATTATGTTCAAAAGGCTTTAATTTGAATCGTTTTCTCTATTTCAATTAACGGCTACATAAAATAAGCGGTGAAGGGGTGCACTTAAAGGAGCTTTATTGAGTTTCATTAAATAATTATATGCTGCTCAGTAAGTAATAGTATTGAATATATTTATTCTAGTATCTCCTTACCTTACTCTATTTCTTGGTCACGCTGATTTGAAGTTTTTTCTATGTAATGTATAATATGTATCGTTTATAAGAAAAAAATATATTTTTTGCTGTAAAAAAGATTAAGCATCACATCGCTAGGTAATCACTAGATTACTTTAATAATCACTAGATTATTGCATGGTGTATTAAATTTTGACAGTATTAGTATACTGTTTATTTTATTGTTAACTAGGTTAATTTTATACCACTAGACGCAATGTAGGACAACGATAGATTACCTACTGTATATAAATACACATGTAAAAGTTGTAGACAAATTGCTGAAAGCGAACTCTTCCAAACAAATACGAAATACAAAATAAACACAAAAATAAAGGTATCACGGATGCATTTATGCATGTATTTTTATTTACTACCATTTCGAATAGGTGCTAATGACATTGAGGAGAAGAAATGGCGAAGGAAATTAAACTGAGATAAAATATAGAGGATAAAACGAGGGTGGTACATGTCCAATCTATATTCTATACCAACTTTTCTTAATTCTTATTCTATACAAACTTACAAGAAAAAAATTAAATTATATTTGTACTTGATATTTTTGCTATTTTGATTCTTTACACAGGACTAAACGCAGACAAGTAAGCGACCACAAATATCTAATCTTGATTGTAGAAATCATTTTCAGTAGCGGCAGTAGGGTAGGGCGTGGTTCAGCGACCGCCCAGGGCGCCAGGTTTGAAGGGGCGCCGCAGGTCATAATGGAACCCTTATAGCGTCATATCTGTCCGTCCGTCCATCTGCAGCAGAGCGTCGAGACTCTTTGCTGGAAAGCTGTAACTTGGCACGGATTAACATATTTATTATTTTTGTATGGGTTTCCATGGCAGATATGAGCGCCGTAGAAATCTCGCCCAGGGCGCTGGTAGTGCTAAAACTGGCACTGGTCATTTTTATTAATATTACAAGCATATTCTTGTTTAAATGTATCTTGACGTATTTCCACAAAATGGAGGACTTGATCATCGCTCCACCAAATCGGTTTTGATGGTTTCTCAGATCTTTTTTAAATATAATAAGCAAATTTTGATGTGAAACAAAAGTATTGGTTTTAGTATTGCCCATGCATTTTTTTTTAATATTATAAAAACCTTCCGTGGGCCTTACAGAATATACACAAAAAAAATTATCCGAATTGGTTGAGCCATTCTCGAGTTATGCGCTTAGCAACATTCATTTCTATATATATAGATATTAACAATAAACCACTTAATTACAGATTACAACTTGAATTTTACTAAGTAAAGGTTAGTTAAGATACAGCATATCATTACATCTTAATGTAATTGCAGTGTAAACTCGCCTATATAGCAGGTGGATGAAAAGATTTTAACTTGAAAAGGCCTTCGCAATTTGCAACTAGTTACCACTCTTTGTGACTTAAGTAATTAAGAGCGGGAGATATAAGTAACGAGCACTTTAATAATATTTTCATTTTTAATTACCTAGCGCGAAGATGTGAAAAATGTTGAATCCTCACAATTTCCAACTGGCATATTTTAAATATTTTTGCAGTTTAGGTAATTTTAAACATGGTGGTAAGTTTTATTTTACAGTTCAAATCACTTGCGGTTAAGTAGTGGTTGTCTGGTTTAGGTTATTTTCCTGTTGATATTTGGGTGGAAGAAATGTCTGCTAGGGTTCTTATGTGTCTGCCAGGGATCTTGTATGTTTTTTCGGCTGGAAATTAATTTACTGACTTAAAAAAAATATGAGCTATATTTCAATTGTTTTTTTTTGTAATAAACAAGCACATAGGGGAAGTAAGCCCAAGACGGGTACCCAGCCTAAAAAGGGTAGGCAATGCGACATCGTCAGATTGAACGCTGGACTCGCTGCGAACAGTGCAACAGTCGCTACGCACCATGCTCCATCTGAGGCAGTCACTAAAAAACGAAGCTAGTAGAAACACGTGCGCAGTGATCAAAAATATTATTTCGTCTGTTTCGATAAAAAATTGCAAGATAAGTTCACATTGATTTTTGCTTTTGCTTAAATGTCTGTCTAATAGTGTTAATTCAGTATCGAAATAAACTTATTCAAGTATATTTTCATACTCAACACACGGATTTAGAGTTAATATTTGAAGGTTATTTTTCGAATAATGCAAACTTGTAGCTAAAAGGCAAAATGGGTAGGGCAAAATGAGTACCTACTCGTTTTGCCCCTTTTTTACGTGGGGAAATCTTCATGGATGCCATGAATAGGTACTATTGGCTATGCCGGACTCCTACCGGTTAAAACCACTACGGGTGTACTCCTCTACACCGTCGGTCAGGATCACGGGTACGCTCTCGCATTCTTCCGCGAGCCTGACAGCGCTGGTCCTTTTTGAGATCCCTTTCTCAGCATGGATCTGGAGTTTAACCATCCCTTTTTCACTACAAGGCACGCGGCTCATACACCGCGCGCACATTCTCGAGGCTTTATTTTACTGACGGCTGACACCGTGTCCACCGTCACGACATCAATTCATCAAAGGACGGAGAAGGGCCTGGTAGGCCCTCTTCCGACGTCCTACTCTCCGGCTGCAGATTGGGAGGTTAGATGATATCTCCCTCTCCCTCTCCGCAGCTTCTTTCTACGACATAACCTCCTCGCAGAAGGAAAGTCCCACATCCCAAGACCTCTCAGTTCTGACCATTGCTGTTGTGATATCCTCGACGCAGCTGCAATGGTGGCACCTGGTGGTCGGTTCCCTCTTAGGTACTTTCCGAAACAACCATATCCGGTGAGCCGGAAGGTAAACAACCCATGCCGCCTGTTTAACCAATCCTCCAGGATCGGACGGACAGCCTCGACAGTTCAGCATCCGGCTCTGAGTTCAGCCAGCTGCTTTTCCCACCTTTCAGTCATCGACTGTTGAGCGTGGAACTTCCACTCTTCCATTTCTCTTGGCGAGGGTACAATACACCGGGCCCGGATCTGATCGCCAATCATATAACGAAGCTTGAGCATCCCGCCCAGACGCACGCTGCCTCGAAAGAGATGGTGCGATATCCTCGAATGACTCCGATAGCCATCACCCTCTGAGGTTTTCTTAAAAGGGCGATGGTTCTATCAGTCAGCTCTTCTTCCCATACGGGAGCTCCGTATAAGGCCATAGACCGCAACACTCCTAAATAGAGGTGTCTGCTACTTTCTTTAGGCCCCCCGAGGTTTGAATAGAAAAGAATAAAAATAGAAGCAAAGAAAGTAAGTATGAATGAAATGAATCAATGAATGAATGAAAATTTATTAGTTTTATTACTTTAATTAATATTAAAGTAGCAATGGTGCCTGGCTACAATAAAGACTAATTACTACAACTGACTTCAGTGTTATTGGACATTGTTATATTCCTACCCATCTTAGGCCGGCCTTCCGTTTTGCCCGAGGCCAGTACCCATTTTAGGCCCCCCCTACGGGCAAAATGAGTTTTTCGAAGGTTTATGTTATTTGCTCATAATAATTTTGCTGGTACAGTTTTAAGTAATATGACCTA
Source organism: Thymelicus lineola (assembly GCA_963932265.1). Classification (NCBI taxonomy): domain Eukaryota; kingdom Metazoa; phylum Arthropoda; class Insecta; order Lepidoptera; family Hesperiidae; genus Thymelicus; species Thymelicus lineola. The sequence goes on along the minus strand of OZ010688.1, from coordinate 2,615,140 downwards.
ATTTTATCAAACTATATTAAACTCCCTTACACGCATCAACTTAAGTCTTTAGAAATTATGTTATTAACATGCTCAAACTTTAATTTTGCCTTAAGGTACCCTTCTTGGGCTTACTTTCCCTAGAGTATTTGTTTTTGTATTTTTATCCAAGCGAAATTAACCAAAATTTATTAATCCGTTTATTCCTATACCTACTTCATTTTTCAATTTATGTGAAAAATTATAAATTAATCGTAAATGTTGTTGGCGAAAGAAATGTTCAATTTTGTTCGTGAAAGTTTTCTTTTGTTACACCTGAGAGTTTTCCACATACAATGTTCTGAATCTTGTGCAAAGTCAGCCAATCCGCACTTGGCCAGCTTGGTAAACTATGGCCTCATTGTGAGAGGAGACCAATGCCCATTTGTGGCATAGTTATGAATTGTAATGTTGATTAAATGTAAAAACCACACGCTCTAATAAACTCTAAGCTTAGCGCTCCGCAATATACCGAGACTAATTATAAATTTACATCAACCCAAATCTGTACAAACCATACATTTAGTATGTACAAACGTTGTCTACATTGTTTCGTATTATTAGGTTTGAAACACTGGTTCTCAAACTTTTCTCAGTGAAGGAAAGGGCCTTTTAAAATATAATGTCCTTCTTGTAACAATACGGGTTTCCTCGATTTATTCGCTTGGCCATGCAAAGGTTATGGGATATTATTACTGATTTTCTTGGGCGATAATGACCACATAAATTCAGGTTCTCGAGAGCTTCTTTATTGAATAATTACGTAAAAAAAGTACATTGCTATGTAGCTATAAGTTGGTAGGTATATAATTTTGCTATACATCGGACCAAGTAATGACATTTGGTCTTTCTTGTTAAAATTCACTGAACTGTATGCCTCCCAGTTTTCTCAACGGTCCTAGTACTTGGCAATATAATTTTTTTACTAGCTTCCACCGTTTTAGTACCAAGCGTGTCGTGTAGATGTCTCAATGCGTTTTGATTACAACTTCCGAGAATCAGACATAACAGCTTCGATTTTGAAAGGTAATGCATCGAATTGTTTCAGTGTTGAAGGAATAATAATAATAATTCTTTATTTGCACTGAATACACCAACAAAATTTACTAGTCCATAGAATAACCTAACAGTTAAGTGTTCCATTCATTCACAGTAACCATTCCTGGCATACAATAGTCAATATAGGAAAAATTATATTCATTAAAATCTATTATTTTATTAACATTTGTCTTCTCTCTTAATAACAGGAGCAGAGTATAGTCTGCCAGACTGCCACACTATTCAACCCTAGCAAATTTTGTCTAATTACACAGACTATATACAACACATGTTCGTAATGTCGCCTTATTTTTCTAAGCCTCATATCTGTCGCCCATTGAACGAAATTATCGTCCACTTTGAGTAACACTTGTTTAGAAGTTCGTATTCTAATTGTTCTAGGTCTGACCCTTTAAGGGGACCTATTGCGTATGATTTCATTGTTAATTAGATTTTCCAACTTATCATTTTTAATTCTATATTGACGTCCAGCGTAAGGATGAAGGTTCGTTGCTCAGTCAGGTGAAAAGTTTTACGACTGATAATAAGCAATTTTATTTCACTTTTCGACGGCAATGATTGCTTGTTCGGGGAGATGAATAGGCACGTAATTTTAAAAATTAAAAGTGCAGGATTCGAGGTCAAAAACTCCTGTGTGGGAGAACAACATTTAAACAACTATCAACATATTTTCAATGGAAGAGATGAAATAACAAGTTCTAATTATTAATGCCTATATTACACTAGTGCTCGACCCGCAGCTCTCCCGAGTTTGCTCGGGCAATAATTACCTTATTCCAAATGAAAATCCGCTCAGTAGGTTTTGCAAGAATAACCAACATCCATACATCCTCGCAAACTTTCTCATTTATAGTATTAGGATGTTGTAGTAACATTTTAATGTTTTCTAATATCGCCATCATTAAGTTACGTCGTTTTCTGTCCAGTTGCAATGCGCATTTATCCACGTCGCGAGTTGACGGCGGTGGCTTCCGAAGAAACATGGTCTCGGTTCATTATAACAAAACTACGGTTGGCCGTAACATGATAAATGTGTTTATCGTATTACTGTTATAAGGAAATGCTAGTTTTTCTTACCATAGCTTTGGATTTGCGTGTGCTAGTTAGTAAGCAAGTTGACAGGCTTTTGGCCACTTCGGTGATATTCCTAAGCCTTCAATAGAACGGGTCAAATTCAATAAATAATATATTACTTCTATGTTAATCCTTTTATTTTGCTATCCCTTGCTTTTTTTCAGATTAAACGTTAGTATTACAATACAATAGTTGCCCGACTAGGTTTCCCATGACATGTACTATTGCTTAATTATATTTATAATAATAATATAATATGTTAGGTGTAGAGGGCTTCATCTACCTTGAGTCCAAGTCAACCCCCTTTGCTCCTGATGCATACTGCTCGACAACGAACTAGCCTTTAAAGGGATAAGATTCCATTTTTTAAATAAAATCGTGTTATTACAGAATGTTTGAGTTATTATCAACGATATAAGCTACCTACATTCATAAGGTATGACTTAACATTAATAATAACAAGGATAACACAACCTCTTCCTACTCATTAAAACCCGTTCTATTCTGGTGCATTGCAATGTAGATTTACTACTTCAATAACAGTGATACAAGACTTCAGGTGAACTTGATTCAGGCTTTAAATTATACAAGTGGATCTTCCGCATGAATACCGGACACCTGACGTCAGAGTCGATGATTTATTCACCCGCTTTCTGCCCGTTCTCTGGTCTATTGTGACCCGCGGACCAAACTTGAGAATATTTGCATTGTAAATTGTGTGAAACTAACAGTAGCGAATGGTCATACTCGTACTATCGCGGATGAGAGTTGTAAGCGGTTATGATTCATGCATTGCTAACTACGTGTATTTTATTCAAAGGTTTTATTTAGCTTACCTAGTGTATGGGTCAAATCTTGTAGCCTAATTAGACCTAATTTCTCTTATTCTAAAGAGCTGAAACATATTGCTTTAGTTCTGATATCAATGCTAGAGCCAAACTCGTCTAGACGTGGGAACTCCGTAAAGCTGGCCATACAGGATGAAGTGTACTTGTCAAGCTTGCAGTTTTACTTGATAGCTATATGGCCAGACAGCCATACACCGTCAAGTTTACTGGATGCCGCGTCAAGTCCGCTGCAAACATGACAAGTATACTTGATCCTGTATGGCCAGCGTAACGGTTTACAGCACGGTCATAATTTTTGAAGTTATACTTCTTTTGGCGCGATGGTGAAAAATGATGAGAGTGAATTTCTACGATGCGCGCGCACACCGACACCTAAATTCTACAACGTGAAGTTAGCTAAATTCTGTATTTTTTCTGTATGCAAAAAAGTTTTCACAGTATTTACCTCATTACAAACGATTTTATAATCGATTGAATTGATTCATAATAATCGATTGATGGAATATAATAATATATTTTATGTATTATTTGTTAATTATAATTATAATATAAATTTATTTCTTACATGTTTTCGTATTCCATACATATTAAAACTATGTAATATATTTAGAATTACCATTCAATCGTTACGCTAATTTTATTAAATTACATTTCGAATATTTTGACATCGATTAATCGATTGACAACAAAGATGATGTAATCCCTAATAATGTCATTTTGGTAACCATAGTATTTATAAATAACACCACTGTACTGTCATATTTGTCATCGATCTTTCATGTTTCTACGCGTGGTTTTTTGTATTTTTCTATTAAATATTTTCAGCGTACCTATTTGGAGTCCTATTTACTATTGAAACTCATCGACACGCACACAGTTATTTTAATTTACTGTTGTATTCGATTTCGTACTTGTGTTTTGGTGAATGTGTTTTCGCAGTTTCGCTACAATTTCTGGCAAACCAATACTATATGAATATGGACTACTTAATCGCCTGTTTTGTGACTGACAAAGGTTCAGAATAAGTCCTGAACACTGGATAACGTACCCTATACATCTTTAGAAGATCAGTAGTTTGCTGTGGCCATACTTACAATGAGTATGTTATGGTATCTTGATTGGGCAAGGTACCAACGAAATATAGCGCCTCCTGCACAACTAGACGAAATATTAATATAAATTATAACTAATAAAATCTCTTGAAATATGCAATAGCTTTTATTATACAACGTTTTTATGACATTCGTTTTGGGTAAAAACCATTTAAGTAGTAGATAGTATAATAGACACCCGCCAACTTAGTTTTAACCATTAAACTCGTAGATTCTATTGGCAAGTCACGTATTAATTTTGGGATTTTATTATAGAAATGTACACCAAGCCCTATGAAAGATCGTTGCACTTTACTTTGGCGGAACGAAGGCGTAATTAATTGATACATTCTTTTTGTTTGGCGATTATTAATATCAAAATTTTGTTTATACGCGTTTATATTCTTCCTTATAAAAACTACATTATTAATTTATTAAGTTGGTTAACCTTAGCTGTGTGTTGTAATGTTTAGTTTGTACGATTCCCTAACATGAAATATTACATGTTTCTTCTGATGTATACATATAAATATTATTTACTAGGTTGATCCAAAAGTAACGATAGTAAAAATGATACACGTTCAAATAAAATAATGTATTATTTTACAGTCTCCTAACTAATCAGTTCACATTCTCGGTAGTTATATTAAAATTACAACAAATTGAATTGCTTTAAATTGGGTTGGCATACGAATGATCCAAACGCACGCCTAATGATAAATAATCACTATCGGACGAACATGAATCATCAAAACTGCTCTCAGATTCCGTATCACACTCGTCTTTCAATTCTATAATAAATTTATCAATTTCCGCGTCTAAGCTTCCATCCATTTTACAAAACTTATCCTCAATATGTCGCACATGTTTTATACGCAGTCGGGTTTTTTGTATTTTTTAATTTTTTTGTGTGTAATAGACCTATCATTGATTCAGTTGGAAAAAATATTAGATCACGATTTCGTGAGCCATGACCACGTTTTATGCTATAATATGTACCTACGTTTGCCCAAAATTCTTCTGTATTTTCATTGAGCGACTCAGTTTCTTTTGTTTTTTGTATTTATAACACTATTTTCTATTTTAATTTTCAATATTATATTACATTGGTAGAAAATGCAAAAAATCGGGAGAAACGGTCGCTAAAACGGGATATCGGGAGACGATAATCAAAATCAGTAGATCTCCCGATAAATCGGGAACTTTTGCAACACTCGTCACTTGACAGCAAGTAATGCTAATCTAATGGGAAGGTAATGACAGCTTGTCAGAGGTAAAATAACTGTGAACGGACTGTAGTAGTAAATAGTAATCGATACTTGTCTTTGGGACTAGGAGCACATTCTTTTTCTCTCCTTAATCTGTATTAAAGTTTAATGCCTGTCGGAAAATAAATTATTCTTCAACTGAACTGAATAAAATCTTTCATTCCCTCCCCCCCACAAAAACTGGTTTTACAGCATGGTATCGTAATAGTTCTCGTAATAGAACGTAGATGGTGTTTTTACAATTGTAAAAACAGAAAAAAAAAGGGTGCGTGTACTTTTGTACGCGCGTGAGAAGTTATACTTCTTTAACATGAAAAAAAATCAAAAAACAATATTAAAAAAAACATTGTTCAAAATACAATATTCAAAAACAGCAATACTAAAAATAAAAATGGAATAATATTTTGAAATAATTTAATTTACGAATCTCTATAGCCCAACTATATGTGTTAAGCGCCATCTGTGATTAATTTTGTAGTGTAGGTATTCTAATATTACTTTGCTACGTATCGTAATAGTTCTCGTAATAAAACATAGATGGTGTTTTTACAATTGCAAAAACAAATCAATTGTAAATCTTTTTTTTCTGTTTTTACAATTGTAAAAACACCATCTACGTTCTATTACGAGAACTATTACGATACCATGCTGTAAAACCAGTTTTTGTGGGGGGGAGGGAATGAAAGATTTTATTCAGTTCAGTTGAAGAATAATTTATTTTCCGACAGGCATTAAACTTTAATACAGATTAAGGAGAGAAAAAGAATGTGCTCCTAGTCCCAAAGACAAGTATCGATTACTATTTACTACTACAGTCCGTTCACAGTTATTTTACCTCTGACAAGCTGTCATTACCTTCCCATTAGATTAGCATTACTTGCTGTCAAGTGACGAGTGTTGCAAAAGTTCCCGATTTATCGGGAGATCTACTGATTTTGATTATCGTCTCCCGATATCCCGTTTTAGCGACCGTTTCTCCCGATTTTTTGCATTTTCTACCAATGTAATATAATATTGAAAATTAAAATAGAAAATAGTGTTATAAATACAAAAAACAAAAGAAACTGAGTCGCTCAATGAAAATACAGAAGAATTTTGGGCAAACGTAGGTACATATTATAGCATAAAACGTGGTCATGGCTCACGAAATCGTGATCTAATATTTTTTCCAACTGAATCAATGATAGGTCTATTACACACAAAAAAATTAAAAAATACAAAAAACCCGACTGCGTATAAAACATGTGCGACATATTGAGGATAAGTTTTGTAAAATGGATGGAAGCTTAGACGCGGAAATTGATAAATTTATTATAGAATTGAAAGACGAGTGTGATACGGAATCTGAGAGCAGTTTTGATGATTCATGTTCGTCCGATAGTGATTATTTATCATTAGGCGTGCGTTTGGATCATTCGTATGCCAACCCAATTTAAAGCAATTCAATTTGTTGTAATTTTAATATAACTACCGAGAATGTGAACTGATTAGTTAGGAGACTGTAAAATAATACATTATTTTATTTGAACGTGTATCATTTTTACTATCGTTACTTTTGGATCAACCTAGTAAATAATATTTATATGTATACATCAGAAGAAACATGTAATATTTCATGTTAGGGAATCGTACAAACTAAACATTACAACACACAGCTAAGGTTAACCAACTTAATAAATTAATAATGTAGTTTTTATAAGGAAGAATATAAACGCGTATAAACAAAATTTTGATATTAATAATCGCCAAACAAAAAGAATGTATCAATTAATTACGCCTTCGTTCCGCCAAAGTAAAGTGCAACGATCTTTCATAGGGCTTGGTGTACATTTCTATAATAAAATCCCAAAATTAATACGTGACTTGCCAATAGAATCTACGAGTTTAATGGTTAAAACTAAGTTGGCGGGTGTCTATTATACTATCTACTACTTAAATGGTTTTTACCCAAAACGAATGTCATAAAAACGTTGTATAATAAAAGCTATTGCATATTTCAAGAGATTTTATTAGTTATAATTTATATTAATATTTCGTCTAGTTGTGCAGGAGGCGCTATATTTCGTTGGTACCTTGCCCAATCAAGATACCATAACATACTCATTGTAAGTATGGCCACAGCAAACTACTGATCTTCTAAAGATGTATAGGGTACGTTATCCAGTGTTCAGGACTTATTCTGAACCTTTGTCAGTCACAAAACAGGCGATTAAGTAGTCCATATTCATATAGTATTGGTTTGCCAGAAATTGTAGCGAAACTGCGAAAACACATTCACCAAAACACAAGTACGAAATCGAATACAACAGTAAATTAAAATAACTGTGTGCGTGTCGATGAGTTTCAATAGTAAATAGGACTCCAAATAGGTACGCTGAAAATATTTAATAGAAAAATACAAAAAACCACGCGTAGAAACATGAAAGATCGATGACAAATATGACAGTACAGTGGTGTTATTTATAAATACTATGGTTACCAAAATGACATTATTAGGGATTACATCATCTTTGTTGTCAATCGATTAATCGATGTCAAAATATTCGAAATGTAATTTAATAAAATTAGCGTAACGATTGAATGGTAATTCTAAATATATTACATAGTTTTAATATGTATGGAATACGAAAACATGTAAGAAATAAATTTATATTATAATTATAATTAACAAATAATACATAAAATATATTATTATATTCCATCAATCGATTATTATGAATCAATTCAATCGATTATAAAATCGTTTGTAATGAGGTAAATACTGTGAAAACTTTTTTGCATACAGAAAAAATACAGAATTTAGCTAACTTCACGTTGTAGAATTTAGGTGTCGGTGTGCGCGCGCATCGTAGAAATTCACTCTCATCATTTTTCACCATCGCGCCAAAAGAAGTATAACTTCAAAAAGATTTACAATTGATTTGTTTTTGCAATTGTAAAAACACCATCTATGTTTTATTACGAGAACTATTACGATACGTAGCAAAGTAATATTAGAATACCTACACTACAAAATTAATCACAGATGGCGCTTAACACATATAGTTGGGCTATAGAGATTCGTAAATTAAATTATTTCAAAATATTATTCCATTTTTATTTTTAGTATTGCTGTTTTTGAATATTGTATTTTGAACAATGTTTTTTTTAATATTGTTTTTTGATTTTTTTTCATGTTAAAGAAGTATAACTTCTCACGCGCGTACAAAAGTACACGCACCCTTTTTTTTGCTTTGTTACGTTGACACTATAAAACTGTGTATTTAGTTTTTAAACTATCTTGTTTTTATATGTATCTATGTAGTACATGCATTGATTTGTATGCTACTGCTCGAGGACGGCCAATGCGTGCCCAAAAATAAGCACTAAAAACGCCACAAGAATCTAATCCAACAAATAAACCCTACCCTAAGTAAGTAATTACTTAAACAATATGCGTTGCAAATTAATTCCTACTCCTGCTATTATACGCTCGCTGTAAGGGTAGTATTACAGTACATAATATTAATGGTTGATATATTAGAAGCTAGTAGATTAAACTAAGCGACTCGTCACAAAGGACACCTCACAATGGGTGCAGCGCAGACCGACGTCGCTAACAATGGCCGGGAATGTTAATTGCTGTCGTTTGTCGCGAGACACTGATAAATGTTGACGCTTGTCAACCGAGGATTTGGTTTGGAACGCACTAGGGTTAAGAAAAGCTGCATTTTAATTCTCTTCGTATGTTATTCTTTTGTATTTATTTTATTTTATTTTTTTGTTAACTGTATTCATGTGTTGTGTGTCGTGGAAATAAACGTATGTCTATGTCTATGTCTATGTCTATGTCTATGTCTATGTCTATGTCTATGTCTATGTCTGTGTCTATGTCTATGTCTATGTCTATTAGAAGACTTTTAATCTGCTGTATTGGGCCGTCAATACTAACCCCAATCTCATGCCGGATGGGTGTCGTAAGAGGCAACTAGATCCAGTCCAGTAATACAGATTTTAATTGTTCAGTTATATCAGGTGGATCGTCAACTCGTTTGTCTGTTATTTCGTTTAGAAAAGCATATCAGAAATGTATCCGCTTCTCTGTCACATTTTCCTGAGAATTTTTATTCTATTTATAAAGATATATAATACTCGTGTATATTAGCAATAATAAAAACACTTTCTTATGCACATTTAAAAAATGTAAACAAAATTGCTCAATTTCAGTGTTGTTCTGGATCAAGATATTCATACTGTGTTGCTAGTCGAAACATTTTTTAGTGTATGAAAATTTTATCAATATCTTTTAAGCAGTCATCATAAAGATTACGGTTATCACAAAGATTTGGACGCAAACGCGGCGTCTAAACAGCGCAGTGCGTGCAAAGATTCCTGGATGTTGTCTTGAATTTAATCTCGCGAATAGAGCAAGATTCGCCGCAAATATTTCGCGTGCATCCCTGTAATTTGAGAGCAGCGGATGCTGACGTTATTTTTAATAGGATTATATTATATTATTATGAGATAGTAATTTTGCCTACAGCGCGCTCGGATTATTAAAATGTTTTCCAGTTCATATCAGTACCAAATTAGATTTTTTGTTAGCACTAGGTTTATTATGTTTAATATAAAATCGACTAATGTGAAGACTGATCATTGCCACTCATAGATCAGTAAATTCAAAGTCATCACAGACGCGTTGAGGGCATAATTTTATTATTAGTTCATTCATTAATTTACTCATTAGTCACTTTGATATTTCAATAATGTAATAATATAATGTATAGGTCTAATAATATAATATACTAGCCGTGCTCCGTGGTTTCACCCGCGTTAATTTGTGGAAAAAACTAACTACTAAAATATATGATGTTACATAGCCTATAGCCTTCCTCGATAAATGGATTATTAAACACAAAAATAATTTTTCAATTCGAACCAGTAGTTTCTGAGATTAGCGTTCAACCAAACAAACTCTTTAGCTATAAAATATTAGTATAGATTAATTAATTAAATTTAAAATAATTCCGAAATTTACCAAAAAATCTGTATGATTTAAATTAAAACCAAAAAGGAATATATATTTGAGTACAAGGCTCCACAATGTCAACGTTAACGTACGTGCAATATTTTTAGGGAAGCCCATAATTTTATAGCTCAGTCAGAAGGCGTCCCGCCGCTTAATCATTGCACATGTAGCTCTCTCCAACGCAAGTGGAATTACCACGTTACCTCTCGGGGGTTATTTCATATCCCCTACTACCGTGGTTGCCAGTCATTCGAAGTTAGAAATTAGAAGGTCAAGTTAGAAATTATTAGGTGTACTGAGGTGAACGAAGCAATCTTTCCTCGGATCAAAGACATACATGATAATGTGGTATGTAACATTATTACTATATATATCTACTACATATTTATTTCTACTAGATAATTATAAAAATTCATTAGAAAATTTTTGTTGTATTTTACTAAAGACAAACTTAAATCTGTAAAGTACCTAAATTATTTGTATATTATTTGCATATGCATTACCCTTAAACATGCATTTGATAAGATAGGCTTCTTCGTCTATGAGTTAATTCATCTCAGAAGGTAAATCAAATTAACTCAATAAAATCATAGCTTATTGGGTAATATGATTAAATTTTATTATTTAATTTCTATAAAAGGTCATCTATAAATTCTTAAAAAAATTAACTTGCAAGCGAGAACCAAGAGTAGGCGGGACATATAGAAATTTAAAATGGCCGTTCACGGTCGATGATCGGAAAGCTTTTCACGATATCTCTCCGTTCAGTTAAAACCATACCTTTTCACGTTCCTTAATAGCTACAAAAATTCAACGGCTTCAATGGAATTGGATTCGATTCCATTTTGGTGTGGAAAATTATAAGTTTTTCATTTATACTGGATACGTTTAAGAATTATCCCACTTCATATTTATCCTACTAATGTTATAAATGTTTATGAGGCTGTTTATTACCCTTACACGGAAAAACTACTGAATGATGAAAAAACTGAAAGATTAAAAAACACGTGCATAAGTGTATCAGTGATACCTATACACTCGTAAATAAAAGATTTTGATTTGATTTAATGGATTTTCAAGAAATTTATCGCACAGGTAGCTGCGAGTAGAAAGCTAATTTTATTTAAAAAATACAATTACAATTTAGTAACACTAAAAGAATAAATAGCTAAATGTTTTTATTAATGCATCATAAACATTTTCGTATATCATATACAAAAAAAATGCTCGTATATCACGTAGAACTTTAAAATGTACATTTAAAAAGTGAGCATTTCTTAATATTCAAATCACGCGGACGCTTACATTGAGTAGGGTCAAACTGAAAATGGTTCTTTATGCTGACGTTTGGGAAGAACCAAGGTATTTCCGTTTCTCGATAATCAAAATTCTTTCCGACGTATTTGAGTGGTTTCGTCACTGAATCAAGTTTACTTTTCCTCTGTATAATTATGAAATTTAGTTAATCAGGGGTATAGAATTAAATACAAATTCCCTTCCTCCACCAATCCGCACGGGAGCAGCGTGGTAGAGTATGCTCTAGGCCTCCTTAAGAGAAGAGACCCGTGCCCAGTAGTGGGCCATTGATGGGTTGAAGCCAAAAACAAATTCAAAATCTTGCAAAATTTAATTTTTATACTTTAATCTTTCTTCTTTACAGTACTTTCTTTCTTAAGTATAAACTAGCAAAATATCATAAGAGAATATTGTAAAAATTTATATTAGTAGAACATAGAATGTTACAAAGAGAAATCAATTCCGACGCAATATCGCAGTCTGACTGGCGAATTGATCGATGGACAGATGAGATGAAGCGAATTTTAATGTAACAAATGGATGGAAGTCAGCCATTTGTATTGAAAGACGACGTTGGATGAATCACAGGCAAAGTGGTAAAAACAGTGATATATTTGATTTACAATCTGTCCATGTCCGTGTCGAAATACGTCGATTGTACCCGTACTGATAGACGAATGTGAACAGTTTTCATCCCACGACTGTGATTGTTTCTTCACTCACAAACAGAAGAGTTAAGAGCATAGTTGGCCATGCTGGCCATATGAGAATTGGCCCACGCCCACAAACGTAATTTGAGAAATTACAGGTGCATGCAATTTTTGAACTCGAGTCACGTAATGGTTATCAACAAAATAGTCCAGTATACCAAGAGTCCAAGGGTATTTCTTATTCTTGGGACATAATCACGCTTGGTTATCCTAAACAATAACGGCCCTTGTATCCTTTGCACCTCGTCCTCGTCTCTTTATTGTAACTGTGTTCTTTATTGTATCTGTATTCTTTATTGTATCTGTGTTGACTGTACCACCGAGCACCCTACCGTGCTCTTCATAAAGGTAGGTTCCTTTATCTGGTATGTAACACACTTCGATCTAGTTAATCGTGAAATATCTTTAGCATTATTTAATTCATTTCCTTTTTGTTTCCTGGTAACACGATGTCTTCTATGGTCTTATAGATACACTGCACACATAAATATGAAACACGGAATCTATTAACCATCAAACCATCTACACGATTATTGGCTGTGATTGTAGAAAAAAGCAGTTAGTAAATTTTTAGTGACATACTTTTCTACAAGCATCTCTTTAACCTACAAAACCAACTTCAATCCTTCCACCTCTCACCTTTTCCAACCTATTTCGGCTTAAATAAAAGTAACCCTTCCTTTGAATGGGGTAATTGCCTGTCAACTCAATTGACACACTTTTAATCAGCCGTCAAATATAAATGACATTTTGTGCGACAAATACGGGTAATAATGTCACAGCTTGTAATGGACAATGATTGAATTATTTATTAATGTTTGGGAGCTCAATCAAAATGTTTTTCGATTAGTGATGAAATGTTAGTGACTTTTGTCGTTATATTATTTTGTTCACTTTAAAGCCTATGTCTTACTTGGTAGGTATTGTTCTTGTATAAAGAAAGGACAGTTTTGTGAGAGACAATAAATTGTTCTAGTCGAGGGTTAGAAATTTATTATAAACTCAACAGAATTTTAAAGGATATTAAATAAATATAACAATTTTTTATCTTTTCACTTACCTATCTTCGATCCTACTGACACTGTAAATTTTAAAACATTTTTTTTAGTTTAAGACACTTCTACACTCGTTTAAAAAAATCAACGGAATTCTTAAAACTCTTTTTTTATTAATTCACATGGACATTCACATTAGGTACATTTACGAAACACTTTCGCGCGATTTCGATTCGCCACTTATACGGTTCGATAGATGTAAAGATTTTGCCTGAAGTTTGTAGTGAATTAGTTATATATATTTTGCAAACGGTGAGAACACTGGCAGACAACGAGCTTGCTGTTGTCTGCTGTTGTCTGTTGAGAGAAAGTCGTAGTCGTAGTTTTTAAGAGTAGAAACTCGCTATTTCCATTACGAATTTGCAATATTTTTATGGTTCTGATTTTACTTCAGGTCGGATTTTCCTTATAGTTTCGTCATGTCCGTCCGTCTGTCTGTCCCTCTGTCCATCTGTCCGTCCGTCCGTCCATCTTAGTGCTAGAAAGCTGTAATTTGGCATGGCTATACATATTAAAACTTCAAAATCGTATAATAAAATATTTAAAAACATTTTTTTCTGGGTAGGTACCTCCCCTAAAAGTAACGTGAAGATAAATTTTTTATTCATCGGGCTACATCACGTACATTTTTGTAGCGTCAGCAGTTGAGCTAATTGAGCCAAACAATACCGGTGACGCGTGCTCGCTCTATCATTTCTCATCTATCATTTAATTAGATTCAGTTCGTTCTGTCAATAAACTATCAACTTTCTAGTATTGATTATCATTTACTATCAACTCGACAAAACACTCGTATAGATTTATTAGTGATTTTAGAATTAATAATAACATTATAAATCGATTATAATTATTATCATATTATAATCGCTTATGGCTTTAGCTTGAGTAAAACGTAGCAACGTTGTACAGAAAACAAAAATTTAATCACTTAAGCAAAAAACAATTTACTTAGTAACCTTTTTAAACTACGTATTTAAGTCAGAAATCCTATCTCAGAGAATAATCGTAGAGCAGTTAAGTGAATGAGTTTTTTCATTAACACAACAACATTTATATAGTGAAGTACAGACTACAATAGTCAACGTAGGTTATGAAAGCATTTCCATGAGTAAATTACAGATTCTGTTAGCTGAACCTTTGTTGAACTCGAATAAAGTTTGTGTTAAAACAATAAGGTGAAGATTCGAACTTTGCTAGCATTCTCGACAGTGCAGAATACGAGACGAGTGGACTTAGACGTCACGACACGACGAGGCACGGTACGGCTGCGACTATCAAAATCAAAGGTAGCAAGCACTATATTGTTATGTTACACACCAAGTAAGAATTAGTTATTAGAAATATTTATTTAGTTACAATTATGAGTATGTCATTAACTACTATAATGAATAATAAAAATGTATTACATATAAATAATAAATATTGCCTTACTTTCAAATGACTTACATCTGTTTCTGATACAATCTTATCCATCTCTCTCGAAAAGAATACTTTCACAGGGTACAGAGCCGAACGATTTCCAGCTATTCATGTGATTGCTGAATTTATGTGACGCTATGGCCTCGTCCGTTATTTAGCAATCAATGAATATTTACATGCTTACTAGTTGTTGCCCGCAGCTTCGCACGCGGAAATTATGCTTGTTATAAATAATTTGCAACTTTAAATTGAGATGTAAGCCTATCTTTCAAGTTGGATCAAACTGCACACGGTGTACAAATTTGATTAAAATCGATTAAGTAGTTTAGGAGTCCATCGCGGACAAACAACGTGACATGTAATTTATATATATTAAGATAATAAGTCCATAATTAATTCATTATTATCATTGTATTTATAAAAAAGAACTAAGAACTAGTACCATCTCCATAGGATCCTGTTACTTGGAACTAAATAAAAATAAAAATAAACCTTGGGTCGTGTGATCTAAACGTGATTCTGAAAATGAGCGAAACTTGTCGTCCACTTATAACAGTGACGGTGAAAAGTTTGCGCGTATAAGCAAGGTATGTATGAGCCGTAGCCGACTTTGACATACCTTCTGTAACTTATAAACTTTGAGAGAACTAAATAAATATGGGAAAAGTTAAACTTTCTTGGTTATGTTTCAAATTAAAAACTCATATTACAGGTTACAGTTTAAACTTGGGTCCTAGCAAAGTGTCTTATTACTTGCAAGGAACATGAAATCTTCGTTCTTCGTTTTCACACGATATTAAGTGGATTAAACAATAGCGAGGGACATGCATAATTTTTTACATAACTGAAATTAAGATGCATAACAAATATTATAAATTCGATTTTAGAAGGAAGTTGGATACCTATGTTACCATGCGATAAAATCCTGAGTAGCATGAGTACCGACGGGCTCATAAGCTGGATGGTACAGAGACCAGATATTTCACCAGGAGGGACCATTGTATGAACCATGGACTGCACCATGGCCTCTTACGTTGTTCAGCAGATTTCATAAGCAGGAAAGGTTGTATGTTACACATTGTATACTACAACACTTTACTAAGGTCACATCTTGGTGAAGTAAGCTGATCTTAGGCATTAAGAATAACTCAGAAATGTTTTAAAGATAAAAATTTATTGGTTAGTTCCCTTAAATCATCGACATAGTTACAGTAAACACCATCCCGATAGAAGTGTTCAAATAAATGCATACTAAAACTAAAGGTGAAGCGTCTACATCTCTATGAAATTCAAATGAGATGTTGAGCTTCGGATATGCAAAGAGGAGTTATACAATTTATACAGTGCAGTCCTCTGCATTTTCTTTGATAAAGCCTCCGGGCCTTCCTTGGAGGTAGAAGCCTACAATATATGGCAGAAAGTCTTTGAGTTAGGTTATTATTAATAACAAGATTTTGCAAGCGCGTCTCCTTAGCCTTCGCGAGAATTTTGCAACGCATTCTATAGCAGGGTATATATTTCAGGGGTAGTATAATCTACTTTCATGGTTTAAGGATTAGTACACTTTCATGGATATCTGACATAGATTTGATACCGGCTGTTTTCTTTTGGGTTTCAAATTATATTATATTAGAATAATCTGGGGGCACGGTGGTGTCCCCTCCAAGACGAGGTAATACATATTTTGGAAGGTATAGATTTTGTGAAGTTAGGGCGTGTAGATTTAGAAGGTTGGCTCTACATGGGATCTGATAACTTTTTAATGTCGATCCATATGTTCTCGTCTTGGCAACATTTGACATGACAATATGTTTGGTGGGATTTAAGGTTTTTCCTCATAATTAAGGAGACTACTACACAAGTGGATTGCTGCACATTGCATAAAATGAGTCTTTGTATTACTTAAATAATCGACTTCTAGAAAAATAAAAAATAATATTCAAAATATAAAAATCTCGTATCACGGTGCTTGTGGTCGAGCTCCTCTGAAACGGCTTGACCGATTTTTATGACTTTTTTGGGTATATTTGGTAGATATGAAAATAATATAGGTTGTAAAGTATTTTCATGCCACTAGGTGATTAGGATGTCCCTATATCTAGACATAATTTTCATGGCAGAACAACGTTCGCCCGGTGAGCTAGTTTTTTTACATCATATAATTATCCCACTCGCACTTGGTCAGTGTAGAAAACTTTGGTGTCGACTTCTTACAATTGGAGAGAAGGCTTTAGCTTAATGAATAAATGATGCACCTGAAACTAGTCTTTAACCAACTTCAAAAAAGGAGGAGGTATTAAATTCAACTGTACGCCTCCCTAGGCAGAACATACTGATAACTAATTTTGTAACAACTTTATATCAACTATGTTCTAGCAAATAAACTATGTTACTTTAACTTTGTATTTTTTATGTTTGTTACCTCATAACTTTCCACTGGGTGAACCGATTTTGATAACTCTTTTTTTAGTCGAAAGCTGGTACTTGTCATATAATCCCACTTAAATTTGAGCGGTATCTGATGAGTAGTTTTTGAGTTATGCCTAATTTTGAAGTCGATTATTTTTTTGTCAAGTATTATTGAACACTGCATTTAATCTGATACTTGTCCCCTTTATTATATATACCTTGTAAGCAATATCTTAGTCAAATTCCAGCCATAAAACGAACCATAAGCTGTAAAACGAATCCAATTTAATACGAACCATTTAAATCAGTACTTTGTAGATCGAAAGAAGTGCACACCTTACAGCATTAATGGAATAGTTAATGGGTGAATGAACGAAACGATTATTCACATGCAAAGCTGTTGGGTTGGGCATCAAAACAATTTCAGCACTTATCTTAGTCATTAATTCCTGTGTAATGGCCTGGCGCAGCATGGTAAAGAAGCTCCCTCCAAAATTCTTTGAATGTATTCTTTATATGTATTTATATATGCATAAGTAAATATTATTGTGTGTCTGTTAATCCAATAAATATACGTCGTGTATACCCCAGTATAGAGATTCCCTTGATTTTGTTTAAACTCTAAGTCTATTGGCTTCAACCCATTAAAGGCCCACTACTAAGCACGAGTCTCTCCTCTTGAGGAGGCCTAGAGCATACTCCACCACGCTGCTCCAGTGTGGATTGGTGGAGGGGTTAGTGGCCAACCCGAGTGTCGGAAGTTTTTCAAACCGCCCGAGGGCCTCTGACATGGCTTAACGACTGCCACTAAATCATTGCCACTAACGGTCACCCATCCGACTACCGACCGCGCCCGCTGTTGTTTAACTTTGTCAATCACTTGGGATCGACGCAAGTCGCAGGGCTATGAGCGCTTCGTAGCCCTCTCTACGTCTATTAATTAACGATACTCTAGTCTATAACTAAACTCTAAGTCTATTAATTGACGATAACCATAAAATTAAGAAAAAACTGTGCAATTAACATTTAAAAGGCAATAAATAAATACATTTTAAACCTTAAGGGAAACTCAGCACAACTCCATGAAAGTCAAATGAGATGTTGATCGGACGTTGCGCAGAGAGAATTTATACA
Source organism: Thymelicus lineola (assembly GCA_963932265.1). Taxonomy (NCBI): domain Eukaryota; kingdom Metazoa; phylum Arthropoda; class Insecta; order Lepidoptera; family Hesperiidae; genus Thymelicus; species Thymelicus lineola. Next base: position 2,596,751 of record OZ010688.1, on the reverse strand, counting down.
ATTTATACAGGTCCTATACATGCACTTTCTTTGATGCTCCAGTGAGAAAAAGTCTTACAATTATGCTAAGAGAATACTACAAAGACGTACCTTTAAATTATTTCAGCTTGTGCAAAAAACTAAAAACCTTTGGGAGTAAGATTAATCTGTACTTTTCTTCTTACGCTTACGTTTGAAAATGCTTTGTTTTTTTAGGGTTCCGTTTAACTTAATTTCTAATAGGTAAATCACTTATCTGCCAGTTTATTTTAGCCTCTGAGAATACTGGAGTATGTACTATAGTATAAATGTAGTAGTACAGTAGCTGTGCCCGCGGTTCTGTCCGCGTTTTCCGGAATAATAAGTATCCTATGTTTCATTTATTTATTCATTTATTTATGTTTTATTCTAGATCATGGTCTACTTGAGTGTTAATTTCATGAAAATTTCATGAAATATTGAGAAGAATAATAACAAACGCGTGAAAGAATAACAAATAGAATAGCATAGAAAGAAAGAAAGAAAGAAAGAAACATTTATTCCGACATAGGCATTGCAAAAATGTTTAAAATTGGTGATATATTATTTATTCAACAATTACAATTGCGTTCGGAGTTGTAGCTACCAACATGCCGGAAAAGGGTTGCAAATTTTAAAAACAAGCTTTGGATTTAATGTGACATTGTAATAGTTTTCGTGTTCTCCTCAGCAAGCCCATTCATTTGATACCCATACTGTAGTAGTGCAGAAAAAATAACTAAGTAGTCCGCCATCTTGGATGATCCGCCATATTGGAATTAGAATGACGTCACATAGCTAAGCATGCATGTCATCTGACATAAGCGTGTATTTCAGCTCAGTCGATTAAATATAACTGATTTAAAATTCAGTTGCAAGATTCCACTCAGACAAACATACATTGTAAGTTAAATAAAAGCTTGTAAAATACATTTATGTATTATTACTAGCGTACGACATCGCGGCACCGCGAACACCATAATATTATGTCCCAACGCATTGGCGCCACGTGGCCGCGTGGCTTCAATCTTCAATGGATTCGTTCGATTTTGAAATTCGAACCTCCCGGGCGGGACACACATTTTGTTCGAGATGTCTGTTCTATGACATTATACTTCAATGGTAAAAAAGGAATAAAATTAAACCCACGAATGTTCGCTTCACTCTTGATCAGTTCTTTGTTCAATACACAAATGGTTGAGCGCCGAAAAGATTTTAAAAGTATTTTTAAGTTTAAGTACTCGATTTGCTACAAGCAGTAAGTAGCTTGTTGCAGGGCAAAGGTGTCTCCTTGCCATTAAGTGGCTGGAAGGGTACTTAATAACGCTGCTCCAGAGCGGATTGGAGAAACGAAGTGCTGTTATTAGCAGTTAAGAGATTATGATCAGAGAATATGCCAATATTGCTAATACTATAAAACTTGGTAGAATTTCTATGTTTGACTGTAAAATAAAATAAAAATGCTATATACTTACATCGATACTAGCTTCACAGGACAAATGAAATATTTCTTAATAATACCTAATTATGAATATACAATTAATGAATTATTTCTTTGAACTTGTTCAAAATAGAAAATACCTTTTTTATCATATTATCGGTAATCCGCTCTCGTTATGCCTCTAAATATTTATGCTTACAAAGAGGAACGAAGACCTAATAAATTTAATGGTTATCCCATTTTGTATCGAAGTAACTGCAAAAGTCGGTCATGTGCCTTCCTTTCCTTATTGGATCATTCAATATACCTTGTGCAATGAAAAATATCTTACAAAATAGGTTAAGTATCATTTAGATCTGTTCAGTATATTAAGTGTGATGAAATACTGGGTAAGTGCGTAGTAAGTTTATTTGCTATTACTCGTTAACTACTTATGCTTACAATTGCCGTAATTGTTTTTCTTGTAAATTCATATTATAACCTATTTTTGAGAATTTTTTCACTGGTCGATCGAACTCCAACCGTTTCGCCAGCAGGAGAGGAGACTTGACTCGAACCAAAATTAGCACATTAAAGGCAAATATTTCGCAAACGAATCCCTAAATCCTTTTTAACGGTACCCCACATTATGGGGTACGCAACAAAAAAAATTCATCCTCACATTACCATTAGGGGAGGTACCTTGAAAAAAACTATTTTTCAATATATTACTCTACGATTTTAGAGTTTTAATAAATATGAATACAAATTACATGCCAAATTACAGCTTTCTAGCACTAAGGGTTTTGATGCTTTGCCTCGGACAGAGGACGGACGGACATGACGAAACTTTAAGGGTTCCGATTTTACTTCGGAACCCTAAAAATGCTTTGGTTTCTATATTAATAGCAAAATTACTAATATCCCCGATGTTGCTCTATTATACTTTAATAGTATAATGCAAAGTTGCACCATCAACTAAATAAACAGCTGGGAACTAGTTGAGCTATTCCATTACCTCAGTTAGATTAGCTCGTTCAAACAATCAATTCTTGAACACCTGGAACAACGCTCTGATACGACTTTAAGACCACTACTCCCAGTGGATGTACATAGTTTTAGATAACTTGGAGCAGGTACCTTCCTAGGAAGTTGAACAAAACTGTTGCTTAGACTAACTTAGTGTTAGAACACGTTCGGAAATGTTCGTTGAAAGGTTTGTACGACAGATTTTGGTTACAATCGGAAAACTATCCTTAGTATCTGCATGGTTAGTTACATACTACGGCTCATGGGTGAGACACACTACAGAATCACGCATACGTTGGCGATCTACATGTAATTTTTTATTAATTTGCTTCACTCTTTAGTGAAAAACATAAAGCTGCCTCTGACAATGGGTGAACTTAAACCTAAAAATTAATGGCATTCGAGTCTTGAAAATGGTGAGAACTTGAGGTATAATATGAGGAATACATGCCGTTGAAGTCTGTTGGAAATTTAACATCAATTTGAGGGTTTGTTGACACCCGGTGGACAATGATTGAATCTATGGTACCAGGCTACCAGGTACCTTTTGTTTCACACAGTTTTTACATGATTATACTAGTGCGTCATAGTAGTTTCATAAGCTGCTTATCTACTACCTCCTTATATAACTAATCATTCACAAAAAATCACTAGAATGTTGGTTATACAATAATGCCGTTAACGCAAATATATATTTTTATGGAAATAGCCGGCAAACGAGCTGACGACCCACCTGATAGTAAGTGGCTATCGTCGCCCATGGACATCAGCAAGACCAAAAGCATCACTGATGCGTTGCCGGCCAAGAAAGAGAGAAGAAAAAGAAGGAAAGATCTGGCTCTCAAGCCCCCAGCCGGAACACGACGAGTCGTTTGGCGGCTGACTCATGCTCAAGGGTAGTAGCTATCTAAGCGAACCCCACGGAGAAATAATAATAGTAATAACATGTATTAATTAACAATTAGAATCAATATTACAAATGTAATCCCTTGAGGGGCTCTGCCACCAGCGAGCTGAATTTAGTCGCCTCTTACGAAACCGATTCGGCGTCGGATTGGGGTTAGTATTCTAAGCCGCCCCAATACGGCTAATTTCATAGCATTCAACTAAAAAGAGATAACGACGTAAACCTACATAATATGTTAAACGGAGTTAAGTACTTGTAAACTTAAGTCAATTAAGCTACGTCAAACTACAACAGTGAGTAGCTGGTGTAAGAATCTTAATATAACTCGAAGACCGCAAGCCCTAGGGATATTTCACTTCGCTACTTAATCCTAAGCAGCTTCAGAGTGCACGTCGCCTCAAATACTTGTTACCTTACAACTTCCTTGTCATTTCTACATAAACTATACTAATGTTACGGTCTGTTAAGTGAAATTTCCTTGGAGTATAAAGATGTCAGAAACACAGGTCGAGTCTGAGGGACTCCGACGTCAGAAATTATACAAACGGAGATTGATTGATGGATTAATTAAATATTTAAAATCCAATAAACTTAGTGTCGTTAATATTCTCCAAACCAATAATCCAATATTAATTTTACTTGGCTTCAACCCCTTAATGGTCCACTATTGAGCACGGGTCTCTCCTCTTGAGGTAGCCTAAAGCATACTCCACCACGCTGCTCTGGTGCGGATTGGTGGAGGGGTTAGTGGCCAACTCGAGTGTCAGAGGCTTTTATGCCACCCGAGGGCCTCCGACATGGGCTTAACGACTGTTATTTTTTCTTACGTACGACGTACGACTTTCTTACGTACTTTTGAGTACTATGAATAAACTCTTCTGTGCTTACTTTAATAATATCAAAAAACCTGCATATCAGAGAGTTTTCCACATACATATTATTAGACCTGCAAGGCTATTCTGTTTTGTAACTCGACAGCGAAATCTGCGATAAGTTTCAAAATTGAAGTTCGAGTCCGAGATCTTGATATGTCATTCTCTAATCATCTATTACGCACTTGCGAAGTGAAGTGAGTCTTGAACTCGAACGTCAAACGACTAAAAATATGACAAATAAATATGTCATTGTCTAATCATTTAGTAAGCACTTGCGAAGTGAAGTGTCTCTCGAACTCTAACTTCAATTTTGAAACTCATCGCGGATTCCGCTGTCGAGTTACAACACAGAATAGCCTTGCTGAGCAGCAATGGGACAATTAAATGACAAATTGCTTCTAATTAGAGTCAGAAGAGTGTTTGGGAGCTTTAAAAAATTTGCATGGTATTGCAAATAAAATAAAATTCGTATTTAAGGAACCTACTAATTTAAATCCTTATGCCATCATACGAAAGTATAGACAGTAAAAGCAGACTTAATGCCAAAGCATTCTCTCCCAGTCAACATTCGAGTACAACGATATGGCGTCATGGATGAAGTAAATCTAAAAAATACTCCACACTATGTGCAAGTTAAACTCAATTTTGTAGAATCTTAACATGACTTCACGTCATAAGCTCTAAATATATAGTTACTTAGCGCTACTTAGAGCCTAAGAAACACGCAGCTCCGATTACTGCGGTATATCTGCGCATGCCCAAGTTTCCGATTCCCAAGACGACACACTATACAATTTACTCGGTTGGCGCCTAGTTTACTCGCATTTTCCCTATACACGTCCTATCCTATATGCGTCCTGAAAATATTAAGTACTTAATTTATTCTCCAAAGCACGATATCGCTTATAAATTGCTTTTAATGGCAGCCATTACAATCCTGATCGCCTAGTCACTTAACTCCGTAGATCACTTACCATTAAAACTTGGTAATTTTGTAATGTAAATTCTCTTCCTCGGTGACGTTATTATAATGTCAGATGTTGTTATTGATTAGTTCTATATTTGATTCAGTACCCGGATGACCGAGCTTTGCTCGGTTTAGTGTTGCTTAACAACGCCATCTACTGAAGTAGCTTTGGTGTTGCTACTCGCCAATAAGTGTCAGGAAGAGTCTATTGTAGCAGTATTTAACTGTCTGAAAACACGGATAAAACGACATTTTCTAAAAATGAATCCTAGCTAGATAGATTTTTCGCCCCCGAAACCCCCTGCATACTAAATCCAATGAAATCGTTGCAGCCATTTCCGAGATTCAGATATATACGAGTACAAGAATTGCTCGTTTAAAGGTATTAGATATGAGGCGACAGTATCTTCGAGCCTAAAAACGTTGAACGTAGAGAGCGGAGTCAGTAGTTAGATTGGATACTGCTAGTGGCAATAATTTCAGTATCATGAACTTCCTACGCACTTGCTAGCTAATTCAATGAACACTGACTTATTTTTACACATTTTTACTAACGCGATTTTTTACTTTTAAACTAGTTTTAACTTTAATCTCACAACTAAAACTACTTAGTAAAAACACGCTAGGTTAAATCAAGGTTTCATATTAGGTAATAATCATTATTGCTATGGTAAATTTAGCCATATGGTAAATTTAATCATGATAGATTTACAATACTCACTAATTTATTTGTCTCACCGCGGAATCAGAAGTGAGTATCATCCGTGAGACTTAAGAATTTACAGTCCAGCTCTCAGATTCTTACAAAAATGATTTCAGAATATGTAAAGTCAAGCTCAGTACCTCGATCACGAGTTTTTAAAACATTCGTAGCGTCACCGTATCGAATTGACGATACGTAGTTTACGTAGACGTTAGTTGGCATCACGAGTTACTTGCGTTACGCTAGCGTCAACTCGCAAGTTCAACGCAAGTGACGTCATCCTATCGTAAATAAGAGAGGGGTCCAAGTGAATGAATGAACGAATGAATGGTGCGTTCAAAAGTTACATGTAAATTGAAAAAACAATAATTATGCAAAGAAATTTCATTAAAACTATGAAATCACACTTTTAACACAGTTAATACAGCTTGTATTAACTTTTCAATAAAAATAAACCTTACATTAAGAAACATTTAGGTACTTAATGATATATTTTACAAAAATAAAAATATTTTCGTGTCGCTTTGACCTTGGTATTCGAACGCGTACATTGTCAAGGTGAATCTCTACCGTTTAAGTACTCTGTGTCCCTACCTAGCCTGTGGTTTGGCGCCCTTAGCGGTCTGCCGTACTGCGTTTGTTAATTGTTGTCAAACTAATATTTTGTGAATTTTATAATTTTATATAAACTAAAGTAAATAACATAATTCACAATGTAATACTTAATAGTGATTGCGGCGTTTATGGAAAAGTACCCATATATTATTGAGGACTTATTTGTATATACATTTATACAATGACCCAATGACCTTTATGATATACAAAGTTTCTCGACTTCATCTCCATTACATCGCGAAGGTCTCCAATGTCGTGGAGTAGTTGGTGAAGAAGACGAAGTACCGGTTGTTACTCCACCATAAGTTGGATTCGCGTAATGCAGTGAACTTCAACCTATTTTATAGTATTTATTTTGTGCTTTACAACGGAGCTCTTGTCTACATTCCTGAAGTTATAGTGATATAATAATAATAATAACAGTGATAAAATGAGTGATTTAGTTATAAAAGACGTGTAATAGTAGTTTAAGTATGTTAGCCTGCATTTTGTAAGGTATTTATTTATGACCTCGTTGCCTGAAATAAAGATATAATTATTTATTATCTTCTTTTATTTGGCGCCTCAAGTATTATGTGTTATTTAATTACCTATATGGTGTATATTTTAGTCGTTTCTAGGTATTTTACTAATAAAAGAAAACTAATATTATGTTGTGATACTAATGGAAGAATTATTAATTAGGAAATGCATTTTTATTTCGCATAAACCTATTTCTCACTTCACTTAAGTAGCAGGTATGCACACAAGCTTGACTTTGAGGATAATTCTTTGGTTTGATTTTAAAGACGATTATGTTAATTGCACTAGATTTTAAAACCTGCCTTGCTAAGAAGATATCAATTTTAAATACTATTTCATTGCACTTAGCAAATTAGTGATTATAATCTGCTTTGCAATTTGTTTGGCTGGGACCAAATTAAATAAGACAATCATCATATGACAACATATTAATATATTATTATTATTTTAGTAATTGGATTACTCACACAATGTTAAGCTTATTTTCATATAAACAAATATTTTTCCCTTAGAAACTACTCTATATTTCATTACTTCGCTGCGTGATAGTAAAACAATAATAGGTAATAATAAAATGTGATACGTTGAATTATACGTTTTTCTTGCATTTTTACTTCAATATAGTTTTAAAAACAATTAAAACACTGAAATTCACTGCTTAAAAGTGATACGAAAGTTTTCTCACGCAAAAATTCTCCGTGAAAAAACATTCGTAAGATGACGATAGCCAGCTAGCGTCCGTATGTCAAAAAAATATTCGTGCTGCCGTTTTCCACCGTTTTCCATACAAAATTCTCACGTAGCGTTACGCGGCGATACGCAAGTTGTGACGCAAATATTCGTGATGCCGATTTTAGTACCATTTACGAACGATAGGAGCGCTTTTGCAAAATGTCATACAAATTGCTTACGTCAACGATACGAATACTTTTTCGCAAATATTCGTGATCGACCTACAGATGTCTGAGCAGCACTTGTATTTTGAAGATACAATATTGAAAATAATGATGCTGAAATATTTAAATCAAACATCAGCTCCAAACGTATTTTTATACTACACTTCACATTCACAATAAGTCTCTGCTCGCGTTCATTTAATTGAACGGAGTTATAAAAAGTTGCATTCGCAATTAATTAGTTCAATTCTGATATTTATTATCATAATGATAATTAAGATGAGTTGTTTATTGTGCGAATTACATTATATCAAATTTTAGGCTTAAACTTACGCTTACGGCGTATATGTCTTTAATTTGTGATAAGGGACTGAACTGTATCAGCACGCTGATTCCGTATGAGCTAGAGAAGATTAGGCTTAGTCAGTAATCAGGCCATGTGTCACATACGCTATTTAAAGGCCGCCGACATTCTTCAAATTATCTAAAGATACCCTCATCGAAGGCCTTCCAAATCACTGAAGCGCCACTAGTAAGCACTTTATTTTGGTAAATAAAAAGGAGGTACTTAGGCACCTTAACTTCGCCTAACGCCATAATACGTCGACATGCGCTTCCTTAAGTTTATTTAGAGTGAAACTGCATTTCCTCGCAATTATTATGCAGGGTGAGAACGTTAGTAACAATTTAACATGATTTAACTCCACGATATCCTCCGGGATATAGTTTAATAACGTCAAAGTGCCTAAGTGCATGTGAATCACACATTGCTCTAGTTCGAACATGTAGTTACATAATCCGTAGTTAACAGTCTTTGGATAATTTAATTTGTACAGTATCTAGATACACTATCTAGATGTATTGTTATATTAGTGTACTGTTTATCTAAGTATTTATTTAGAGTGAAATGGTTGCCATTGTTGGTCATGTTGCATCTGACTATAGATTCAAAGAGCATGTTCTCACAATATAGACCAAGTTCACAATAGAGTTTAATACCGCTACCACCCTCTTCTTAAAGATCTTCCTTTTATGTCATAAGAATGATGAGCTACTGCAAAAATTATAACTGTTGTCACTGTAAAACCCTATTTATAAAAATCTTCATTAATATAAGTATTTTTAATAAAGAGTTCGATGCAGCAATTTCTTTTTCTGTATGGGTAACACGGGGAAACGACTAGTTTTATAATTACATAATTTGGTAAAATTATATTAAGTGACGATTTGAAATTTACACTAAAATCTTCACTAAGGGAAGTCCTCTAAAATATTACTGTATTGTTTAGTTTAATGATTTTAAAAATCAAAGTTGTAAAATTCTACATTCAAATCCATTACAATCCTTACATACTAAAGAAGCGAACGCCAAAAATACTCGTATAAAACAGCATGTATCGCTAATTAATTTGGCTGAAACAAACAATAAACCCGCATCAGAAATCTAAAAAGGGATATAAATTAATTATCCAGCTCATTAAATAAACCGCAACGTGACGCATCGATATCTGGAAATGGTTTTAAAATAACGAAATTTGATTTACAGTCGCGCCCATTGTTATCATCGGGGATGAATTGGAATTATAATGAACAGAAGTATAATTTCAGTTTATTGGAAAGGACTCTTATTACTTTTGGGTTGAAAAGGGCTTCAACCATTCCCGAGTCCAAGCCAATCTCTACTCGTGTTACACCATCAAAGTTGCTAGGCTCTTTCACTTCATCTTATTAGTATAACGGTAACGGTGGCCATCTACCATCAGATGAATCGTCAGCTCGTTTGCCGGTTAGTTACAAAGACGACAAAACCATAATCTTTAAAATAATTACGTTTGATTTACATTGCGCGCTCATTCCTCGCTTATCTTCCAATGAACGTAAATTATTGGGAATCGCTGCTCGGAGCGGTGGTATATTTCAAAAAGATTGTCTAATTTAAAACTGTTCTACACAGTTAATTTACCGAGGTCTGGAGTCGCTTTTCTGTTCGACCTCCCTCCAACAATGAGGTCGCAGATATAAAAGATTTTAAAGAAAGACCTCAAAGTTTTCGACGTTCAATCGTGGCAATGACAGCACTAATAAGTTCTGGTCGTTAAGGAAAAAAGCCACCAACAATTTAAATTCATAAAGAACTATTTTTACGTAGCTCCCACCTTTAATTTTAATGATCCTGTGTTTCACTTTATATTTTTCGCATAAAATGAATCAGGACTTCAAAAAAATAAAAATATATTCCACGCATTATTAAACTGTTGAACTGTAGAGTTTATTTGTGAATATAGAAAATAATTATGTAGTTTTAATTACGCCATTTTTTATTTCTCTTTTGGTTTTCTGCAAGTTCCATTTATATTATAGCTTTATCTTTAAGATGTGAGGTATTTTATCCGCCCTTTAGTCCAAATCAACCTCCTCTGGTCGCGATCAACGGCCGCTGAAAATAAGACATTAGTCGTTTTCGTTTTGTCTAATATAAATAGAGTCTAACATAAATATATATTTCAAACAACTTTGTATTTTTTTCTATGCAAATAGTCACGAAGGAGCAGAACTGCCACCCGGTGGTACCTAAATGGTCAACGTCGCTTGCAGACAGCACTAACGCAAAAAGCCGACGCGTTGTTGGCCAACTGGAATGCTCCACTTACATAATTTCTGGTTCTCCAACACTGTAGATTCAATATGTTATAATCAATATGGAGTATCGTAGAGTGTAAAAGTAAGATTCAACTCTAAAAATACTTGGACTTAGTTTAGACGCAGAACGCCTTTACCATAGTAAGATGACGTTTCTACATGCTACCAACTCTATGGCAAATCCTTGATCAACCTTGTAAAACCGAACGTATGCAAATACAGTTACCCAAAATTTCCACATCAATACAGATGAAAACTTGGCTAATATGTTACACTATTAACGTAAACTACAGCCGAATGCCCCCAGAGTATGGGTGTTGTTACAAATTGAATATTGTTCTTGTTTATACATTTACTCGGCCGTAAACAATATCCTCTTGCCTGACCCATCGTTATACAGAAAATTTTATTATAACTGTTCTAAATAACAGTATTAAGTATACCTAATATTGTACTTAGTAGTAGTGAAGAATACATTTAGATACCTATATTTTATTTAAATTTAACCTATAAACTTTGATCCAATAATTGAGATAAAATGTTCGGTGTTTTTATAACATTTTAAGTTCTTATATTAAATTTTTAGTAAGTTTAAGTAATAAGTTTACCAGTTAAATATGTGTGAGGAAATAAAATAAACAAACATTTCAAGATGAATTTATTGAAGTTATACTTCTTTTGGCGCGATGGTGAAAATGATGAGAGTGAATTTCTACGATGCGCGCGCACACCGACACCTAAATTCTACAACGTGAAGTTAGCTAAATTCTGTATTTTTTCTGTATGCAAAAAAGTTTTCACAGTATTTACCTCATTACAAACGATTTTATAATCGATTGAATTGATTCATAATAATCGATTGATGGAATATAATAATATATTTTATGTATTATTTGTTAATTATAATTATAATATTAATTTATTTCTTACATGTTTTCGTATTCCATACATATTAAAACTATGTAATATATTTAGAATTACCATTCAATCGTTACGCTAATTTTATTAAATTACATTTCGAATATTTTGACATCGATTAATCGATTGACAACAAAGATGATGTAATCCCTAATAATGTCATTTTGGTAACCATAGTATTTATAAATAACACCACTGTACTGTCATATTTGTCATCGATCTTTCATGTTTCTACGCGTGGTTTTTTGTATTTTTCTATTAAATATTTTCAGCGTACCTATTTGGAGTCCTATTTACTATTGAAACTCATCGACACGCACACAGTTATTTTAATTTACTGTTGTATTCGATTTCGTACTTGTGTTTTGGTGAATGTGTTTTCGCAGTTTCGCTACAATTTCTGGCAAACCAATACTAACTATATGAATATGGACTACTTAATCGCCTGTTTTGTGACTGACAAAGGTTCAGAATAAGTCCTGAACACTGGATAACGTACCCTATACATCTTTAGAAGATCAGTAGTTTGCTGTGGCCAAACTTACAATGAGTATGTTATGGTATCTTGATTGGGCAAGGTACCAACGAAATATAGCGCCTCCTGCACAACTAGACGAAATATTAATATAAATGATAACTAATAAAATCTCTTGAAATATGCAATAGCTTTTATTATACAACCTTTTTATGACATTCGTTTTGGGTAAAAACCATTTAAGTAGTAGATAGTATAATAGACACCCGCCAACTTAGTTTTAACCATTAAACTCGTAGATTCTATTGGCAAGTAACGTATTAATTTTGGAATTTTATTATAGAAATGTACACCAAGCCCTATGAAAGATCGTTGCACTTTACTTTGGCGGAACGAAGGCGTAATTAATTGATACATTCTTTTTGTTTGGCGATTATTAATATCAAAATTTTGTTTATACGCGTTTATATTCTTCCTTATAAAAACTACATTATTAATTTATTAAGTTGGTTAACCTTAGCTGTGTGTTGTAATGTTTAGTTTGTACGATTCCCTAACATGAAATATTACATGTTTCTTCTGATGTATATAAATATTATTTACTAGGTTGATCCAAAAGTAACGATAGTAAAAATGATACACGTTCAAATAAAATAATGTATTATTTTACAGTCTCCTAACTAATCAGTTCACATTCTCGGTAGTTATATTAAACTTACAACAAATTGAATTGCTTTAAATTGGGTTGGCATACGAATGATCCAAACGCACGCCTAATGATAAATAATCACTATCGGACGAACATGAATCATCAAAACTGCTCTCAGATTCCGTATCACACTCGTCTTTCAATTCTATAATAAATTTATCAATTTCCGCGTCTAAGCTTCCATCCATTTTACAAAACTTATCCTCAATATGTCGCACATGTTTTATACGCAGTCGGGTTTTTTGTATTTTTTAATTTTTTTGTGTGTAATAGACCTATCATTGATTCAGTTGGAAAAAATATTAGAACACGATTTCGTGAGCCATGACCACGTTTTATGCTATAATATGTACCTACGTTTGCCCAAAATTCTTCTGTATTTTCATTGAGCGACTCAGTTTCTTTTGTTTTTTGTATTTATAACACTATTTTCTATTTTAATTTTCAATATTATATTACATTGGTAGAAAATGCAAAAAATCGGGAGAAACGGTCGCTAAAACGGGATATCGGGAGACGATAACCAAAATCAGTAGATCTCCCGATAAATCGGGAACTTTTGCAACACTCGTCACTTGACAGCAAGTAATGCTAATCTAATGGGAAGGTAATGACAGCTTGTCAGAGGTAAAATAACTGTGAACGGACTGTAGTAGTAAATAGTAATCGATACTTGTCTTTGGGACTAGGAGCACATTCTTTTTCTCTCCTTAATCTGTATTAAAGTTGAATGCCTGTCGGAAAATAAATTATTCTTCAACTGAACTGAATAAAATCTTTCATTCCCTCCCCCCCACAAAAACTGGTTTTACAGCATGGTATCGTAATAGTTCTCGTAATAGAACATAGATGGTGTTTTTACAATTGTAAAAACAGAAAAAAAAAAGATTTACAATTGGGATGTTGACTAATTTAAATTCAATTTTATTTTATAGATAGAACCTCAATATTCACGAAAAAAATATTATAAAAATAATAATCTTCAATTTAAAAACAAAAATTGATAAATAAAAATCATTATCAAATTTCCCACCAAAAACGTCGCGTGACGTCACTAAACGATATTCAATACTATCTGTCTACTAAGTTTGTTGAATTTCCATATAAAATTGTTCCAATGACGTCATATTCTCAAAATGGCGTTTGAGGTCACGTGACAGTGAGTAAAATTTTTAACGTTCTATATTAATGATATTTAATTTATTGTGATTGATTTCAATAAAAGAATCATATTTTAGGCCTTTAAATGTTACCCCTAATACTTTAGACATAAATTTATATTAATTTATAATTAGTGTCAACATCCCTATTGATTTGTTTTTGCAATTGTAAAAACACCATCTATGTTCTATTACGAGAACTATTACGATACGTAGCAAAGTAATATTAGAATATACTACAAAATTAATCACAGATGGCACTTAACACATATAGTTTGGCTATAGAGATTCGTAAATTAAATTATTTCAAAATATTATTTCATTTTTATTTTTAGTATTGCTGTTTTTGAATATTGTATTTTGAACAATGTTTTTTTAATATTGTTTTTTGATTTTTTTTTTCATGTCAAAGAAGTATAACTTCTCACGCGCGTACAAAAGTACACGCACCCTTTTTTGAAGTTATACTTCTTTTGGCGCGATGGTGAAAATGATGAGAGTGAATTTCTACGATGCGCGCGCACACCGACACCTAAATTCTACAACGTGAAGTTAGCTAAATTCTGTATTTTTTCTGTATGCAAAAAAGTTTTCACAGTATTTACCTCATTACAAACGATTTTATAATCGATTGAATTGATTCATAATAATCGATTGATGGAATATAATAATATATTTTATGTATTATTTGTTAATTATAATTATAATATTAATTTATTTCTTACATGTTTTCGTATTCCATACATATTAAAACTATGTAATATATTTAGAATTACCATTCAATCGTTACGCTAATTTTATTAAATTACATTTCGAATATTTTGACATCGATTAATCGATTGACAACAAAGATGATGTAATCCCTAATAATGTCATTTTGGTAACCATAGTATTTATAAATAACACCACTGTACTGTCATATTTGTCATCGATCTTTCATGTTTCTACGCGTGGTTTTTTGTATTTTTCTATTAAATATTTTCAGCGTACCTATTTGGAGTCCTATTTACTATTGAAACTCATCGACACGCACACAGTTATTTTAATTTACTGTTGTATTCGATTTCGTACTTGTGTTTTGGTGAATGTGTTTTCGCAGTTTCGCTACAATTTCTGGCAAACCAATACTAACTATATGAATATGGACTACTTAATCGCCTGTTTTGTGACTGACAAAGGTTCAGAATAAGTCCTGAACACTGGATAACGTACCCTATACATCTTTAGAAGATCAGTAGTTTGCTGTGGCCAAACTTACAATGAGTATGTTATGGTATCTTGATTGGGCAAGGTACCAACGAAATATAGCGCCTCCTGCACAACTAGACGAAATATTAATATAAATGATAACTAATAAAATCTCTTGAAATATGCAATAGCTTTTATTATACAACCTTTTTATGACATTCGTTTTGGGTAAAAACCATTTAAGTAGTAGATAGTATAATAGACACCCGCCAACTTAGTTTTAACCATTAAACTCGTAGATTCTATTGGCAAGTAACGTATTAATTTTGGAATTTTATTATAGAAATGTACACCAAGCCCTATGAAAGATCGTTGCACTTTACTTTGGCGGAACGAAGGCGTAATTAATTGATACATTCTTTTTGTTTGGCGATTATTAATATCAAAATTTTGTTTATACGCGTTTATATTCTTCCTTATAAAAACTACATTATTAATTTATTAAGTTGGTTAACCTTAGCTGTGTGTTGTAATGTTTAGTTTGTACGATTCCCTAACATGAAATATTACATGTTTCTTCTGATGTATATAAATATTATTTACTAGGTTGATCCAAAAGTAACGATAGTAAAAATGATACACGTTCAAATAAAATAATGTATTATTTTACAGTCTCCTAACTAATCAGTTCACATTCTCGGTAGTTATATTAAACTTACAACAAATTGAATTGCTTTAAATTGGGTTGGCATACGAATGATCCAAACGCACGCCTAATGATAAATAATCACTATCGGACGAACATGAATCATCAAAACTGCTCTCAGATTCCGTATCACACTCGTCTTTCAATTCTATAATAAATTTATCAATTTCCGCGTCTAAGCTTCCATCCATTTTACAAAACTTATCCTCAATATGTCGCACATGTTTTATACGCAGTCGGGTTTTTTGTATTTTTTAATTTTTTTGTGTGTAATAGACCTATCATTGATTCAGTTGGAAAAAATATTAGAACACGATTTCGTGAGCCATGACCACGTTTTATGCTATAATATGTACCTACGTTTGCCCAAAATTCTTCTGTATTTTCATTGAGCGACTCAGTTTCTTTTGTTTTTTGTATTTATAACACTATTTTCTATTTTAATTTTCAATATTATATTACATTGGTAGAAAATGCAAAAAATCGGGAGAAACGGTCGCTAAAACGGGATATCGGGAGACGATAACCAAAATCAGTAGATCTCCCGATAAATCGGGAACTTTTGCAACACTCGTCACTTGACAGCAAGTAATGCTAATCTAATGGGAAGGTAATGACAGCTTGTCAGAGGTAAAATAACTGTGAACGGACTGTAGTAGTAAATAGTAATCGATACTTGTCTTTGGGACTAGGAGCACATTCTTTTTCTCTCCTTAATCTGTATTAAAGTTGAATGCCTGTCGGAAAATAAATTATTCTTCAACTGAACTGAATAAAATCTTTCATTCCCTCCCCCCCACAAAAACTGGTTTTACAGCATGGTATCGTAATAGTTCTCGTAATAGAACATAGATGGTGTTTTTACAATTGTAAAAACAGAAAAAAAAAGATTTACAATTGGGATGTTGACTAATTTAAATTCAATTTTATTTTATAGATAGAACCTCAATATTCACGAAAAAAATATTATAAAAATAATAATCTTCAATTTAAAAACAAAAATTGATAAATAAAAATCATTATCAAATTTCCCACCAAAAACGTCGCGTGACGTCACTAAACGATATTCAATACTATCTGTCTACTAAGTTTGTTGAATTTCCATATAAAATTGTTCCAATGACGTCATATTCTCAAAATGGCGTTTGAGGTCACGTGACAGTGAGTAAAATTTTTAACGTTCTATATTAATGATATTTAATTTATTGTGATTGATTTCAATAAAAGAATCATATTTTAGGCCTTTAAATGTTACCCCTAATACTTTAGACATAAATTTATATTAATTTATAATTAGTGTCAACATCCCTATTGATTTGTTTTTGCAATTGTAAAAACACCATCTATGTTCTATTACGAGAACTATTACGATACGTAGCAAAGTAATATTAGAATATACTACAAAATTAATCACAGATGGCACTTAACACATATAGTTTGGCTATAGAGATTCGTAAATTAAATTATTTCAAAATATTATTTCATTTTTATTTTTAGTATTGCTGTTTTTGAATATTGTATTTTGAACAATGTTTTTTTAATATTGTTTTTTGATTTTTTTTTTCATGTCAAAGAAGTATAACTTCTCACGCGCGTACAAAAGTACACGCACCCTTTTTTTTTATTTCTTGGTCGACAACGCATCGGCTTTTCAGCAACGCCTTTGTGTCAAGAATCACATAATTATGTACAGTCCTTACAGTTATATACCTTCCTCACCAACGTAGATATCATACACAAAGTGTATTTTTCAAATCCGAATGAAAGTTTCAGAGATAACAAACAAACTAAAAATATTCTTCTGCTTTAGTGGCTTGTTATATTAGTTTATATTATTAGTAAGTAGGTACCTACTGCATACAGTATTTTACGTCCAAAAAATAAGGCACGTAAAGACTTGTACTTTCCTTTATCTTTATCTTTAAATCTTTCCATAACGTTTATGGAAGTAAAAATGTTCGATGAAATATTTTATTACAGAAACAACACTAAATTACATGTATACAAATACACGTTTTCTGTAATGTCCTCCATGACAAAACACCTTTCTGAAAAGCTGGTAGATTAAAAAAATGATGATACCTATATAAATAAAATATTTTGACTTTGACTTTGAACACATGGTGTTCTAGAGACACGAGAAAGCACTAATCTTTGGAACATCCAGTTATGGACTCGATAAGGGAATATTCACTCCTATCTTCTCTCACTGTACTCACGCTTTAGGCGAACAGCATGCAAATAAGATCATTTCAACGTCTAAAATTTAGAATTATGTGTCACCACAGCCCTGAGATCTCCAAATCCAACGTAAATTCAAACCACGGTTGTAAAAAGGCGATAAATCTGCTAATTTGTCACCGGTTGCCGCTAATGTGAACGAATGGTCCGAACAGCAACAGAGAAATTAAACTCTCAGAATAATGAAGTGACCACATTCATCTTCATTTGCTGTTCCAACTCTGTTTATTAGATACATATTAAGTCGCGCAAAGTTTCGGGTCCCGCTTCCACTAGTGGAGCTGTTTGACAGTTTTGGGCACTGCTTATACGGTTTATTAGAGAGAGTTGGCAATTTTGTGCGGCGATTTAGTGTTTAATAAAATGGAATTTGGTTTAGCTTCTTATAAAGGATATTGCCGCAACTCTGTTTGTAAGAAGTTAGTGAGTTTCGTCCAGTCTTCGGTTTGTGTGAGTTTATCGCAATATAATGTAATGAGGTTGCCTTTTGATGATTCTGAAA
Organism: Thymelicus lineola; assembly: GCA_963932265.1. Lineage (NCBI taxonomy): Eukaryota > Metazoa > Arthropoda > Insecta > Lepidoptera > Hesperiidae > Thymelicus > Thymelicus lineola. The sequence continues at coordinate 2,578,281 of OZ010688.1, read as the reverse complement.
GATGTATCATATAAATAACTGTTTATGTAATTATTTTATATTGTAACACTGCGTTAATCTGTTCTGTTGCTTTTACGTGATTTGCGGACAAAGTGCAATTAATAAAGTATGACATAATATCGTAATATTATTATAATATTATGTGAAAAGTAAAATATACCCTTTTTAAGTTTACATGGGTATATTTTACTTTTCACTTTTAAGGGGATAAAATTAAAAGATCTCTGCTTAAAAGGGGTATAATATTTTATACTTTCTTACGTATATTTCAATCCTTAAAAGTTTTAAGAATTCGAGTGTCATAGACGTAGTTAACGTTTAAATGCCTCTCTTTATAGCTCCCTTAATAAATTGTTCAATTACAATACCCAACTAATACGGCTTCTTCCATTCTTTTAGGTAAGAAAATGTCCGCATGTGAAGAATTTGGACGTGAAGTCAAGCCAAGCCACAGGTCAAGCCAAGCAACACATTTTAGTACAATTCCCTTTTTCCTGTCCAACAAATTGCTTTGCTTACAATGCTCATGGTGCGAGAAAAATAATTTCCATTTTGTGGACAAAAGGGGACAAGGAATGGTTAATCTCATGAGTTGCAGTGTACGAGAGTACGGAATTAGCTATCGTTTATATAACCACATCATATTATAATAATATGGCAGACTATAGTTGTAGGATTTCGTACATATCCAATTAGAAACAGTGATAGCCTAGCGGTTAGAACGTTGGTCTCTCGAACCGAGGGGCCCGAGTTCAATTCCTGGCACGCACCTCTAATTTTCAAATATTATGTGCGTATTACAAGTTAATTATCACTTGCTTCGGTGAAGGAAAACATCGTGAGGAAACCTGCACACCTGAGAGTTCTCAAGAAAGTTCTCAAAGGTGTGTGAAGTCTACCAATCCGCACTTGGCCAGCGTGGTGGACTATGGCCTGTACCCCTCACATTGTGAGAGGAGACCCCGAGCCCAGCAGTGGGACAATTATGGGTTGTTGCTTTGCTTTGCAATTAGAAACCTAGAATGGGTTGCTCGCACATTTGTTTGTTTTTTCGTCTATCGCTTTCATTATTATTTATGTTGTTGGATAGTAAATTGTGAAATATGATAGGTGTACAAACTACAAAAACCTCGAGTGCATTAAAACGGGATCGTTTTAAAGATATAAATGCAATACGTTATACCTGTACTTCACATAAAATATAGTATACAAGAAATTAAACAAATTTCGAAACTTTATTAACCCCGATCTCATAATAAGCGGGCCGAAAGTTTGTGAAAATAGGAAATACAGACCCTGAGTTACAGTTTACAGTTCACAAGAAAGCATAAACAAAAGTCAGTCTTTAAATTTGTTCAGGAAAATAAGACTAAGAGATAATATTAAAAATATTTTTGGTCTTTTTTATTGTACTAATAATAAAACTGAAACGAGGTCAAAGCTGTAAATATTTTTGGGAGTTTTGAATAGGCTTTGTTATCTATTCTTTGCTAGAGACGCAAAAATTTTGTCTTCTTGTTTTAGTATCAGGCAGTATTCAGAGTTACTTAAAATTTGGCATATTAAATAATAATAATGGATTCATATTTAAACCTAGATACCACGGTGGAGGGCGCAACAGTTGATAGAGTCGATCACTTTATATGGCCGTTTATTGGTGGTCATACATCATGTCATATTGATTATGACCATTAAGAATCGTTTGTATCGGTGGTCATATTATTCATATAGGTCCGCTGCAAACTTGACAAATACACGTATACTTAATCGTGTACGGCCAGCAAAATACAAACCTTCTAATGATTAACTATATTACTGTGACCTAATTATTTAATATCCTTTTTTCATGTGATTAATTTCATATGATTTTGGTTGAAATTTGTAAAGAATTATGATAAGGTAAAATGAAAATTAGGTAAATTACCGTAAATATTTAACCGTATTGGGGCAGCTTAGCATACTAACCCCAATCCCACGGCGGATGGGTGTCCTAAGAGGCGACTAAATCCGGCCTGCTGGTGGTAGGGCCCTCGGAGGTATAATATCGGTAATATTGATTTTAATTGTTAATTAATGCCATTATTACTATTATTATTATTCTATGGGATTCGCCTGGCTACCATCCTTGAGCATGAGTCAGCTACCAAACGACTCGTGTTCCGCTTGGGGACTTGAGAGCCAGTTCTTTCTTTTTTTTCTACTTTCTGTCTTATCTGGCAACGCATCAGTGATGCCTTTGGTGTTGCTGATGCCCATGGGCGACGATAGCCACTTACCATCAGGTGGATCGTCAGCTCGTTTGCCAGCTATTTCCATAAAAAAAAGTTTGCTTTTATGCGGGAGGACGGTAGATTGAATATTATTTTTCTTATTTGTACTATACTATAATATTCAAAATCTATAAGTAACGTTTAACATAATTTGAAAACATTTACTTTGTTATGCATATTTTATTTTTATTTTAATATTAAAGTTAACGTTAGTGACAGAAACAAATCGCCGCAAAACCGACTCTACGTAGTCTTGTCTGGTTTTAACGCTCGCCGCAGCGGATGATGCTGGCCAGCAAAGCCGCGGTGGAGAGCGTTAATAGCATCTGTGACGATAAGCGTCCCCGCACGTGGGCTTCACGCCACAGCCACAAACGCCTAACGAGAAGCTAGAAGCTGCTTCTAGCTTCTTGTTGCGCGTTTGTGGCTGTGGCGTGAAGCCCGTGTGCGGGGACCCTAAGATCGTGTGAGACCGCCAGAGCCCGTAGCGCCGGAGCCGTGACAGAAACCATGTCTGCAGCTTGCTTGCTGCATGTGGAATGCCTCTTGCTGTTTGCCGCATGCTGTAGACTTTTTAAGGGTATGTAACGTTTCAAGATTAGATTATTTGAAAATTAGATTATTTTTTTATTTTTTTTTATTAGGTCAAATGAACGTTATGTTAAATGTCATTAGAGCAAATGTATGAAATATAAAATCGTATGAAATAAACATTAGATCATACGACATTAGGTTATTTGTTTTTATAGCATATGCAAATTATATCATGTGAACGTAATTTCAAGTCATATTATATGTTATTATACTAAACTTAGTCTATAATTATGTTACTTTCGTAACTATTATACACCCAGTAGCAAATTATTTATAAAATTTTGTAAATACCTTACTAAATGTTGCTCTTCCGAATGAAAATTGTGTCTGCTTTAATATTTTTTTTAACATTCAAAGCATCCTTTACCGTTTATTGAAAACGATTGCACATCTCGATTTTTTGTGCCTGGAATCTCCAATTACTAAAATACTGAGGATTTACACATAGGTACCTATATTCGCTTTATCGCACAACTCCGATACAAAGAGCTAGTCTGCATCGAGTCTTTGAGCCGCCGCCGCTCCGTGAGAATTTCCTGCTAGCCGAATTGGATTTTTCATTACACAAAGAGCTCCCTTAGTCAAACTATGATACTGGTGACTAAGCCAGTATCGTAGTTTGGTATGGTCAACAAGCACTTGGCTGCTGAATGGAAGGTCCAGGATTGGATTCCCGGCTGGGTCCAAGATACGTTTGACAGATGTTTTATCTCGAGTTTCTGGCAACCTCAACGGGAACAGGTGTGTGTGGATATGACAATTTGTTTAGAACAAAGATAAATAGATAACTATTGATGATGCGCGAAGAGAAATCTTTGTACCTACCTCTTTGAATGAATCATGCACGCATGTAGGAGTGTGAGATTTGTCATTGCTAATGTTTACATAGAGATGAAATGCAAAAAGCTAATTGTAATCACATAAATCCATACATATCTATTATTATTTACTCGTGTGCCAGTATGTTAAAGATTACAATTTCTCGTGAATTTATCCAGTCATATTGAAAGTAGTCATAATCATAACAGTGGCTTTAGTTAATTTCTTCAGTTATCGGTAAGGTTAATCAAGTAAATTAAACAGTACTCATAAAAATAAAATGTTTATTTTCCTGTTATTACAAAAAATATAAAAACAATTATAATTATATAATAGTTGTCTTTGAACTAAATACTACATTAATAATATCATTTAAGAAGCCTTTATTAATTGAGTCGTATTCATTTAAAATCAATTTAATAACATCAGTAATCAGTAGGTACTTTGCGGTAATTCCTTATTATTATGTCAGTAATTTAACGAGCGCAATGTATGATATTATGTACCTTTATAATAATTGAGCACTTCCCTTCTACTTTTTAAAAAAATACAAGTATAATAGACTAATTAATACACATCAGCACCGACACTTGTTTTACTTCAAAATGAATTTACCTTTAAGGATAAAATTACCTTTCGATAATCGTATGCAAAGTTTAGTAGTAAAATGGTACCTATTCGTGTGGTAGTAAAACCTAATATCCCGCTGCACTCCCATTACTCCGAGGATCGAAAGCACCTTCCATCATGCCATTGGTATGTCTTACAAGTGCCCCAGCATGACCTACTAACTCGCTATACTCAGGTAGCATAACCACAGTATGACCTCGCTCCTTTAAGTACGTTATAGTATCTTCACAAAACCTACTTTCTAATCTCAAAGTGTCATCTTTTTCCCCAATATGCGATCCATACAGCCATCTCGGTGCAGTTACAGACAGTTGCAAATTTAACCCCTGGACCACATGCCTATGAAAAATAGCAGCTTGTGTTTGAGGTTGTCCGTCACCACCTCTGGTACCATAAATCATAACACGACCATCATTCAGTTTAGCAGCGGCTGGATTCAGTGTATGTATCGGTTTTTTACCTGGCTCCAACGACCTTATATGATCTTTTTCCAACTTGAAGGAAACTCCGCGATTATGCCACAATATACCCGTCTCCGGCAATACAACCCCGCTACCATAACAATGGTAAATACTTTGGATAAACGATACCGAGAACCCTTTGCTATCCATCACGCCCATCCAAATTGTGTCCCCGGGGCCCATACCTTTTCCCGCAGAAGATACTCGATCCAGACTGATATTACCGGCCATATCGGAAATTGCGTGATTCGCTAACAGTGATTGGGCGTCGACTTTCATGTAACGCGGGTCGGTGATATGCTGCTCTCGTAATACAAATGCCTGTTTTGTAGCTTCGACTGTAGCGTGAATAAATTGACCTTCGTGTCGGCCGTCAATAAGTAACTTATCTAAGATTCCGAGAATTGCTAGGGAAACTAGACCCTGAGTCGGTGGAGGAAGGTTGAAAATCTCTCCGCATTTATGCTGTAATCTCAGAGGAGTCCGCCTAACGGCCGAGTAATTTGCAAGATCTGATTCTGTGATTGGCATACCGAGGGACGCCATGTCTTTCGCTATCAATTTTGCCAATTTGCCACGGTAGAAACTATTTAGTCCGTTGTCGGCTAAGTCCCTAAGGGTTTCAGCTAATTTGTTCTGACAGAACCTTTCTCCCGCTTTTGGCACTTCGCCCTGGGGCATAAATACCTTTTTAAATTCGTCCGAAACATAATCTGTATCTTTAAATTCCCAAGTGGCCATTTCCTGGGACGAAGACATTGGAAAACCTTCTTCGGCGTAAGTGATAGCATCTTCAAGGAGTTTTGAAATAGACGTTCTTTGGTATCCATTTTCAGCGACATAATTCAAGGCTTCCTCCCATCCGCCAATTGTGCCTGCTACAGTGATTGCTGATTTGGGTCCTCTATAAGGTATTTGGTTGTATCCTTTGTAGAAATCTAGCGTCGCTAGGCTACCCGCGGCTCCGCAAGCTTCAATGATTACTGGATCTCCTTTTGGGGGTACAATGAGCCAGAAGCTATCGCCTCCAATACTGTTCATGTGTGGATATACGACGGCAACTGTTGCTGCTGCTGCAATCGTAGCTTCCATTGCTGTACCACCATCTTGAAGGATCTTCAGTGCACTCTGTGTAGCGAGATGGTGGGGAGTTACCACCATACCTCTCGGAGCACTGTTACTTGTTGCCATTTTGCTGTGTAGTACTGTTACCTGCAAATCAATGAAAAACTTTATTATTAAGTTATTTTGAAGTCTTATGAGTCTACGCTATTTAAACTATCAGATTTTCTATAATCATTTTGTAGTTCTGGATAGTCCATCATAAATATACAAATGTAATATAATCCTATAATTCATAAAATTGTCGCGTATACTTTGATATTTAACGATATTTAAGATATTATAATTTTTAAATATCAGTAACATAATTATATTATTAACAAACAAGTACTCGTGATGAAAACAAAACTTTATTTCACGAATAAACTGGTGAAATTTCACTTATATTTGATTTCCAGAATAAATAGTTTGCACAAATATAAAAAAATTTAACCCAGACAATAGCTCTGGAATCAGATATACTTAGTAACTAGACTCTAATTTCCAGTTACTTTACCGTACTTCGTAAAGTAAATTGAAATTGATTAGACTTGATTAATTTGTCTTTGCAACACTAAACTTTCACGTAAACTTTCTTTTAGAAGTTCGGAATATGAAGACAATAGTAAGGATTCCGTTTCTCTTTTCACAAAGACAAAGTTCCAAAGTGTAAGTCCAAATATTAATGAAATAAACATTAGCTGTCTTTGTAAGAGGCTGGAGTTAGTATTAGAGAGAACATAAATAGAAAATAATAAAAGGCAGATAAGATAAATTAAACAACGAAAGTAAGTAAAAAGCAAACAAAAAATTTTTAGTAGCATAATAAAAAATAAAACGTATCACAAAATTAATTTCCATGAGGTCAAATTCGATTACTTTATTTATTTACGAAATAATGATGAAAGAACATGAAAACCAACCAAAAAATATAATACTAGATTTATAAAAAGAACTAAAAATTGTATGTAATTGTATAGACCGATCAATCGAGCATGACGGATAGGTGTTTTATCAAATAAATGCCAACCACGATATCTCAGAATAATGGTCTTCGTTATGATGTTTAGAAATAACGTATCTAAATTCCAATAGCTAGTTTTTTCTTTTTTTTTTATGAGCTGCTCAAGGACCGAAAAACTTGTTTTTGCTTCTATGAAATTTCCCTTACATTTTATAAAGAAATGTCTTATACAAAAGTTGTAGGCATTTTAAATATCTACAAAATGAGGCCTGTTGCGTTAAAATTCATTTCGGATTTTTTTTATAAATTACAAAAAACAGTTCAAAATCGCTGTTTTTTGTTTGATTGTTTAAACAAACAGTTTGTAATGTAGACATCTGAAAATGTTATGGACTATTGTTTATGACGTATAGTATATGTAGTTTTTTTTTTGAATTTTTTGGTTGCATATTTTTAGCAAAAATCCATTTGTTTATTAAAAAAAAGGGTGCGTGTACTTTTGTACGCGCGTGAGAAGTTATACTTCTTTGACATGAAAAAAAAAATCAAAAAACAATATTAAAAAAACATTGTTCAAAATACAATATTCAAAAACAGCAATACTAAAAATAAAAATGAAATAATATTTTGAAATAATTTAATTTACGAATCTCTATAGCCAAACTATATGTGTTAAGTGCCATCTGTGATTAATTTTGTAGTATATTCTAATATTACTTTGCTACGTATCGTAATAGTTCTCGTAATAGAACATAGATGGTGTTTTTACAATTGCAAAAACAAATCAATAGGGATGTTGACACTAATTATAAATTAATATAAATTTATGTCTAAAGTATTAGGGGTAACATTTAAAGGCCTAAAATATGATTCTTTTATTGAAATCAATCACAATAAATTAAATATCATTAATATAGAACGTTAAAAATTTTACTCACTGTCACGTGACCTCAAACGCCATTTTGAGAATATGACGTCATTGGAACAATTTTATATGGAAATTCAACAAACTTAGTAGACAGATAGTATTGAATATCGTTTAGTGACGTCACGCGACGTTTTTGGTGGGAAATTTGATAATGATTTTTATTTATCAATTTTTGTTTTTAAATTGAAGATTATTATTTTTATAATATTTTTTTCGTGAATATTGAGGTTCTATCTATAAAATAAAATTGAATTTAAATTAGTCAACATCCCAATTGTAAATCTTTTTTTTTCTGTTTTTACAATTGTAAAAACACCATCTATGTTCTATTACGAGAACTATTACGATACCATGCTGTAAAACCAGTTTTTGTGGGGGGGAGGGAATGAAAGATTTTATTCAGTTCAGTTGAAGAATAATTTATTTTCCGACAGGCATTCAACTTTAATACAGATTAAGGAGAGAAAAAGAATGTGCTCCTAGTCCCAAAGACAAGTATCGATTACTATTTACTACTACAGTCCGTTCACAGTTATTTTACCTCTGACAAGCTGTCATTACCTTCCCATTAGATTAGCATTACTTGCTGTCAAGTGACGAGTGTTGCAAAAGTTCCCGATTTATCGGGAGATCTACTGATTTTGGTTATCGTCTCCCGATATCCCGTTTTAGCGACCGTTTCTCCCGATTTTTTGCATTTTCTACCAATGTAATATAATATTGAAAATTAAAATAGAAAATAGTGTTATAAATACAAAAAACAAAAGAAACTGAGTCGCTCAATGAAAATACAGAAGAATTTTGGGCAAACGTAGGTACATATTATAGCATAAAACGTGGTCATGGCTCACGAAATCGTGTTCTAATATTTTTTCCAACTGAATCAATGATAGGTCTATTACACACAAAAAAATTAAAAAATACAAAAAACCCGACTGCGTATAAAACATGTGCGACATATTGAGGATAAGTTTTGTAAAATGGATGGAAGCTTAGACGCGGAAATTGATAAATTTATTATAGAATTGAAAGACGAGTGTGATACGGAATCTGAGAGCAGTTTTGATGATTCATGTTCGTCCGATAGTGATTATTTATCATTAGGCGTGCGTTTGGATCATTCGTATGCCAACCCAATTTAAAGCAATTCAATTTGTTGTAAGTTTAATATAACTACCGAGAATGTGAACTGATTAGTTAGGAGACTGTAAAATAATACATTATTTTATTTGAACGTGTATCATTTTTACTATCGTTACTTTTGGATCAACCTAGTAAATAATATTTATATACATCAGAAGAAACATGTAATATTTCATGTTAGGGAATCGTACAAACTAAACATTACAACACACAGCTAAGGTTAACCAACTTAATAAATTAATAATGTAGTTTTTATAAGGAAGAATATAAACGCGTATAAACAAAATTTTGATATTAATAATCGCCAAACAAAAAGAATGTATCAATTAATTACGCCTTCGTTCCGCCAAAGTAAAGTGCAACGATCTTTCATAGGGCTTGGTGTACATTTCTATAATAAAATTCCAAAATTAATACGTTACTTGCCAATAGAATCTACGAGTTTAATGGTTAAAACTAAGTTGGCGGGTGTCTATTATACTATCTACTACTTAAATGGTTTTTACCCAAAACGAATGTCATAAAAAGGTTGTATAATAAAAGCTATTGCATATTTCAAGAGATTTTATTAGTTATCATTTATATTAATATTTCGTCTAGTTGTGCAGGAGGCGCTATATTTCGTTGGTACCTTGCCCAATCAAGATACCATAACATACTCATTGTAAGTTTGGCCACAGCAAACTACTGATCTTCTAAAGATGTATAGGGTACGTTATCCAGTGTTCAGGACTTATTCTGAACCTTTGTCAGTCACAAAACAGGCGATTAAGTAGTCCATATTCATATAGTTAGTATTGGTTTGCCAGAAATTGTAGCGAAACTGCGAAAACACATTCACCAAAACACAAGTACGAAATCGAATACAACAGTAAATTAAAATAACTGTGTGCGTGTCGATGAGTTTCAATAGTAAATAGGACTCCAAATAGGTACGCTGAAAATATTTAATAGAAAAATACAAAAAACCACGCGTAGAAACATGAAAGATCGATGACAAATATGACAGTACAGTGGTGTTATTTATAAATACTATGGTTACCAAAATGACATTATTAGGGATTACATCATCTTTGTTGTCAATCGATTAATCGATGTCAAAATATTCGAAATGTAATTTAATAAAATTAGCGTAACGATTGAATGGTAATTCTAAATATATTACATAGTTTTAATATGTATGGAATACGAAAACATGTAAGAAATAAATTAATATTATAATTATAATTAACAAATAATACATAAAATATATTATTATATTCCATCAATCGATTATTATGAATCAATTCAATCGATTATAAAATCGTTTGTAATGAGGTAAATACTGTGAAAACTTTTTTGCATACAGAAAAAATACAGAATTTAGCTAACTTCACGTTGTAGAATTTAGGTGTCGGTGTGCGCGCGCATCGTAGAAATTCACTCTCATCATTTTCACCATCGCGCCAAAAGAAGTATAACTTCAAAAATCACTTTTTTGCAAATTAATTTCTACAACTTTTGCAAGTCGTTGAATGTTCTACCTGGGCTCATTTTCTTTCTTAAGAGTTGTACTTTCAGTTTGGTTTTATGGCTTATTGATTCTTCCAACAGGGACCTCGCAAAATTGATTGCAAAAAAGTGCTTACCTGCAAAATGGAATAACTCAACAAATAACAATTAAGGCGTTCAAACGTCATTTGCGATAAAAACAAATACGTTATCTGATTTTATCTCGTCGAGCTACCCCAAATCGATTGGTTATAACTTTTTGTGTGACCACGGGAACCCGAGATATCAACATTTTTTCCAGCTCGCACGATTTGAAACGTCCGTGCTCATTTCTCATTTCATTCCATTTTGCAGGTAAGCACTTTTTTGCAATCAATTTTGCGAGGTCCCTGTTGGAAGAATCAATAAGCCATAAAACCAAACTGAAAGTACAACTCTTAAGAAAGAAAATGAGCCCAGGTAGAACATTCAACGACTTGCAAAAGTTGTAGAAATTAATTTGCAAAAAAGTGATTTTTTAATAAACAAATGGATTTTTGCTAAAAATATGCAACCAAAAAATTCAAAAAAAAAACTACATATACTATACGTCATAAACAATAGTCCATAACATTTTCAGATGTCTACATTACAAACTGTTTGTTTAAACAATCAAACAAAAAACAGCGATTTTGAACTGTTTTTTGTAATTTATAAAAAAAATCCGAAATGAATTTTAACGCAACAGGCCTCATTTTGTAGATATTTAAAATGCCTACAACTTTTGTATAAGACATTTCTTTATAAAATGTAAGGGAAATTTCATAGAAGCAAAAACAAGTTTTTCGGTCCTTGAGCAGCTCATAAAAAAAAAAAGAAAAAACTAGCTATTGGAATTTAGATACGTTATTTCTAAACATCATAACGAAGACCATTATTCTGAGATATCATGGTTGGCATTTATTTGATGCGAAACCCCCCTATTAATTGGTCTAGTATTGTACTTTACCGAAATTACTATAATGTCAATCGTTACACTACGACAATATAAAATTGAAAGATAATGAATGAAGGAAATGAGATTTTACTTCCAGAAAATTTGAATTGAACCGGCCATATTTGTAAAAACTGCAACATTATCTGGCTATTGACATAAAAAGGCTTGATCTTTGAGAGGAGACTCGAGTCTAGCAGTGGCATAGTTATGAGTAGTAAAAAAGTCAATTTAAAGAAGCCATAATTTCTGTTTAAAATGAGTACTAAAACCGCCGCCGTATATAAGCCCTAACGTTCCGATAGCTTCTAAGCCAGCGTCATAAATACCAAGAAAACTGATCTGAAAATTACTCCCTATGGACTGCGAATATTGTAGACTTATGCAGCACTAAAGTGAGGAATAAAAAAGACATCGTATTAATGTTCAATTAAAAGCACATCATGGTAAGGAGTGGTTTCATTAATTTAATTAAACGTGTAATTTGAGGAAAAAGCGTCAACAAATTGACAATACTACAATTTGGAAAGTTTTCAAATCAACAAGATGAAATGGAAGAAAATTTAGTCGGCAGCCATAATAAGTTGTACACCGTTGGCATGCAAAAAATGATTAATTAAGGTTTATGATCTTTGCCATTGACTGCGTACAGTATAATATTATAAAATTCGTTAAATTAAACTACGAGTCTACGCTACGAGACTACACTCGTAGTGCGGAGTCTAAGATTCCCTGTGTCACGGATGGCATTAATAGTGCATTTTTTATTATTCTTTTTAATATAATATCAAGAAACTGGGTAGCCCAAAAAGAAACTATGCTTTATTTAATAATATAGAAAGCATATCATAAAAATATTACAAGCGACAATATAAACTGTCGCTTGAAATACGTATACAACATCGCAGGTTATAGTATAGTACCTAATGTGATTGGTATTCGTTGCAATTTATTCAGTCAAAATGTGGGGCGCACTAATTGGAAAATACACAGAACAATACGTTCATCCGTACTTTTCACGCTTTGAGTAATAGAAGTGACCTAGAAATATGTTATTAAAATTATAAAATCCACTAGCTAGTTATACGAGTGTTTTGTTAACACAGTATGTTATTTATGTTTTGTACTCGTTTGCTTCATTTTTAGTTTCTGATGCATTTGTTATTCTACTATTTTAACAGACTTCAGAATTGTTGCATATCTAATATTACCTATAGTTTTTTTGTGTCTTTACCAAATACTTGAAGATGGTTTGAATTTAGATGATTCTAATGGTATTGAATGGGCGATTGCTTCAGAGAGATCCCATAGAATCATAGTGAGGATTTGATGATGGATTTCAAAGACCTAGAGAGGAACTCCTCAACAGATAGGAAAAATAGATGTGAAAGATTGTGATGATTTTTGGATGTTTAGATATCTGGATGTTCGACTTTCCATCACATACGAATCGCTGTACGGATCAAGATGAAACTTCACACACCGACAAATAAAATAGGATAGATTTATCCCCGGTTGTACGTTCCCCTAGGAAAGCTTAGAAAGAAAGTACGAGTATTAAAGTAGTTATGATATAATTACAATATTAAGACACCCACGTCTTCAGGGTGTGTGAAAGAGTGATTGTGAATCGCATTTAAAATTATATTATAGGTTAAATTTAACTTGAGCTAGACGTAGTATAGACTACGTTATCCGAGTTATAAAAGGAATTGTTAAAATTGGCACATTAACATTAGTTTAGTCATGTCCGTCCGTCTGTTTGTCCGAGGCATAGCACCGGGACCCTTAGTGCCAAAAAGCTGTAATTTGGCATGAATGTACATCTATTTTTTATGTTATTCCGTTACTATACCATTTTATCGCTCCATTCATTAAGTTGTTCAAAAATTTGTTCATACGATATTCGGGCGGGCTCTCGTTAAGATTTTATTGTTTCAATAATCAAATTTTGCCTCCATTCCGAATATCCATTGAATAGAAATTTTGTAAAATTTGAGAGCAGCATAACGAATTTATAACGAAAAAGTTAAAATGAATTGCATGGACGTTTACATTTTCGTTTTAAAAAGCTGTGTAAAGATAAAGTTCTGGAAAAATTGTCCTGTACTTGTAGTTATACATTTATTCCACAAGATGCTTTGTAGTGATGTAGCTTCAGTTAGTAAGCGCACATTAAGCTATGTATGTAGGGTAAGGTTGCTCAAGTCGTACCCCTTAAGGAAATAATGCTGTAATATTTAATGCCATTCAAATAAAACAAAATCTTTTGCATCAATAGAGTCTTTATTTAGTTACCTTTTAATCAACATTCATAGAAATTTAAAAATCTTTTATCAACATAGGTATTTTAACGATTTACACAAATGTACCTTCGGTACGATTAAGGCACCTAGTCGCTTAATTCGTACCACCTCTAGCCTAAGTCGTACTTAGAATAAGACCTTCGTGAAGACATAAGCGATATAGAAATCACATTGAAATAAACAAAAATTACAAAGAATTCACTCTGAATCTCTAAGATCAACTTAAAATGTCTTTCTTTGGTTGGCTTCAACACATTAATGGACCACTAGTGAGCACGAGGCTCCTTGAGGAAGCCTAGAGCATACTCCACCACGCGGCTCCAGTGCGGATTGGTGGAGGGGTTAGTGGCCAACCCGAGTGTCGGAAGTTTTTCAAACAGCCCGAGGGCCTCCGACATGGCTTAACAACTGTTATCTTATGATAACAACCGGGACCGACGGCTTTACGTGCCCTCCGTAGCACGAAAACGCTCAAGAATTTTTGCCACTACAGCGGTCACCCATTCAACTACCGATCGCGCCCGCTGTTGCTTAACTTTATCGATCAAGGATCGACACAAGCCGCAGGGCTATGAGCACTTCATTTCTTTGGTTAATTGTCACAAAATCAGTCTAGTGGCTAGTGCCATTAGAATAGAAATTTTTCGGCAAGCTCGAAGGAAAGTTGTCTAAATACAGTCGTAGTTAACCCGAAAAAACAAGACTCTAAATGTATCAAATGCTGTGCCAATATCTCTTCCATATCTGATGACAATATCATTAGGTCTTCCAAATTTTGTTATCCTTATTCAATCCTCTCAAATGTCATCGAAATGAAGGCTGTGGCATATTATATCTTCTACAAGCTTCATTAAATCCAATTTCACCATTCCGATGTTCCTCTAAAACTTCGTTCATATCTTTCTGCTTCCAACTATTATACTTTATCTTTTCCATATTTATTTCCTGGTAAAAAAGTTAAGTAGATTAAACATAAAATTTTCTGAATACCTAAGTCGTACCGGTACGAGTAAAGAATTCCCCACAGGTACGACATAAGTAGCCAGGTATTATAAATTTCAAAACAAAATTACTGTTATAAACTAAAAAAAAATCTACGTTTGAGTGTGCCTAAATGACTGCCAGATTATCATTAGAAATAGATATGAGCAAAAAAATAAGCTGTAAATTACACTCTTTTTATAAATAACTTACCAACGAGCTAAAAATTTAATTGAAAACTGTTGAAAAAACTTACTTTTTGATTATTTTTGCTCCGCAAGACGGCCAGCCTTCCAATTGTTTTCACGTGCTCGCTTGACTATTTAGTTCAGATCGACGTCACTAGATGACAATTTTTATACGCAACAGCTGGAATATCACTGGGGTACGACTTAGGCGGTAGTACGACTTGAGCAACCTTACCCTATGTGTATAGCACATGATCACGTTTACTTGTCAAGTTTGCAGTTTGACTTGATGCGGAATCCAGTTTACATGAGATAGCTACATAGCCATAGCCATACCATACACCGTCAAGTTTACTAAATGCCGCGTCACATCCGCTGCAAACTTGACAAATATAGTTGATCGTGTATGGCCAGGATTAGTAAAAGCCCCGTAAGCTTAGCCATTTCGCGAACGTTGCATATTATGCATATGTTAGGAATACGACGAGTCGTTTGGCGGCGGAGGTAGCTGGCCAGACTTCACGGAAAGATTTGAAATGCCTAAATAATAATTTTGATAAAATTAACATACTTAGTATATAGTATTGGAGTCCGAATTCTAAGCCGCCCCCATACGGCGATCAGGTGTTATTAGTTATTACTTTCTACATATCCAGTTAAAGATTATAGATAGATAAGGTTTCACACTATAATGTTGATTGTTGCTGATAGTTGATTCAAGTTTTCAAAGCTTGTCAATTTATTGATTTTCTTGTAAACTATATAGACAATAAAAAAATTGTCCGTCAGTGTGTATCGCACGAGAACCCTCGGACATCTTGTTGGTGTTTGACATGTAAATAACGTGTGGATCAATAGCGAGTAGAAGAGAAATTCAGTTATCCTACTCGACCGGGCTATAATCTGATTACGGGGCCCTAAGAGACTAAAGGATAATATTTAACTCAATTAACTTAACTTGGTATCTTATAACTTTAGCCATTGTGTGGATAGTCTTGTCGTCACACTAATCGTCTATATCCGTAGGCAATCGAATTTTCTTTGGTATTAAGAGGGTCTAACGATTACAATTAATGATAATAAAACCTACCATACCCACGCTAGGATTCCCTGTGGGTGCCATGAACTACATATACAGACAAAAATACACACACCCAGACCGAAAACAGAAATTCAAACTCATCATCATCATCTAGCCGTATTGGGGCGGCTTAGAATACTAACCCCAATACCACGCCGAATGGGTGTCGTAAGAGGCGACTAAATCCGGTCCGTTGGTAGTAGGGACCCTCGGAGGATATTGGTAATATTGATTTTAATTGTTAATTCAATATTAGGTACTATTAGTATTTCTCCATGGGGTTCGCCTGGACAGCTACACCAACCAACCCTGAGTGAATCGAATTTCCTTTGCTATTAAAAGGGTCAATTTAATACCAAACTGAAAGGGTTAAAGATTTGGTATTAAAAGTCAGCCGCCAAGCAACCCGTCGTGTTGCGGCTGGGGGCTTGAGAGACTTCTTTCTTTATTTTTCTTTATTTTTTCTTGGCCAGCAATGCAACAAACATGCCTTTGGTGTTGCAGATGTTCATGGGCGACGATAGCCACTTACCTTCAGGTGGATCATCAGCTCGTTTGCCAGCAATTTCCATAAAAAATATCATTCGAATCCGAATCCAGGGCCCTCCGAATGATGGTCCAGCATGGTAGCTATTACTCCACGCGGGTGTGTCGGTTTTTTGTATTTAAGAAATCTTAGTTGCTATCAAACAAACATACAGCTTCGAAAGTATATAAACAATTTCGCTTTAAGCTTTTATACATAGACGAGTAACCGCCCTCGCTTTGCTTCGGTTTTCTTTATTTTTTACACCTTGGGTTACATTATTGGAGTTTTATTAAGGATCTCTAATTTTTTTGAAAATATAATATAACCTATGTTACTCGGGGATAGTGTAGCTTTCCAACAGTGTAAGAATTTTTCAAATCGGTTCAGTAGTTTTGGAGCCTATTCAATGCAAACAATCAAATCACCGAACTGCACAATTTGAGGGTCACTCTGAAAACCAGCGGCCGTGGTTTTTCCGCGGCCATAATGCTGAGAGTGGCCCCTTTTCACCTTATATTTAAGTATTATATTGTTCACTTGTTTATTTATATTGTTTATAAGGTGAAATAAACATTTCTTTCTTTCTTTCTTTCTTTCTTTCAAATCTTTCCTCTTTATATTATTAGTATAGAGTATAGATAATATTCCATCACTGAAATAAATGCTCGTAAACGGCTAGAAAAAATAATGTCTTTCAAATAATTTAAAACCAGAACGCTTTATATAGAAGACCGTCACAAGCCACACACGCCAAATTGCTAAATAGATTGTTATTTTTAGGGTACGATTCCACCAAAATAGTGTGCAGCACATTTGTTTACAAACATTTTGTGCAAAACTCCAGCATTGCACTTTAAGCTAGTATCGCGTTTAGCTGCTGTCTCCACCGGCAAAGCTGTGCGTAACTTTTGTAAACGCACAGTGTGGCACACTTGTGCACAAACATGTTCACTGAGAAGAGTTTTCTGTCTTCAGATGTTAAATATGGACGGGCAGGAAAACTTAGTGCTTTGTGCTGCAGCTTGTGTTTTATTATTTAGTTTGCTTAAAAAGAAACGAAGAATAAAAGCAAGACTGAGTTCGTGAACAACAAGCGTGTACGCGTCGACGCGAGTCCACTGCGTACATGTGTGCGCGCACAAAAGTATACAGATGTGCGCGAACAATTTTAATGTTCGCGCACAATTTGTTACTGTATGCCCGAGTGACTCGACCAGCGTGAACATTTGTGTCGTACACTGTGCATTACAGTGCCGCACAGTTCAGCACACTGGTGGAATCACGCCTTTACGTTAACCGTTTGTTTTTCTCGTGAGATTCGCGGAGCCCTAAAGGTATGTTTTTATATCTAAAAGCAATCTTCTAATATGGATAAAAATAACAATCATCCTTAGCTTCCGTAAAGTTAAGCTACGGGTTAATGAAAAGATAACAGTGGAGTTTTTTAACAATCCAATTAAACCAATTCACTCCTAAATGAAATTTCAATTTAAGGTTCAAGTTACGCGAGTCCATACAGAGATGACTTGTTATTATAAGTAGGTATTATGATAATGGCTGGATATAATATGTCGGAGATCATAAAATGTGTATTCGGATTGTGAAGATGGCAACACTATGCGAATTAACTACTGTCATCGTTGAAGTAAGATTGAAACGTCATTGTCACTCTGGCTGAACGTCAAACGAGCAGTCATCTTGTGGCAACCATCAACTGGACACCACGAGAGAACCGAGGAAAGCTATTGACTTGCCAGCGACGAACGGACATTCTGGATACAGCCTTCGAGCTGAGCAGACGCCTAGACAAGAACGTTGTTACTTTTAAGACGGAACGCGACGTGTGAATTGTATTGTGATATCAGATTGACGAGTAACAGGATCAGACGATTATGCGAGGCATTGGGGTGGCTGTAAGGGGTGATGGGAGGCCACTGGGCCGTCGTGCCCTATTATTTGTTGGTTGTTACTCGGATAATTGAAGACAATCAGTCCTAATTGCGTATTTAATTATAACCAGTGTAAAACCTGTGTTAAAATGAGTTTCTGACTAAAGTGATGTAAACGCCCACTGTTGTTATTATTTCCCGAACCACCACCTACCAATCTTTATTCTCTACATCGGAAGTGGAATGGACCCACATGGTGAGAAAATTTCGCCCACATATGTCAGAAAATAAATGAAGAATGACGGTGGTTCGGATGATATTTGAAATGAATTGGTTGCAATGAGAAACGTAACGACAGTAAACGCGAGTAAATGAGAACCGTGGAATTTTACAAAGAAAATATGTGAACCTACCCCCAGATATTCGCCTCACGCAAGATGTCGATATTAGTCGAGAAGCAATTATGGTGGAAGTGAACGGTGGAACGGAGTGCGTTACTATTTGAACATAGAACACGAGGACGTGTTCAGTTTGTCAGAGATGGCCGAGGGAGTAATAGCATCCAAGACACTAAACCAACACAAGACAACAAACCAAATAAAACCAAAAAAAAAAAAAAAAATTCATAAGACGTGTCTTTGAGGGAAAAGTAGTATCTTTTCATTCGGATTGCAAGAATCCGCATTTCAGGTTTTTCAGATATGATGTACAAACAGTGGACAAACATGCTCGCTGCATGTAAAATAAGGATTTTTTAATTTCGAATAAAAAGTATCGAAATAATCATTAAGGTTTGAGGTTATACACGAAAGGAAAGTAAGACAGCGATTTGGTATGGCATTTTTTTTCATTATTATTAACAAGATTGGATAATTCGATAGTGTTTTAGTGTAGTATACACTGGAAGTCAAGCAGTGTAAATGGTGCCGTCATCTTGAACTGTCAAAAAACCTGACAGAATGCGTAAACTACAAATCGTTTCGTCGTATTTGTGCTTGATTCAACGAAGAATTATAAAGTCATTGTACAGTATCTTTCAACGTAATTATGATTAACAAAGTTATTCAAAGTCAGTGCAAGTATATTGTTTTGTGACACAGAAGCGTTCTGTAGATGAGATGACAAATTTTCAATTTTCCAAATTCTTGATATTCTTTAATTATCGTCTAACCTCAGTTCAGAAAAATAGCAATTAGACATTTCGTGTTTCTGTCTTTTGTTTTTTTTTTGTGTGTTTCAGATAAACTAAGTGTCAATGTCAGTGATATGGACATGCAACCTGTGAATATCAAAACGTTTCTGAGAACCCAAATGCTGTGACCTGCTACACGCGCGGACAAAAGGGGCACGTGACAACTAACTGTCCTAACAGGAAGAATGGAAGCAAGACTGCGGTCAAGGAGGTTCATCATTGTTAGCACCGCCCTTCTAGAGGGGTACTCTGGTAACATCATCCGGTGAGTCTGTTGCTTTTTTATTCGATAGTGGATCATCTTGATTACTTTTGAAGGAAAGCTTCCGCGATAAGCTCTCGGGTACTGTGTGTAAAGATATTGTTTATCTTAGTGCTATTGGAGGTAGACGAAATGTGTCGTCCAAGTTACACCCGCGGATCGGGTTGACTTGTCACAGCGGTTTGTTTAGCACCATCAGACGAAATGTGTCGTCCGAGTTACACCCGTGGGTCGGGTTGACTTGTCACGGTGGTTTGTTTAGCACCATCAGACGAAATGTGTCGTCCGAGTTACACCCGTGGGTCGGGTTGACTTGTCACGGTGGTTTGTTTAGCACGATCAGACGAAATGTGTCGTCCGAGTTACACCCGCGGGTCGGGTTGACTTGTCACAGCGGTTTGTTTAGCACCATCAGACGAAATGTGTCGTCCGAGTTACACCCGTGGGTCGGGTTGACTTGTCACGGTGGTTTGTTTAGCACCATCAGACGAAATGTGTCGTCCGAGTTACACCCGTGGGTCGGGTTGACTTGTCACGGTGGTTTGTTTAGCACCATCAGACGAAATGTGTCGTCCGAGTTACACCCGCGGGTCGGGTTGACTTGTCACGGTGGTTTGTTTAGCACCATCAGACGAAATGTGTCGTCCGAGTTACACCCGCGGGTCGGGTTGACTTGTCACGGTGGTTTGTTTAGCACCATCAGACGAAATGTGTCGTCCGAGTTACACCCGCGGGTCGGGTTGACTTGTCACGGTGGTTTGTTTAGCACCATCAGACGAAATGTGTCGTCCGAGTTACACCCGCGGGTCGGGTTGACTTGTCACGGTGGTTTGTTTAGCACCATCAGACGAAATGTGTCGTCCGAGTTACACCCGCGGGTCGGGTTGACTTGTCACGGTGGTTTGTTTAGCACCATCAGACGAAATGTGTCGTCCGAGTTACACCCGCGGGTCGGGTTGACTTGTCACGGTGTTTTGTTCAGCACCATCAGACGAAATGTATCGTCCGAGTTACACCCGCGGGTCGGGTTGACTTGTCACGGTGGTTTGTTTAGCACCATCAGACGAAATGTGTCGTCCGAGTTACACCCGCGGGTCGGGTTGACTTGTCACGGTGGTTTGTTTAGCATCATCTGACGAAATCCGTCGTCCGAGTCTGGTCCCTCGAAAGGGCTGACTTGTCCTGGATAACTGCTTGTTATTAGAAAGACCAATTGTGTCGTCCGGGTCAATTCCTGGCTAGAATTGGCTCGTCTAGAAGTTTATAAAGATGAAAATGTGTCGTCTGCGTTGTCACTAAAGTTCTGGCTTCATTATGAAGCCTTGGGGCTTGAGGTCAGGGAGGCCGAGTGGGAAACTTTTACTTTGCGAAGGTTATGTCTTTTCCAGATGGTCCCCTGCTGCCTCACCGAGGACGGTGAGATTGTCACGATGGCCGTGTCGGAGATCATAAAATGTGTATTCGGATTGTGAAGATGGCAACACTATGCGAATTAACTACTGTCATCGTTGAAGTAAGATTGAAACGTCATTGTCACTCTGGCTGAACGTCAAACGAGCAGTCATCTTGTGGCAACCATCAACTGGACACCACGAGAGAACCGAGGAAAGCTATTGACTTGCCAGCGACGAACGGACATTCTGGATACAGCCTTCGAGCTGAGCAGACGCCTAGACAAGAACGTTGTTACTTTTAAGACGGAACGCGACGTGTGAATTGTATTGTGATATCAGATTGACGAGTAACAGGATCAGACGATTATGCGAGGCATTGGGGTGGCTGTAAGGGGTGATGGGAGGCCACTGGGCCGTCGTGCCCTATTATTTGTTGGTTGTTACTCGGATAATTGAAGACAATCAGTCCTAATCGCGTATTTAATTATAACCAGTGTAAAACCTGTGTTAAAATGAGTTTCTGACTAAAGTGATGTAAACGCCCACTGTTGTTATTATTTCCCGAACCACCACCTACCAATCTTTATTCTCTACAAATATTATAAGTTTTTATTTTTATTTTTCACCATTATTATGAAATGAAGTTACTATCTCAATATTTTCGTCACCATCACAAACCATAACACGCTCTCCACCAGAATTTGAATCAATCTGTCATGTAGTGTATTTGTGCAGACGGTAAAACTCATCTAATTAGGTACCTACTTGCGAATTTACTAGTTTATAAAAATAACTGAACTTGTGCAAAGGTTGAATGTGTCGGCTTCGAAGTCTAAATCGGGTCTCCTTAAACTGCTGGTATAACATTACCTACCTATAATAATTTCTGCATGCACTAATCCTTCGTATTTAAGTAGGCAACTTGAGCAACTAAGCTCTTTAATATTCAAATATCATTAACTATAGATCTGTTCTCTTTCATACCTCTCTTGGAATAAGTTAGTGTCATGAGCTTACGACGTCTACCAGAAGCGTGCAGAATTCAATGCACTTCCCTAAATTGGAAGGGCGACTTTAAAACCACTAGGCTAGTAAAAATTAGCAATAAAATATTTATCACTAATTGTATTTCATTTAAATAACGATTCGTAATAATGCGAGTCTTATTGCTGTTAAAATATGGAAAGAGAATGAAAGCCAAAAACATTAAAAGGGACCAAGTTACACTAAATGCTCAAATGGAGCAGAGCATTGTATTTTAGTATAGCTTTGAATAACAACTATATTTTTCCTTATACATCAAACCATCCAGCCACAGCATCAAACGACCGTACGCCTATACCCAACCTAAACTCGAGCCCTAAGTCCTGACACATCTTATTTTTATAGTAATACGTTCCGTGAACCCATTGACGAAGGCATGGAACAGTCAACGCGTCATGCGTTATCCCGTCGTCTCTTCCCGCCATAAAACCTTCAATGCATACAAAAAACTTCATTTTCAATATCTTCCGACTGCCAATATGTCGGGGAACACTCTAAAACATATTTTACGAGTTGGCTTCGAATGCGCAAGGGTCATAGGTCGGTTTATGGGCCGATACGGCTATCTCGCTAGGGCATGACTTAATTCGCTCAATGTTAGGCGAAGCGAATAGCCAATAAATCTACTTTGCATGTGACCTCTAGGATTTTTCGCATATCTCTGTTTAGATACGATGTTCGATATGTACAGCCTTTGTAGGATTTGTCTGGGTCATTTGGTAGCTGGATTCTGCTGGATGATTGGTGACCTGAACCTAACTTAACATTTGCCAGACATTTATAAATAAAGATTCTCTTTTACTACTACGTACAACTACGTATTCGGTACTTGCTATACTGTCCTTTTATTATAGTATAATTAAAAAAAAACTGTTGCATTGATTTTCATTCGGGTTTTGCCCACCGAAAGGTTTAAAAGAAAAGAATCCTAAAACCTTTAAAAATAATCATCATGCTGTTTTGGAAGCATACTAAGCTACTTGTTAAGAATTATGTTTCTTGTCCCCGTAATTGCTGTTTGATATTTATTTCAAGATCTTTCTAATTTTTTCTTGTGTCTGTACTTTCTGTATGATAATTTATCTAAGTATCTCCTTATAGTATCTACTTAAGTAAGAAAAATACCGATGCTTATCATTGAGTTTAACTTCGGTCAGTTGTATTTGGTTTGTTTTGTTTTGGTGTACCAAACCAGTGATGTGCTTTTAAGCTTATTAGTGGGTTTTGAAGCTTATTAGCAGGTATCAGGTATATCCTATTATTGACGTTGATGTGATTTGCACTGAAAATCGGTATATCCATTCAATTAATTTGTTCAAAAGTTCTTATGAGCACGATACGCGTATCTCAAATCCAGTAGATATTGTTGCCACTGCCAACGCTACGGTAGATTCGTTTATCTCCCGGAATGTTGGGCAAACGGATCATTCATAATATAATCATTCAATCCATACATAAACATACAAATATACATTTTATCCGCGTTCAATAAAGTTTAAATTTCACTGCAGAAATCCGCAATAAAATCGACGTACGAGTATGAGTTTCAATTGTGACTGATTTGCAATTTTATACTCAATGTATGGAGCTTAAAATTTTATGTTGTATAGCTTTGCTGGCGCTGCGTTTTATATGGGAAAGTTATTGAGGCGTGATAATATTGTGGAATCATATCAATATTTATTGTAAACACCAGCCAACTGTGGATTATTGCGACAATGATGACATTGAAAGCGTTTTAATGCAATGATGAAATTAAGGTAGCGATTTGTACAGTAGCTGCCTAATTTAATGATATTGTTTTGGAATACTAGGTGCGCAGATTATAGTACCACAAATAGGTAGCATAAAATAACATAATATATTATATCGCACCTTCAGTGGAAAAAAGGCATAAGATGAAAATTGCAATTTTACAGAAGAGCAAAAAAACTGTTAAAATATCAGTAAGTAGGTAGTCAAAGAAAACATTACGATTACGATTACGATTACGATTTCTTGCACAAAACCGTCAAGATTAATGATAAAAATTTGAAAAAAATTGAGCATAGATATGCAGCTTTTGTCCCTCTTTCCAATCATATTAATAACTAAAATTCAACGTAAGACAACTTATGCTTTTTTTCCACAGAGGGTGCTATACATTATCACCGGCATTACTATTGGATCTAAATATTACAAACAAGCGCTCTATGGTCCACCTGTGTGCAAAATGTCATGAAAATCCGTCAATAATTTTTGCGTGAAAGAACAACAAAAACCCATACAAACTTTTACATTTATAATATTAGCTGGATGCTCAATCGAACTTTGGACCCTTCACTTTGATAAAAGATATCACTACTGATGCACTGACTATGGGAACTAAACACCTTGTCATAAACGATTTCAAGATTATCTAAAACTTACCACATTCAATGCCCCAACAAAGATATTGTCTTGTTCTGTGTTGTGTCGAGCTGAGTTGTTGTTGTTGTGTATTGTATTTTCAATCTAAACAAACAAACTCAAAATATTCAAACTCCGCTTCGATACCACGGCGTGTACCTCAAAAAAGCTAGAGGAACTCTGCTAGCCAAAACTTTTATAAGCCTGCAATGGTCGATTTATTAGTTTTAATCCGTCCTGAAACGAAATGAGTTTTAAAGTTTTCTTTTGTGTCGACATTATTGAGTCGAGAACCATTCAATGGAATAGACATATGCGCCGATCTTGTTTCTTGGAGAAAATAAATTTTAAACTATTGTCAGAAAAGGAATTTGTTGTCCGAACTAAAACTATTGTCGCAGGAAATAGCATAGAGTACAAAGGAGTGGGTAATAAGAATTGACGGATATAAGAAATTGAATTCATAACATTTTTTTCCAAAACTTAAGTTATAAAACTACTATAGCGCCGTTGAAATAATATTATTAATTTGATACATAGTGAAAACAAAAAAATATAATTAAATATAAAATAATTACTTTTTGCCGTCCTCGTTTAATTGGTAAATTTTTGAAAGTAAACAATTTCAAATTCGTATTTCAAAGGAGAATGCCCATAGCCAGTACTCTTAAAAAAATAATTGTGTCACAATGATTTTTGGACAAAAAATTTAATTAAAATATTTGAAGTATTTTACCCTATTTCCTAAAAAATCCTTATTGGGAATAATTTTCTGAAATTAATAAGTAACTTAACTTCCGTTTTACAAAAGAAAACCATTGGGCCATTTATGTTTGGATAAGGGCCAATCAGGAATTTTTTAAGATCCTTCGGGCCAATAGGTTGCATTGATTCAATTATAATTATGATACAACAGTTATAGTATCCATGACAACAAACTAAGGGGACTGTCAAATGAATTAGAAAATTATTATAATCAGCCAGGAGTAATAGTGTTCTGTGATTATAATGCATTACAAACTACATGGTGTTTGGGGACTGTCAAATGAATTTGATACTTAAAAGATCGACATTACATACGCAATCGACTTTAATACGCCTGCATAGAGTCCATATTACTGTGAGTTTACTATAACCTAAATACAAATTAATTTTGTTTAAAATCTCTTATTTTCTACTATTAACATTGACTAAAGTTAGTATGTGTAATTTATTAAGATAACATAATCAAATAAAAGTATTTTTATCAAGACATAAAAATGTTAAAGTCAGTACATTTCTCCATACTAAATGGGCATTCTCCTTTCAAAATAATTTAATCTTTTAGTTATCACTGATACCACAGCTGATACTCTTACCCTTATGCACGTATTTTTTATTCTACCACCATTTTGGCAATATGCAAATAGCAATGGAAAAACACTATATTAATTAAAAAGTAATAGAATAAAAAATTCGCCAAAAGCAATCATATTCCGCTACACAAACAAAACTCATGCAAATACTGTTTTTAAAATTTAAAATAAAATAAAAGTGCAACGAACCTAGACAAATGGCGATGCTAATCCCTTGTTATTTTTCTCTATTGATTATCGAGATAGAACTGAATTTCATAGTACAATGAGTTGATCAACAAAGGCGAGCCGTGACAAACTCGGATCACAATACGACAAACGCAATACGCAAATAACGACACAAGCCATTCGCTCCCGAGATACTATATTCATCACATTTCTTATCAACACTACATTGTGATGTTGATACGGGTATTATACTCATAAATGTATGTCACAATGTTATAATTCACAATGTCTCAATTCATAATGTAACTATACGTTTGTAAATTAATTTGCGTTTTGTGATGATTTCCAACTGAGTCTTCCAATAACGATTGCATAAAAAAACATAGATTGAATGTAAAAATATAATTTGATTGAATGTAAAAATATAATTGTCTATGGTAAGACTGAAGTCTTAAAATTTCACATATCGTTTAAACCATAAGTCTGTCGTTGGAGCAGCTTGTTTCAACAGTCACGGTTTGGTGCGAATACTATAATGATACAGACAACTGATATATCACAAATTAGACGACCCGTATGGCGCAATGGTTGCCATGCCGGACGGTCATGCCAAGAGTCCTGGGTTCGACTAACAGCGTTTTGAGTCAGTTTGAGTGTATGACATGACGTGTTCTTGTCTTTGAGTGTAGTGCATGGCACCCACGACACAGGGAGTCCTAAAATGGGGCTATGAGTGTGTAATGTTACTTATTAACAACACTAAAGACTTTTAGCCTATAAAAATATAATAGTGATGATGTATAGGAAGTTGTCTTTGCCACAGTTGACATATTCTTAAGCGATAGAGCTTAAGGGCGTGAAACATAAATATATAAACGCTACGCACTTATAGCCCCACAATAGGGTTCCCTCTGACCTAGGTACCATGGACAATACACAAAGACACGCACACCCAGACCGAGAACAAAATTTTAAACTCATCATTCAAACTTCAGCCTCGCTGGGAATCGAACCCACACGACCTCAGCAGTTGCATGCAGTTGTTTGCCTCCTCGTAAGGCAAGCAACTGCATTACTCTATACCACAATCCACCACGGGCCAAATTAAAATGAGATTCAACGAAGGACTGACTGTAAGTTAAACTGGAATTCCGACCTCATTCCATCAACTATCAGGCTGTATATCATTATAATTTATTATAGTGTAATTTGCAACAGAATCCGGCAGGTCTATGCCTAATTTACATGACAGAATTCATGAACAAAAGCTATCTTCGCGAACAATGTTACGCTGTAATTACAGTGTGGGATATAATCAAAACGGATCCCCGAACTGAAATCCAACTCATGACAGGTCTTGTCGGGAATGCTACCTTGTAATCGAGGGTGAATGGAGGGTTATATTACCTGGAGGACGATTATTAACCCTATGTGTAGTCCATAACCATAAATTGGATTATGAGGGAATTCTGTCTCAATGGTAACCAATGTCAACCTTGTAACTGGGGAAAAAGATAATCATAGTGCAAATTTCCCCAAAAATCATGTTATAATTAGAATAAATATCCTGGAATTTTAATGTTTGGTTTTATATCAGTTAACTTTATTTTAATTGAGTCACCAGGCCGTAAACATATAACCACATAACCTATATTAGGTACTTATTGGCAGAAGACTTAAGTAGCCAAGTTGGATCGTATCCGCCCTTTGCGTTAGGGAGGTATGTTTCTTTTTAATCGACTTGATAAAAAGGAGGAGGTTCTCAATTCCACCGTATTATTTAGTCAGCAGAGTTTACGTGAGCTAGTATTTTCAAACTTCACCCTCAACAGCGTCAACTCTACCAATTGCAAGGCCGTTTGTGTCTTCGACAACACACCGAAATCCTTTGTACTTCAAGTCAAGATAAATGACAAAGAAAGTTCCTCGCGAGTCTCGTACCGTTGATTCGATTTATTTAGAACTGAGAATTGCGCTGTCTGTGGCTTCCCTTATACTTTTAACATTTTTTCTTTCTTTCCATTATTTCGTATTTTTTTACCCGAATGTTTGTATGTATGCGTGTATACATGTTCTTTATTACTTCATATTATCTTCCAAATCGTTAAACGAATTTATATAATTAAAATATCTTTGGATTCGTCTTGATAACCTAAGTGTTTTTACATAAGTGAAATTAAAAAAACAAATATGGTGACTGTGAGATGCCACTGTTTGAAATGTCAAAAAATGAAAATAAATCTAATAATGCAATATGGGTATCAAATTAAAGAGCTCATCATAAGGATTTCAAAAATGTATATCATGATAGCTTTTTTGACAGCAGGCGGGTTTTTTTATCCTTTAATATTTATGGTGAGTTCTTTAATTTGATATCCATATTGCATTATTCGATTGATTTTTATTTTTAGATACTTCGACCGATCACCATTTTTTTTAATTTCAATTATCTAAAAACACTTGGGTTATCAAGACAAATCTAACGATGTCTTAATTATATAAATCCGTTCAGCGGTTTGGAAGATACGAGCTAATATAGAATATTATATTCACAAACATAATACACATATATTCACAAATATAACACGCGCGAAAAACTTAACCAGTCGGGTAAAAAAGTGTTTGACTAATTTTATTATAACAGTATTAGTTTTATACCTACTAGTATAATAGTTTTATATTAATGTCATTTCAAAAAAACAAACATTTGTTTCAAACTCCAGCCTTATTCCAACTAAATTCGATTTATCTACCTACAGCTGCGCTGAAGTCGCATTGCTAGCCAAGTCCAGGCTTATTGCTCTGACTGTGAATAACAAAAACATGTTTTGTGGTCCTCCTTTGTTGGTGGCTTTTGACTTCTTATTGTCTTTATGTAAATCAAATGGTATTCATTAACTCCTTTCATTCCATGGCAGACAGAGAGAGGGATATCAAAACAACAACAAAATGATGTTTTTACATGAAGTGCCTAAGAAACTGTTCAGTTAATCATTGCATACCATAACAAACTCAAACAATTGTAATACAAATATTTTTTTACCATTAGGTAAGTATGTGAAGTTAGGTAGTACTCCATTATTTTTTTAAGAAATCTGAATCTAAATCTAAATGATCCTGTAAATGATCCTGTGTGTTGGCTAATGATGATGTGTTTTTTAACATTCCACAAATACGAAGTCTAAGGCAAAAGCTTACAACAACAGCCAAAACCAAACCAAACTTATAAAAAAATGAATGAGATAAAGTACTTATCGTTTTATTTATATTTTACCATAGAATTTTAACGTTGTTGCTATGCTTATGGCGGAATAAATGTTTCTTTCTTTCTTTCTTACCTACTACCTGTTGATGTTGTTTTTTTATAAGATTATCCAAACTGAGCGCGCCGCGATTCAGACTTGTATTACAAAAAGTAAGAAAACCCGTCACATTTATAACTGAATCCCTGGTCCAAATCCTAGGATCTTTGAAAAGATGGATTAAGTACCCAAGAAAAGGATATTACTTAATAATAGGGATTACGTACCCTTCTAAAGCTTAAATCGTTATTAGAGCGACCACTGATACATACTCGTATGTGGGATTCTGTTCAATGTTAGCATTTTTTCTTTGGGTCAGTTTACATTTCATATGGTTGGATTATGCCAGTTTGCAAGTAGGGTAAAAATTGATATGACTTCTATTCATTGAGGCAGTAGGTGCAATGTAAACGTTTTTTAAGACTAGGGTATTAAGGGCATCGTACAAGTTTAAATCCAACCCAACTTTATTTATTTATTTATTTATTTATTTATTTATTTAACCATTATTGACCACAATAAAATATCACGGTACAAAATGGCGAGCTTAATGCTAAGTGCATTCTCTACCAGCTGACCATTGGCCAAAATAGAAATGCACGAAAGGCGGTTTGGGAAGGTAAGTTGATACACATAATATACATACATATTAATACGTACATAATAAAAATACACAAAATACATATATAAATACATATATTATACCTATAAATACATAAGTTCAGATATACCTACATAGATATACATAAATACATACATAACGTCAAAGAAAATGTCATTAGTTACGTTGATGACAAGCCTGTAGATGAGTCCTGAGGTTCTTTTTAAAAACAAGTTTACCAGCGGGTCTTCTGATTCTATCGGGAAGTAGGAACTTTCTCTGCTGTTGGTATAAACTAAACAACTAAACAACTACTAAACAACAGACGGATATATAAAAACATAGTAATATTATAAATGTGAGTTTGTGAGAACGAATGTTTGTTACACTTTCAGTCAAAAACATCACAACGGATTTTTATGAAATTTCTGAATTTCACAGGCAGACGCGAATCTATACTAATAATATAAAGCTGAAGAGTTTGTATGTTTTGTATCTAATAAAAGAATACAGTAGTAGGTAATAGGTATAATTCTTGACAAAAAATAACCGACTTCAAAATCTGGAATAACTTAAAAACTACTCGTCAGATCTCGCTCAAAATTAAGTGGGACTATATGACAAGCACCATCTTTCGATTGAAAAATGAATCATCAAAATCGGTTCATACAGTTGAAAGTTCTGAAGTAACAAACATAAGAAAATACAGTCCAATTGAATAACTCCTCCTTTTTTGAAGTCGGTTAATAAAGACCAATTAAACCAGTAATTTCCGTCTAATGCACTATGATGAAATATTCATGCAGTAAATTAAATTGGCAACTATCCAGCCGTCATCCACATGAAAGAAGCTCCTTTTAAAGTTTCTGAGCTCTATGCACTTTTCGTGTTAGATCGCTTCTTTCTGGATTTCTATAAATGCGGCAAACTTTTTTAGTTGAGTGCTGGAGCCAGCTAAACTGTTTGTGCTTAGTACGCATGAATTATTAGTCAGCTCTGTTTTAACGGTTGGCTTGGTGGCATTTTTCTCGACTCAGCAATAAACTTTGAACGGAGATGTTATTCAAATTATTTTGTTAGATACATTGACTTATTATTGCGGGAGAAAAAGGCCAGCGTACGCTCAAAACGTGGCACAGTATGGATACTGGACCAATGCTCGGTATCAGTGAAACTAAGTAATTAAAGCCCATTAGAGAATAACCTACTATTGTTAATATGTATTTATCCAAAAGTTACTTTCATTATTATGGTGATATTATTTGGTTAAGTTGTATCTAGAATCCCACCTTTTTAAAATTAATACACGCACATAGGTAAAATTTTATATGGAAAGTGCTTAAAGACTCAATAGTTATTTATTTAAGTATATCTTATATCTATATCTTTGACTATACCAATATCGGTATGACCAGTTCACGTAAAGTAACGTAATACCTGAGCTATTATGTAAAGATAAATACCAAACACAGAAATGAAAGCCAAAGAATTCGCAATCTTCCAGCTCGCTTTGCGGACATTATTATGGAAATTGCGCTCAAAGCGGTCATATTTCCACTATGGATCCACTCGCTTCAATAATGAGAGCAAGCCTTGCGGCTAAATGCAAGCCATTGGGTCACCCACTTCACGGACATGCGAAATTTGCATGCCCTAAAATTTCAGGGAACTGTTCAATTATCTGCATACAGACTACATACTCATACGTCCCTCCAGACTTCGGAAGCTCCTGGGACCGAATATAAAATGACTTTTTCTGGAAAAACCATGTATTACAATCTTTACTTGTCGACTTAATTGCTACTGATTTTTGTGTAGTCTGTTTATTCTTTATTATAAATATTTTTGGCAATTGATAAGAACCGTATTAAAATAAGCACTTGATGTAAATTATTTTTGAGATTTTTCCATTCTTTTGTACTTTACTAATATTTATCTTAAAATTTCATTGTTAATAGTATTAGATAGGACTATTCAACTTCTCTATTAGCTATTGTTTTTAGATAAGTTTAGATTTAAGGGTTAAAGAATAAGATTTCTAGTGAGCGCGTTCTCTACACTAGATCTTCAAATCATTTCTACAGGTAAATTTCGACAACGGTCATAAGTAACTTGATAATATTAAATGGATGGAAAAGATAGATACTGACCATTCTGACCCCTCTCCTTTTGTGACGAATATATGTATTTAAAAACTAGACGAATAGTTACATCTCCATCGATTCTATTCTAGAACAAAACTTTAGATTTAAAGAAACATCGGCGAAATCGAAAAATCCATTTGAACTTAGTCAAAGCTACAGGGGGCGATAAAAAGATTGTCTGTAAGTGTCTTTAAAACTAAAATCACACACGGAACTTTATCATCACAGTTTTAAACTACTTCCGAAGCGAAGCGGGCGAAGTGTCCCTCGGTGGAAGAATTTGAACGTCCGAGAGTTAAACATTCGATTGTGGACCGGATCGCTTTCGGATTATCTTTCTGGTTGGAATACAAGGAATACAAACTTAGGTATGTTCATTGTGTTACCTATTACAAATTACGTAGCTGAGAAATACAGTTAACTAAGTTATTATTGGTTTATGTTGTCACATATTTGTAATTAATAGTAGGTTTCAAGTGTTACATTGCGGAAATCCATTGTTAGTACTTAGTAGGTAAGTAGGAATACCTTGCAACAATCCGCACAATGTGGTTTAACATAATTAATGAGTGACTGTATAAAACTTATTTTATGCTCTCTAATGGAAATGGAATAATTAAAAAAGTGGAAGTAGCATGTAATGTGCCCAATTACAGTGGATTTCGGCTATAGCGATGATGACGGGACCATTATCATTTAGGTAGTCATATCCAGAAAAAAGCAGTCTTTTTGCTGCTTTTCTTTGCATATCCAGAAGTCGTAGCAAGCAAAGATGATGAGATGTATCGTTTTACGGCTTTTATTAATTTTCAAGGATTTTGATTCAAAGCATTCTAACATTTTAGCGGCTTTTCCACATCGTAAAGTAGATTGTTGAATTGGAAATTCTGTAGATATTCTTTGCACAAATCATCATTGATAACATTGTTTTCACTTTTTTCGTCTATGAATGTCGAACGTCGAATGTGCGTCTTTAAGCCATATAGGTACCTACTGAAAACCAGTTGAAAACCAGTCACCACACCCGAAGTCGGCGTTACATCCGAAGTCGCTATACCCACATGAATTTTGTACTAAATTCGAGAGACTATGAATTTAACTTTGTTGTATCAAAATGGTCGCTAAATCCAAGGTTAGGACCTGAAATTATGAGCGTCAATTTATTGTAGTACATGGGGTTAAAAATTCAGGCGTAAGTACGATTTATAATGTATCTGGCAGGCCAGCCTGTAAGCTAACCCGATAAACATAAATAAATTGTCCAAGTGGTATTTTTTTCAATTTTTACTTTAAATAAACAGAAATAAAGTATAAAATGCAGTGGTTTCAGATATCGAACATTTAGGTTGTATTTGCAAGCTCGCGGCGAAATTGTGACGTGCATTTGTTTGCCACTGCAACCGCAACATGGCGAATTCGCTAACGAACTTATTATTCGTTCGCTATTCGATCGTACGAATGCCAATCCTGTCTGGTCTGGACAATGACTGAACTTTATTTATGCAAACTGCTGAATCCATTCGAAGGCAGAAATACTTAGGTAACTTATTGTTGAATAAACGAGATATCTGGATTAATGTTAGAAGACTGAAAAACTAATAATAACAATAATAAAATAGTATAGGTGATTTTAGTCAGGTATTTAATGTACATATGTGGTAATTAGGTACAACATTAAAAATAGCTACGAAATTACGAATACTTAGAATATTATCTATCTACGACTCTGCCGGAAATATTTTAATGTTAATGGAAAAAAACCCCTAACATATTAATAAAGTAATAAAGAAAAGAATACTTACATGCCGTGAATATCAAAATTATTTTTAAATCTTAAAGGTTTAATAATTTTTGATAATTGTTATTGTAGAAAATAGCGACATCTATGCTTTGTATAACGAACTAATTTCAGAAGCACCTTTTTGTGTTTGTCTTGGTGCCTTTCTCCCTAGATAGAAGCACTTGCCTAGTGATCGATGAAATTTAAAATATTTTCTGGTTTAATATGTGCAACTCGCAAGTAATTAGCTATAATAAATTTAAAAGCTTTAGATGTTTTTGTAGCAGTCAAGTGCATTTTTTTAGCGTAAAGGAGTGGTTAAAAATAATCCCAATTTATCATGTAAATGAAAACAAACTGTATGTTTAACTAAATAAGAGCGCACGTAGGTACAGCGTAATTCAAAATAACAATGATAGGTAAAAATAGAAAACATCGGCAATCCGCATTTTTGCAACATTGTACTTATATTTTTCAAGGGGCATGCGGTTAATCACACAACGACGTAGACAAGAAATAGTTAATAGTATCCTTACCTAAATAATTTTTCTTGTCAATAAGTTTTATTTTTGGGGAAATATTTATTAAATAATTAATTAAGTATGGGTAAATCCGTTCCTATTACCTACCTGCTACCTGCGCTATTGTTTATGTATTATGATTATGTTAACACTGACTACATTGAAGGATTAATTTGTTTCTGTATTACTTTTATTTTTTATATTTTATACCTTTTTTAATACCTACTTATTTTTAAATTATTGTAAGCAATATTTATTAAATAATTATCGTTAGCGTCGGACAAAACAAAACATTAAAGCTCGACTAATATTTATTCGATTCAATATTAACCGAATTCGATTAAAATCGAAATATTATGTAACTATAACATTAACAACATTATTTTTATGTCATTAATAATTCAAAATCATTATCTAATACCCACTTTAAACATAAAAAAATACATAGAAAAAAGATAATAATGAAATTAAAATTATGTTTACTTTTAGGTATGTAGGCATAAATAAACTTCCTAAACATTATATTTTATTGTCTTTTATTAAGGTCATAACACTAATAAAATTATAGTTTAGATCAGATGCATAACTAAAATTTGTAAAATTACTTATTAAAAATGTTATGTGGTAAGTGTGGCAACTTCCTTTTTATTTATTGATTAATTATATTATTACTAGGAAATCGCCCTCGCTTCGCTTCGGAAAAAATAGTAAAAAAAAATATAGCCTATGTCACCTGGGAAAAGTGTAGCTTCCCAACAGTGAAAGAATTTTTCAAATCGGTTCGGTAGTTTTGGAGCCAATGCAAACAATCAAATCTTTCCTCTTTATAATATTAGTATAGATAACGGCAATAATTGCGACTAATAACTTCGTAAGCTATTCGCTATTCGATATTAAGTTGTAGTTTTTCCGCGATTGAGACAACCCTATTCAACCAAGTTCCGATTTCCGAAGTTAACGCACCACACTACCCGGCGGTCGCTCGCTTCTCGGTTGATCATGAGCAGAGTGCGTGGTCAACTAAAATAGATTTTGTAATATTTTTATAATTTGTGACGTGAATAACAGGGCAAAAGAACTTTACATACCCAGTTCGATATTATAGATTTAATTAACAAAAATAGTACATTGCAGAAAAACACTGTAATGTTTAAATCTTTGTTCGATTCTCTGATCACTCCGGCCATCTGTCAAGAGGTGGGTAAGTTTTTAATTTTTGCCACGGCTTTTACTTATTAAAACATCCGCTTAATTTCACGTTAATCATTTATCAGTCGTCGGTAAACTGTATGCGGAATTTTGGTTTATTTTTATGTCGCGAGCGCCCTTGAATAATCTGCCCTTGAAAATTGGTTGAACTGATGCGGTGTTCTGGTATGCAGATAAAAAGCAAGATAAACACCCTGTTATTATCTTAATATTGATGATGTACACTTCACAATATATTTACACGTCTAAGTATTCTGGAACGTCTCTTAAATTGTTAGATAACCGACCAACCTAACCTTTTTGACCTTACAGCGTAACCACGAACCAACAATATTTTTGGTGTTAAACCTACCACATGCAGTTGGCATCTTATGTTTTATTATGTTATAGTAAACATTCCTTGACTCACCTGAATTTTAAATATGGGGACCCTTTTTCATATCCCTGTTTTTGAGCATGTAATATTCCAGTCTTGTTGAATGATGAAAGCAAAGGCCCAGCGTGATACGTATATTAGTTTACCACACAAGATAATTCTTATCTGTTACGTCAACATTTTCAATATCAATTCAGTCCAATTTGTGTCTTCGGCAAACGACAATGCCTTTGCAACGGGTAACTAAATATTTTTACTGTTAACAAGCGAGCACATAGGTTGTGTACAACTTGCCTTTTGAGTTGACATGTGCAATTGTGTGACTAAATAGTGTTAAAGTGATTAATAATAAGTAGTTCATATTCTTGAACTGGTTCTTAATTTTGTGTAAACTAGTTAATTAACGACACCCATACTCATTTGTGATTTAAATTGTTTGTCAAAACTGGTTTCGTGATTTAAAATTCATGTTGTTGATAGCAAGAATTTTTATGCATTATGAAATAATTGTGTCTAGTGGATATGCTTGTTCTATCGAGACATATCCGTTGTTTATAGTGTCATTCACTGCTGATAGCGTATTGTGACTGTTTAATTTTTTTATTAATTTGCCTCTGCTATGCATTTCATTCATTGGCTTTTTCCAATAGACTTCAGAATTGTGTTCAATGTTTGAACAGAAAGTATGATGTAAAGTAATTTATCTGTGCACATAACACATCACACTTATCAAAACTAATGATACCATAATAATTAATTATGTAACAATTAGTCTATGGTGTGTTGCAAATTATATTGCTATTATCAATGTTAGTTAAGTCACCTACATGCTTTTTATTCTAATAGATGTAAATTAGGTATGTGTTTTGCCTAGTCATTTATATCTTTATCTAATCCATTGTTTTTTAGTATATCCTCCATGTTTAAGATTCCACTGAAGAAATATAATAAGATAATGGAGGCATGCTATAGGTATTAATTTATGTTATGTGGAAGTTCCATAATAATTAAATGGCATAGAATAATTTCTTTAATGTAAAATTCATAAGAAAAGGAATAAAAAATAAGTGTTTCTTTTTATCGAAGAAAATGATAAAGTTATTATATTTATAGTGGTTTGCACTTGCTAAAGTAAGATAGCTATATATAAGATAGCTACAACCTTTTATGCTTTTTCTTACTTTATACCATGAGGGAATTAGTCAACAAATTCTAAAGAGATATTCATACTGACATTACTTAATATTGGTCTCAATACTGCTTGTTATTATTATCTACAAACTTGTTTATGGTATCAATCGAGGTTAATTAACATTGTTTTTGTAATATTCCTAGTTTAGGGTTTATTTCGGGATATAAATAGGAAAGCGTATTTAACTTTTCAGCTTTAATAATAGAATGACAATGCGGTTGACATATTGCAAATACATTTCCTTCTTCCTTCTATATGGCCATATACTACAATCCCTCACACTAAATTTCTACAAAATTATAAACAAAACTAAGCTACTAAAATAAATCAATTATAAACAAAACTAAGCTGCTAAATAATTCATTCCACTGTTCCCACTCGTATTATATACAATAAAATTAATCTTTATAACGTGGAGGTTTAAATACGCGACATCTTCGTATTGGACGAGATTGAGTCGATACAGGGGTGACAGACTGTGGATGCGAGGATTCCGTCTGAGTCTGATCATTTGAAGGAGTAGAGAATTGCTCGCCATCTATGTCTCCTCCTGCCAAACCCCTGGCTGGTGACCCATCCGGCTCGCACGCCGTCGACGTTCCCGCAGACGGCTCCGACTGGTTTTTAGTGTCAGCTGGACACACAATAAGACTTTTGATCCTGCGTTTAAGTTGGTCGACGTGTCGATGAATTTGGTTACCGTTCGGATCCGATATTTTATAATCGGTCGTCCCCAAAGACTCTACTACCTTCCCAGGAAGCCATTTCTCAGCTTTAGAATACTGTCGATACCAAACGTTTTCCCCTATTTGGAAATCTCTATTTGATCCTCCCGCAGCGTCAACCTGACGCTGTTGGCTTTTTACTACTTTAGACATTATGTCTGGTTTTAAGATATCCAAATGTGTACGCATTCGTCTACCCATTAATAACATAGCTGGACTTTCTCCGGTTGAACAATGTTCGGTATTCCTATAATATAGTAAAAACTTATTAATTGCACGATGAATATTCGATTTTTCAATACAGTGGACCCCCGGTAATCCGGCCCCTGTCTAATCCGGCACCCCCTGTAATCCGACATGGTCTAATTATTTATTATTGAATATTTTTTTGACAATCTTCGCTAATGCATGATTGAACAAGTTATAACTTGTACGCATTACCACTATTGTACTCGACACGTAGGGTATTGTTTTGATTCTGATTGCTTAGTTTGAATTTGACTAATTACGTCACGTTAATGACGTTAATTTTATAATAAAACTATTGTGTTGTTTAATTTACTAAATTTGACATACTTATTGAAGTATGATTTGTACTTCAGAGTACATTATAACTTATAGAATCTTATCATTGGATCTGTAATTTGTCGGATTACAAGGTACTCTTTTGTAAAAAATTCCGGACTATAGGGGGTCTTAGGCAGTACTCTATAATCCGACAAATTCGATAGTCCGACACTGCCCTGCAAAATGTTTGTCGGATTACCGGGGGTTCACTGTAGTTGCCTTCCTAATAACGTTTTTGATAATTTTTACTGCATTTTCTGCTGCCCCGTTAGAAGCAGGATGGTAAGGAGCCGTAGAAATATGTTCCACCCCGTCAGCTGATAAAAAGGTTTGAAATTCCCTACTTGAGAATGGCGGTCCATTATCGCTAACAACCTGCTTAGGTATTCCCCACCTAGCCCATAATTCACCTAATCTTTCTATCGTAGGACCTGCAGCCGTACTAGGAACCTGAAAAACCTCTAACCATTTGGACATTGCATCGACTATTATCAAGAATGTCCTGCCATTAATTGGGCCCAGAAAGTCCACGTGAATTCTAGTGAAAGGCTTAACCGGATATGGCCAGCTGCGTGGTGTGTGACGCGGCGGCATGTCGGCCACCGCTGCGCACACAGCACACGCTCGGCACTGCGCTTCAACCGCCTCGTCGATGCCAGGCCACCAGACGTAACTCCGAGCTAAAGCCTTTGTTTTCGTTATGCCCATGTGCGGCTCGTGCAGGATCGTCAAAACCTTGTTTTGACATCCTCCCGGTACAACCACCCTGTGGCCCCACATGACACAACCCAACTCCTCATATAATTCCGACTTCCTATTAAAAAATGGTTTCAAGCCCTCTATGTCATATTTCTCCGGCCAAACGCCTCGAATAAAACTAAGCACCCTTACTAATAGCGGATCCTTAATCGTTTGTTTTTTTATCTCATTATAATCCAGTAGTAAAGCATCTTGTGCAAAGTGCAAATAAGTTTGTTCCGGTATCGTCTCATAACTATTACTACAACTTCCGGTATTAATGGGCATTCTTGATAAACTGTCAGCACAGTTATCTTTAGTGTTGACATATTCGATGTCGTAGTCATAAGCCGACAAGATAATAGCCCATCTCTGCATTCTACTGGCCGTCATAGTAGGTATACCCGTATTCGGACCAAAGATTGACACAAGAGGCTTATGATCCGTACGTAAAATAAAATGACGCCCGTATAGGTATTGGTGAAATTTTTTCACACAGAATATTATCGCCAAAGCCTCTCGATGAATCTGTGAATAGTTAGTTTCCGCACTGTTGAGAGTGCGCGACGCAAACGCAACCGGCCGCTCGCCACCGCCCGGTGCCTCCTGAGTCAGCACGGCGCCCACCCCGCGCGCACTGGCGTCGCAAGTCACTATCAACCGCTTCCCCGGGTCGTAGTGAGCTAACACACTTGCACCTGACAGTAACTTTTTAACTTGTTCAAAGGTCCTATCGCACTCAGAACTCCAATTCCAATCCACCCCTTTACGTAACAAGTCGTATAAAGGTGATAAGACTGCACTTAAATTCCTAATAAATTTACCGAAAAAATTTACCGTTCCTAAAAATGATCTCAACTCCGAAACATTCATCGGTTGTTTCATTTTTATAATTGCATCCACCTTCGACATATCCGGCTTAATACCGTCCTTAGATACTACGTACCCAAGATATCGGACCTCGGAAGCTAAAAATACGCATTTACTTTTCTTTAATTTGAGACCGTGCGCCAGCAACCGTTGGAACACAGACTCTAGTGCCTGCATATGCTCCATTTTTGATTTGCCGCATATGATTACATCATCCAAAAATACTTGAACATTAGGAATATTTACTAGTAAGTTTGTCATAATACGCTGGAATATACCCACACTTGATGACAACCCGAACACTAAACGATTATATCTAAATAGCCCTCGGTGTGTATTTATTACTGTGTAACGTTTGGTATCGTCGAGTTCAATCTGATTATAAGCTTGTGACAAGTCTAGTTTACTAAAATACCTACTCCCGTTTAAATTAACTAAAATCTCTTCTATTTTAGGAAGAGGGTAACGATCGACCAACAAATACGGGTTCAAAGTTGCTTTATAATCAGCACAAATTCTTAGCGAGCCATCCGGCTTGTTAATCGGTACCAGTGGAGAGGCCCAGTCGGAGCAATCGACGGGTTCGATGACGCCGTCCCGCAGCATGGCGTCCAGCTCCGCGTCAACACGGTCGCGCAGCGCGTACGGTAGCGGCCGCGCGCGGTGAAACACCGGCGTCGCACCCTCTCTCACCCGGAGTGTCGCGCGTCCTCCCGTGTACCGACCCAATCCGCCCTCAAACAGCACCTTATATCTGGATAACAAATTAAAAATTTCATCATCTAAGCTAACTGCCTTCTCTACAAAATTACAACAAACTTTTGGAATATCTATCGCTAGTTCCGCTAACCACTGCCTTCCTAGCAAGGAAGTTGTGCCCCCCTCAATAATAAATAATTCTAATTGCTTTTGGCAATTGCCATACGAAACGGTCGGTGTAATAATTCCGAGTGGTTTGATCTTTGAGCCATCATAAAAGTTTAGAACCGTGTTATCCTTTATTATGTCTAAATGTTTAAAATATTGGTCGTATGTAGCTTTGCTTACACAAGAAATTGCCGTACCCGTATCAATTTCCATTTTAACGGTGACGTTGTCTATGTTTATCGGCAAACTCACCGCTCGGTAGTTATTTAGACATAACTGGTGAAAGTCCTCCTCGATGTCACCGCCGCACTCCACACTTGCATTGCAATCGGCACTACCAAAATTAAGACCTCCGCGCCGCTGGCGCTGTGCCGCTGCTGCCGCTGCCGCCGCAGCTCCTCCACGCCGGGCGCCCGCCCGCGTCGCCCCAACCGAGGCTGTAGAAACACCCGCCTCCTTGCATACTCGCCGCAAATGGCCTGTTTTCTTACACTTGCTGCACACGTATTTGCGAAATCTGCACTTTGCAAAATCATGGTTTCCCGCTCCGCAAGCATAGCACCTGATTCTATTATCGCCGTTGGGCAATCCATGCTGCACATTATTACACGATGGTAAAATAGCGTGTAATTCATTTGCCCCGACTATATTTGCTGATAGCTTCGCCGGTTCCACCACAGCCGCGTCCCGCTCCGCAGCTTCTAACGTCGTTGCAAGCTTGACGGCTTCGCTGAATGTAACCGAATCGTTTTCAGCAAACAAGCGCTGCCGTATAATATCGCTATAAAGCCCACAAATAAATTGATCTCTCATATCCTCATTTAAATTTGCCCCAAACTTACAAAATTTTGACAGCCGTTTCAATTCCGCTACGTACGTCGAAATGCTTTCGCCCATCTTTTGCCGCCTTTGTCTAAACCGGTATCGCTCTGCCAAGGCAGACGGAACCGGTTGTAAATGTTGGCTCATTAGCTCATCTGCCTTTTTAAACGTTAGGTCCGCCGGTTTAGTGGGACTGGCCAAGTTTCCTAAAAGTTCATATGCCTCGTCCCCCATGGTGGCAATTAAAGTGGGTAATTTCATTACTTCCTCCACTTTATTTACCTTAAAATACATGTTAAGGCGGTCGATGTATGATGACCATCTTCCCGTCAACACATTAAACTCATTCAATTTTCCGATCGACATTATTATTGATCAATATGAATACGTACGTGAGTTTTTCTTTTATTTTTATCTCGTCGCCACTGTAATATTCCTAGTTTAGGGTTTATTTCGGGATATAAATAGGAAAGCGTATTTAACTTTTCAGCTTTAATAATAGAATGACAATGCGGTTGACATATTGCAAATACATTTCCTTCTTCCTTCTATATGGCCATATACTACAGTTTTGAACTACACATGCATGGTGACAGAGTTATTTAGCTGCCAGACTGGATATAATCCTCTACCACCCTTTCCAAAGTTGACTGTGAAATATTTACATTCTTCAGTCATGTCACAGAGCCAAAAATTATGCAGGTCCCTACTTCCTTTGGCCAGTAACCCATCAGGAATCCCTTAGTGTTCACTAACTAGTACTCAATATGAAGCATACACATCAAATATTCCATCTCACTCCAATCTACACAGGACCTTCAAAAATGGAACAATAAATCTAGACTTGCAATGGCAATGTCAAGAGGGAAAACCTTAATCCATATTGATTATTGCACTACAGAATGCATAACACAAATAGATAATTAAATGCTTACACATATTTGTAAGGCTGTTTTTTTTTTTATGAAATAAGTTAATGCTTGTTTCGTACATTGAATTGACATACAGATTTTAGAAATGGAACAAGAGCAGCTAAGACCCAAGAAAGTCTGTTAGACCCCAGACTAATACAGGATTATCATAAATGATGTAATAAAATATCCTACAAGGATATGCCATTGAAACCAAAATCTAAAATCGTACAAGGATATGCCATTGATTACAGGATTTTGGTTTCAGCCCTTAAAATGGGCTACTACAGAGGCTCATCTCATAAATGAGGGGAAGAATCAGACGGGGTTAAGATAGATTACATGCAGATTACTATAATATTACTGTAATATGGGTATTGTTATTATAGGTTTTACATTTGTATTTTATAACCCATTGTGTTTCGACCCAGTTGAATTGAATGTGGTCACAGATAAAACTTATTTTATCCATTTGTAATTTATTTTTGTATATTTATTCTAATATTTTTTCACAGGGGGCAGGTTATTTAAAACGGGCCGACACAGACCGTCTTCATGAGATATTTCTGCAGTACGCCACAGTAGAAAAAAATGGAGAAAAACTCATCACAAGTGAGGATTTTGTCAGGAAGTACCTTGGATTGTTTGACGAAGGTAAGAATTGAATTTTCATAACATATAATTAATTATTTTTGGGATCCAATAAATTGCGCCTTTAGAGGCTGTGATGTGGGATTTTTTTCT
Source organism: Thymelicus lineola (assembly GCA_963932265.1). Lineage (NCBI taxonomy): Eukaryota > Metazoa > Arthropoda > Insecta > Lepidoptera > Hesperiidae > Thymelicus > Thymelicus lineola. The sequence goes on along the minus strand of OZ010688.1, from coordinate 2,534,761 downwards.
CTTGACTTATTTACTAGATGTAGTATAGGTATTCTGATTTCCAAGATTAAAAAATTTCAAACATTTTGGATTGACTTGCATTACTTACTACCTATATAACTAGTTAGGGGAGGCCTATATCCAGCAGTGGACCTCCAAGGGCTGATGGATGGGTGGATGGATATACTTAGATTGCTAATTGTCATAATATACCTACTTAAGATGGCAAGTTACAGACAGATGAATTGGTAATTTGCGGTTACACGTGACCATAGCTAATAAGTAACTACTTATTATATTTAGTACCTATATCCTACAATGTTATAAAAAATAACGGTATATTTTCACGAAATGTGTCATAATTATAGTGTCACGTTATTGTTATGCGTGCTAGGCGATTACGCATGTCGAGATAAAGTTTATCAAATTACTTAATAGACAATTTATTATATAATCTATTACCTACTACTATCTAACTCCATTATAAAGTAAGGAATCAAAGTTTGTAGCTATTAGAAAATAAATACAAAAACGTTTTATTTGTACACCAAAATGAGATATAGAGAGAAATTCTTAAAACCGTCTAGGCCAGTGGTACTCAACCTTTTCTATTCATAAGGGCCACAAACTCGTGTTAGCTATGGTGTCGCGGGCCGCAAGAAAAAAAATGGGTAAAAATTCTAGGTTTTCGCAATTGTTACAATTGATTTAAACAACGCGTTCATATTTTAACATTTTTTGTCATTTCCTGACGTTTCAATTACGTTGCAGCGTCACGGACACAACACAATGACAAGCCCTGCGGATGCTAGGCGAGTAAAGAATAGACAAATCAACTTTTAGCGAATTCAGAAACTTTTAGCAATTCAACTTTAATATTTTGGGATTTAACATTTTGCGAATTCAACGCGATAAAAATTCAACATTTTGCAAAATCAATATTGTCGTCCTAAAGGTTTCCGAAATAACTAAAATAACGTGTTGCCGTGATACAATGAGACGTCTGCTGAAAATTTAAAAATAAATGAATAAATTGCCTTATATTACGGCAAATTACCGTATCAATAATAGCACTGCACACCCGGTGCGGTATTGTATAGGATTTATTTATTCAGCGCGCTCTCAACAATTTCTAATTGCCACAAAATTCATAATGGTTTAAAATAATGTAACACTAGATAAGCCCGGATATGCCTGGCGGGCCGCATACAAATGCCCGGCGGGCCGCAGGTTGTTCGCAGGTTAGAGTACAGAAAAAAAAGAAGAAATTACAAAGAGACCACATAATACATAATAGACGAGACGCAGAGGTATACGAAAAAAAGAATAAAAGAAATAAGGTCGTAACAAGCCTACAATAAACTAGTATGTATTACGGTAATAAGTTAATGTGAAGAACTCCTAGGCAACATGATAATTAAGTATAATATTAGATACGTTCGAATGACATTGGTAAAGTAGATATCATATGCTTATCTGAAACTTTCATAAAATCAGGCAGAGAATCAAACTTAAGGTTAAATAATTATAGCTTAGGTGCCTATTTCTCTCGGCCCAATGAGTCTAGAGGAGGGACAGGGATCTTAATTAAAAAAGGGCTAAATTTTAAACCCTTAAATATTGTAAACCCAGTAACAATACACTTTGAATGTTGTGCGTTGGAAATCATTTGCTACAACTTGATTGTGATATGCATTTATCGAAGCCCCTTATCGAAGCCGGATATCTTCTTGAACGAATTACAAATCTTACTGGACAAACTTATCAACAACAAAAAATACAAGAAATCAATAATATTATGTGGTGACTGGAATATTGACCCCCTGAAAGATAATAAATATTCTAATGAATTATCAACAATTTTACTAAACTATAACTTAAAGAATCATATAACGACTTATACGAGGAAACAATCTTGTCTAGATCTGATAGTAAGCAATGTTCACAACGCGGACTCAAAAATACATATCTTAGGCCTATCGGATCATGAAACAGCCCAATCTCTTACCATACAAATTAATAAAAAAAAATCATTTAAAAAAACGACTTTCTGGTTTGAAAAGAAATTAGACTATAGTGATGAAAATAAAACGAAATTCAAATCGGCAATTGGAGCATTATCTTTCGAAGAGGTACTTACAGAAAATAATGCAAATGAATCTTTTAATTGTTTTCACGACTGTCTTACTTTATTTTACAACCTTTGTTTTCCTTCTATCTCAGTAAAAATTGTAAATAAACCAACTAAAACTAAATGGATTTCAAAAGGTCTAAAAAAATGTTGTGTCAGAAAAAGGAAACTGTACCTAACCTATCATCTATCTAACTCTAATAAAAAGTGGAACAAAAATAGATACCTTAACTATTCACAAATTCTCAAAAAATGTATACTAAAAGCCCAACTAATAGAAAATAAAAAATATTTAAAACGCTCTAAAAACACTGCAAAGGCAGCGTGGCATATAATTAAAAACGAAATCCATGATCATCAGACTGGACAGGAGATTACTGAAATAAATATTAAAGACAAACAAATCAAGGACCCATCAGAAATGTGTAAAACTTTTAATGAATACTTTATAAATATAGGTAGCCAGGTTAATAATGTATCTATAACTAATACACGCAGGGATAATTTGACAAATATAGGAAACACTATTTTTCTAACTCCAACTGACGAAACAGAAGTATATAATATTATTATGTCCCTAAATAACACAAAATCAACAGGATATGACTTAATAAGCGTAAGCATATTAAAATTAATAGCAGTATACATAAGTCGACCTTTGAGCTACATTATAAACCAATCATTTTTACAAGGCATCTTCCCGGAGAAACTTAAGATGTCCATTGTTAAGCCCATATATAAAAAAGGTAATCATAAGGATATTAATAACTATAGACCAATCACTCTAATACCTATACTTTCAAAAATTATGGAAAAGGCAATGTATACCAGGCTGTATGATTTCATAATAAAAGCAAGAGTCTTAAGCGATGAACAGTACGGTTTCATAAAAAATAAATCAACCACACTTGCATGTTTCTCCTTAGTAAAATATATTACAGAAAGTTTGAATGATGGTGTACCTATCGCAGTAATGTTTCTTGACATGAGCAAAGCATTTGACTTGGTTAGCCATCTCAAACTCCTAAATAAATTATACAGCTACGGCATAAGAGGTGTATGCTTGGATTGGTTAACAAAATACTTAACAAATAGAAAACAATGTGTTGAAATATCTAAGATAGTTAACAAACAAAAATATATATATCACTCTGAATATAGATGCAATAATACTGGAGTTCCCCAAGGAAGCATTTTAGGACCTTTGTTGTTCATTTTATATATAAACGATTTTCCTAACTATATTGACGAAAAATGTATTTTATTTGCAGACGATACAACATTAATGATAAAATGTACTGACGAAAAAAATTACAGCGACAAAATTAAATTGACATTAAATAATACTATATCTTGGCTCACTGACAATAATTTAAAAATCAATATTAACAAAACTAAAATTATACAATTTCAATATATAAATAGTAAAACACCTAAAATTGACATATCGTCGCTTAGGTAACAATACCGCGTAAGTCGAAAATTGGTTAATTGACGTTTTATACTTCATTGGATAGATTTTGTCGGCGTGCATCGAATGATGTCAGAAAATTTTTAAAATTATCCAACCCCAGCACGTTATTCAAATAGTTCTGGCACCGCGCAAACTGTTTGTTGTGTCACAACCGCGTAAGTCGTCAGTCCGCCATACTATCTTACGTTGGTGTGTGACCGCGCAGCAATTTTATTGTTTTTTGTGTATATAATACGGTTTTATCAGATAATTAGACACTTGTGATGCACCAAAAAGGTAAGCAAACTCGATTATTCATTAAGTTTTAGTATAGTAGAGTGTATTTACTGTTATTTTAGGGATATTTTATACTTCAATACATCGGCGGTTTTTCATTGTAATGTTCATTGACTTAGGCGGTATTGTAAACTATTTTATTTAGACTTACGCTGTATTCCGTAAGCATTTTAATGGGACTTGAGCGGTATTAAAGGGACTTTAGGTGTATAGTTTTTATTATATCTTATAAATAACTTACTTTTTATAAGTAAAAAGGCATAATTATTAATTAATAATGATCTTTTACTCATTACCAAACGAATTTATATGTATAAATTTACATTTTTTCAAGTAAATATAATATTAGGTATTTTTTCAGCTTATGAAAATGACCGAGCACCTTGATGATAGCGCTTGCATCATGAATGAAGAGGAGAAAGACGTGGAGACTCAAGTTAAAGTCACGACTTTACTTGATTTAAAAAAAAGGCGGGAAGCGTTGCTGGCACAAAAAATGATTCTCTTAAAAAGGAAAAATAGCGAAAAGCTGGGACAGGTAACAATAAATAAACATAATAAACTTTACCCCAAATCAATTGATTATCTTTCTGATTCAACTGAAGAAACTATTATGAAGGACTTACATCAAGCAGTTGGTAGTATCAATGTTGAAACTGCCAGCTTTGATGACGAAAAAATTGCACAAGCTGATACAATTACATTCACCGGCAAGGGTATATTTTTTCAAGATAAAGTAGAAATTAACGAAATAATGGAGAAGGAGGCAGTTATACAAGGAGTTTAAAAGAAAATGTGAATTGGAATCTGTAGAATGTCTTAGTCGCAGGATTTTTGATAACATCTTTTTAAAGCTTAATTTAAGCCTCTATCACCCGAAAAAAGACCGGTGTGATGTATGCTGTGGTCATGAAGCAGGTAATATTACTGACGCAGAAATAGCACTACATAGAGAAAGAAAAGAAAACGCTAGAAAGGAAAAAGAGAGAGATAAAGATTTAGCCAAAGAAGGAAAATATCATGTATTTACGCAAGATGTTCAAGCTGTTAAATTAGCTCCTAATCTTCAGGCAAGTGCTATATACTACAAGACTAAACTGTGCGTACATAACTTTACGATGTATAATTTGTCTACTCACGAGGCTGCATGTTACTGGTTTGATGAATCTAATGCTTCACTGGAAGCTTCTGTTTTTGTATCTTGTATAGTTGATCAATTGCAAAGTATATTAAGTAGGAAATTGTTACCTATAATACTATTTTCCGATGGTTGCTGTGCACAGAATCGAAATGTTATCTTGAGTATTGCCCTTTTACGTTTAGCGATAGAAAAGCAAGTTGTAATAACACAAAAATATCTTGAAAAAGGGCATACTCAGATGGAATGTGATTCTGTGCATAGTGCCATCGAATGTAAAGTAAAAGGAAGAGAAATCTACTAACCTTCTCAGTGTGCAAATATAACAAAGTCAGCTAGAACTAAGCCAATGACATACGACAGTCTTTATCTAGATTATAATTTTTTTACTGATTTTAGAAATACATTAATTTACAAAACAATTCGGCCGGCAAAAAAACTAATGATCCCACTGTGACTGATTTAAAGGTTTTAGCTTACAAACCAGATGGTACGATTTGGTATAAATTAAATTTTGATGATTTTTTGCAACTCTTGCCTCAAAGGCCAATAAAATTGAGCAATGATGTGACGCCCTTAAGCGTTCTGCCTAAATTGTATGATGCGAAACTACCAATTTCCCAGCGAAAATACAAAGATCTGCAAGATTTAAAAGCGGTGTTACATCTAACTGCCATAAATTTTACGATGAATTACCATTTAAAGATTGATTTACATTGATAAATGATTAAGACTGATAAATAATTAATAACAATAAAATTGTGATGATTAGAAACAGAATTAATTATAATATAATAATTTCTTTAAGTTTTTAGTACCTATGTAAACATTGTTATTGTAACGTGTTTTTCATGAGTCTTGACTCTTGATTTTGATAGAAACTATATTTTTGATGTTTTTCTATAGTTTTTCTTGAAAGGTTTAGTATTTTTGTTGAAATAGTTTTAATATGTTTACTATTTTATATGCTATAGAAGCTGGATTACTACCAAAACTACTTACTTTAGGTAATGTGATATTACACCATAATCATTCTAATGACACTACTTAACACCTTGAAATAATTTTTTACAGTGCGTAAGTACTATATTTTGTTGAAACTGAATAACATATAAGGTAAAAGCATTGTAATATTTTTTAATATTTTTCCTAATAGCATTATGCAAGCATTGAAAAATATTTTTGTTACCTAATTGTAATAAATAAAAAGTTAAAATACCGCAGAAGTCTTTAATTTGTTGAACTAATACCGCTTAAGTCAATTTCATACTTATACACTATTAAAAACACATATTTTTACTTATAACATCATAATTGATCCTATTATATACCTATCTATGTATTTAGTACACATGTTTGAAGTATTTAAAAGATATAAATCAGTTTTTTGTCTCTCCTGAAAACTTGTCAAATTTAACTTCCGCGGTATTGTTACCTAAGCGACGATATCAGTAAATAATTATCAAATAGAAAATGTTGACACAACATTATTTTTGGGTATTCATATAGATAAATATTTAAAATGGGACGTGCACATTAATAAAATTATAAATAAACTGGATAAATTCATCTTTGTGCTAAAACGCCTCCGGCAAACAGTGTCCATGGAAGCGGCTCTGACAGCATATCACGGCTACATTGCATCAGTCCTACGGTATGGCCTAGTGCTTTGGGGTAATAGAAGGACAATAGATAAAGGCCTTAAATTTCAAAAACGTTGTATCAGATCTATTTGTGGTTTGGGTCCACTAGACAGCTGTAGACAACATTTTAAAGATCTCGAAATATTGCCCCTACCCTGTATGTACATATACGAAATATGTCTGTTAGTGTCGAGAAATAGACAGTTATTTAAAACATATAGCGAAGTTGGTCTTAATAGATGTAGGCATAAAGATAAATTATGGCTACCAAAACAAAGACTTACACAATTTAAACAAAACGCATATTGTATGGCTGTTCGTGTATTTAATCATTTACCTGACAGATATTGTAAACTCACAATCAAAAACTTTAAAAAAGAATTACTCAATATGTTGCTAAATAAACAATATTATGACTTAAGAGATTATTTTAATGACAAGTTTTTATAAGGGATTTAGCTGAATTTCATGATTTATTATTTTTATGGACATGCAAGTTGTTAGATTATAATATCATTATTTTATAATACTTAGTTAAAACCAATGATGTTTATTAGAGATACGTTATGCCCTTATAAATCAAAAGAAAAATCTGTTCCGAAAACGGTACACCAATCAGCGCTTGTTAAATTATGTAAAAGGGATAGCATTACTAAAACCATAATAGTGAAAAAGACAGCTAGTGTTTGTCGCTCGCGTCACAAGTACCTTACGTTCGGCTGGCGCTAAGCTGGCGCGCTGTCATGCCGCCATACTTATTTTGTTAGAGAATTATTGAAATGAAATAAAATGCAATAAATCATGATTCCTTACTTGTGGTATGTTATTCCATGAATTTTATTTTTTTTACGTAAGTAATTAATGCATTTACGCATAACACATGAAGGCATTTTAACGCTGTATGTCAAATCTCCAGCACTTCTGACAAAAATAAAAGCGTGCGTATCGACAGAGTATTGAGAGAGCGACTGCGAGTAATGCGAGCAAGCGTGGTCAATTGACTACTCTTTCGCTCTTCGCCGTCGGCGCGCTAGTAACCCATCTACCTCTTTTATACATATAATATCATTGGTTAAAACGATTTGGACGACAAGGATTGTAAAATTATTAATGTTTAACTTTGACATTTGTACGCTGGTTCCACCGGCAAAGTGTGCTGGATTGTAAAGTGCTATTTGTGACCTGATATGTACGCATACTTGAACAAATAAATTCATTCATTCATTCATTCATACGTCATTCAGTTATTATCGTGATAACAATAGTAGTCCATTGAAATGTTACATTTTTTAGGCCTTACCTTTTCTCGAATTTCTGAAGATTTTCGCTTATAACTTTTTTATTTATAGTTCTACGATAAAAAGTTACTGGACCAAAGTTGTAGAGAATTTAATTTGCAACAAAAAATGTTAACAATTTTTTTTTCTCAAATAAATAGTTTAAGAGATATACCGTAAAAACCATTCCAACCCCTATTTTCAAGATGGCGGCCGTGGGACAAGGGTGGCGACCCCACAAACTTGGTTTTAGCTTTACACTGACCCCCCCTACACATCAAAAAAATAAAATTGCGTCCTCTAAAAAACGCAACCCCAAATGTAACTTTTCAATGGACTATAGGCGATAATACTTCCCTGTGGATTCAGTATGTCATTTGTTTTTATTGTACCGTATTGAGGGTTTTGTATTCACTTAGGAAATTGCCAATACGTCTACTAAATTACTAACTGACAATTTTTCTAAGGGTCTTCCTAATGACGCGGAATCAGATTAAGAAGATTACAAAAACTATTTTTTACGGCGATAAAGCTTCCACGCCAATATAAGATACTTTCAAGTACCATTAATATTAAAAAAAAATTAAATGTACAAATATTATGTTTACACAAATCATTATTGTATACCTCTACAGAGATATATTGTTATATATTGTTATGTTATAATAGAGTAGATAATTGAGTTGGTATTAAAGGTAATATAATTGCTTACCAACTCTCGGTTGTGGTATGCGGACGGAACCAATAACGCGAGTAGCCTCGTAGACCTCGTAGTCGAGTCACATGTCGCTAATTGTCCCCCTACATACGAGAATACCCCCTTTCCTACTGTTCTGTGGTAGTAAACACACTTGTATAAACATTTTGTAGTAATTTTGTTAAAATTCTTTCATAAATCAATTAAACAACAACTATAAACAGTTGTAGACGTCAATGAATTCCGTCAAATTACACGCAGATAGAGACGCAGATAGGTATGAAGTATTTGACGGAAAAGTATGATTAGATTACAGAATATTAATACACAATAAAAATTGTCAGATTGACGCAAGTGGTTAGGGCCCCTCGAGGGATTATATTAGTAATATTGATTTTAATTGTTAATTAATACCATTATTGCTATTATTATTTCTCCATGGGGTTCGCCTGGATAGCTACCACCCTCGAGCATGAGTCAGCCGCCGAACGACTCGTCGTGTTCCGGCTGGGGGCTTGAGAGCCAGTTCTTTCTTTCTTTTTCTTCTCTCTTTCTTGGTCGGCAACGCATCAGTGATGCCTTTAATGTTACTGATGTCCATGGGCGACGATAGCCACTTACCATCAGGTGGATCGTCAGCTCGTTTGCCGGCTATTTCCATAAAAAAAGCCAACTGTGGCCTTCCTTGGCCATGACTCACGAAAACCAAAAGAAAATTAGGAGAAAAGGCCGCCTTCTAGAGACTGATTGATGGATAGATGCTAGTGATGCTATAATCTAACATTTTAACAAAAAATTAACCGACTTCAATTGAAGTACATTGTACTTTTCACATGGATGCCATTGTCTGATCTCGTTCAAATTTATGTGGGACCACACGACAAGCACCAGCTTTCAACTAAAACAAAAATCATCCAAATCGGTTCACCCAGTCCAAAGTTCTGAGGTAACAAACATAAAAAAAAAATACAGTTGAATTGAGAACCTCCTCCTTTTTTGAAGTCGGTTAAAAAACATAGTGTTTAACTACTCTGTGGATAGATGAATAACGCCCCAACTCAGAGTCACTAACGGATACTTAAATCGCTCCTTATTATAGAATTTGTATGGAAATCTTTTACTTAGGTGTGATTAATGTAACCGTTAGTAACAATTAGTTGGGGCGTTAGTCCAAGTCAACCGCCATTACATATTTCGGTTGCAGTGTCACAAAGGCAGTGCAATACGGGGTTCCCCTCATTTCCTCTTTAACCGGCAACGCTTCGGCAATCTCAAATACTTCATCAGGTGGTTCTGTAGGTCAACTAGGTATATTGATGTAAAAAAGCTGTCTATGCCTGACATGCCATAGTCTGCGTTAAGCGGTCCCTAAACGATATTGCAGCATGACATTTACGAATACAGCAGGAGATGTCTTTACTATAAGTAAGTACTATTTAGGTTTGGATCAACAGTTTGCATGATGGTATTGATGGTCCATCATGCAGCATGATTATTCGCATAAATACATGGGGTCCTAGAGATCGCTTTATGGAAAGCATGCATGCATCAACCGTCATGAATCCATCAATAATTTTAATCCATTACATCCTAAATTGTTTAGTGAAGAGAGACCTCTGTAAGTGTAGGTTATACTGTAGGGCATCTAAGGATCTTAGTTCAAAACCATCCTGATGGGTTTTATGTGCGAAGAAAGAGAAATCACCTTAGAAAAGCATTGGCCGTGGGTCGAGAGGCCAGGCTCTTGACATTGTTGCTGGCGCTCTGCCTATGAAAAGATAAACATCTCCACTTTTCCGAGTTGCCAAGTGGTTTTCTGTTTGTAAAGTTTTTAACCTTTGCATACGAGTGAATTAAATGAAACTGTATTGACACTTGGATGGCATACAAATCATTCAAACCTCAATGTACTTTGATTGTTTTTGCTAGTTACAATGTTCATGACGTCATGGTGTCATTATCGAGATTACTAAGATCATATAAGTAAGGTATACAATTATAATGATCGTGGTCACGAGTAAAAATCACGACCAGACGGAACATCCATTACAAATAAACAAATAAAAAACAAAACTTTCATTTTTGTAATATTACTAGCTGACCGGGCAAACGTTCTGCCATATAAATTATATCTAGATATAGGTACATCCTAATCATCTAGTCACTAGCGGATAGCGGTATGAAATATGCTTTGCGACGTATTTTCATATCTACCAAATATACACAAAAAAAAAACATTAAAAACGGTCGAGCCGTTTCAGAGGAGTTCGATCACAAACACAGTGACACGAGATTTTATATGTGTATCAAAATTCAAAATAATTTATTCATATAGGTATCACTGATACACTTATGGACGTCATTTTTTAAATCTACCAGCTTTTCGTAAGGTGCTTTTTCATGGAGGAGAAGAAAAGCCGTGAAGAAACTCCACAAACTATCAATCATAAACAATGTCTGTTCCAGATGACTACAACAAGGAGTCAGTGCAGCTTATCGCTGGCATCGTCGACATGGACAAGGACGGGTTCATCTCGTTCTCGGAGTTCCAGGCGTTCGAGGGTCTGCTATGCGTGCCCGACGCGCTGTACAAGACCGCCTTCCAGTTGTTCGATACTAATGGCAATGGGCTTGTCGCTTTCGGTAAGTTCACCTCTGCTCTCAAGGCCTGCGCCGACTGGAGACATGGCATGCCTAGGCTTTAATTGGAGGAAAAGAAATTTAATTGTAATATTGAATGATGCATGCCTAGACACATCGGCAACTCTGTTTTACTAGATATTGAAAAGGTCAAAGAAGTTTGAAAGAAGAAAGATGTTTTTAGTTTGTCTGCTATTTACATAAAAAAGCATATGCAGCGATGTCAAAAAGGAGCGGAGACTCATCTATACTATAATAAAACTCAAAGTGTCTGTTTGTCTGTCCGGTCCTGTCATAAAAACCCTTGAACGGATTTCGATGAAAATTGGTAAAGTTGTTACTGATACTCTGGGTCATATTTTAGACAATTTTCATCCCGGAAAATTAAAAGGTTTCCCGGGAAAACAGAATAAAAATTTGAATAAGTTAAAACATAATTTCCGTATGCAAATCTGCGGGCAACAGCTAGTAGGTATACCATAAAGTATTGATAATCTAGTTTTACGAAATCCCTTGAAAGAAGTGATCATGTTTCTATCTAGGATATTTTTTTTAAGAAAAAATTAGAAATGAATCCTTTCGAATACATCACCACATTCCTAATTGTAACACGAATAGCGAAGTATTAAAAACTTTACTTATTGGATCAGATTGTAGGGTTAACTGTCCCTTGTATGGTATCCACGTGTTTTGAACTACATAATATTATATCGTATAATATTATTATACGGATTGTGTTCATGTTTGCACACACATAGATATCAAGTTCGTTGAACATATGTCATTAGAAAAAGTACATTAAGCTACGACCACCCATCCAACTTTCGATTGTTACCGAATGATGTGACGTTCATACGATCTATAAATCGAACGACGTTTAAACGAACCGTCTGGCAAAATGGTTACCATATCGAACTGCCGTGCCAAGGGGTTCGATTCCCAGCGAACCGGAAATTTTAATGATGAGTTTTAACACGTTCCCTGCGGCATCCTTTTCAAATAACTTTCATCTGGTGCGTTGGAGACCTAAAAGATCTCGAAACTAACTTATCCTGTGGTGCGTATGAGACCTGATCAGTCTCATAAAACAACAAATTTTGAACATAACTTATATATTCCTCAAAACCAATAATATATTTATGAATTTCTTGTGGGTTCAAGATAGCCTTGCAAGCCTTGTGGTTAGGCCTAGCCTTGTGTTAAGGTCTGTTCTCGGTCTGTTCTCAACACACGCATGTGTTGTCTTTGTGCGTTTTCTATGACACAGGGAATCCTAATGTGGGGTTGAGTGTGTATTATTACGTATATTATTAAATGGACAGAACTATTAATCTACTACTGGTTAAGCGGTTAGGCACTAGTAGTAATATTATTATTTGATACGTTCTGTGCAATTTCTTTAGATGTTAACTATTAATTTATACAACCACTTTTCTTGTTCAATTAATTTTTTATTAGATGTGGACTTCTTATTGTGCGTGCAGTCTTCGCCTTTAATTGTGGTGGCACTTACAGGCTAGCTACATAAATGATTATTCTATTAACATTGTATTCGTGTTCACTGTATTGCAAAGCAAAAGCAAAGCAACAACCCATAATTGTCCCACTGCTGGGCTCGGGGTCTCCTCTCACAATGTGAGGAGTACAGGCCATAGTCTACCACGCTGGCTAAGTGCGGATTGGTAGACTTCACACACCTTTGAGAACATTATGGAGAACTCTCAGGTGTGCAGGTTTCCTCACGGTGTTTTCCTTCACCGAAACACTGTATTGGCGTTCATTTAAATAACTAAATAAATAAAAAATAACAAACAAAAATTTTAAAATAAACTCGTATTCCACAGATGAGTTCGCAGAGGTCATGCGTAAAACGGCTCTCCACAAGAAACTGCCGTTCAACATGGAGAGTACGTTCGTACGGCTGTACTTCGGCAAGGACAAGAAGCGGCTAGTGACGTACCCTGAGTTCAGCCAGTTCCTCCACGATTTCCACGAGGAGTATGGAGTGGAGGCCTTCAAGAAATGCGACAGCGACGGCACTGGGTTCATCACTGTTGCCGACTTTAGAGACATCATGCTGAGTGTTAAGAACCATCTGCTGACTAAGGATTTGAAGACCAAAGTTATTAATGTAAGTTTTCATTGTCGTCATTAATATCATTATCTTTATAAGAATACTAGCTGACCGGGCGAACTTCGTATCACCTAAAAATCATATTAAAAAATAGGGGTTGGTGTTAGAAGGTTGAAAATTAAGGATTGTATGTATTTTTAATGCCACATTACAAAAAATAAAAACAAAAAATTTCGTTAAAAAATTTAAAAAAAATTTAAGGGTGAACACCCCTTATCACCTAGGGGTATGGAAAATAGATAGTAGCCGATTCTCAGACCTACTGAATACGCATATAAAATTTGGTAAAAATCGGTAAAGCCGTTTCGGAGAAGTACGGTAACTAACATTGTGACATGGAAATTTTATATATTAGATGAAAATGCCTCTTTGTTGGGTTCGAGCCTACTCTTATACTTTGAGAGGTGAAGGCTAGCATATTGGTAGACTCCAAACTTTGAGATCATTAGTGGTATTTTTATTTTCCTCATATTGTTTTAATGCTCCTTAAATGTTAGTACCTTAATTGAAACATTGCCAGCGAAAACATGGTATCGTTTTATTATTAGTATTACGAGTAAAAATAAAATGTGTTTATCTAAAATATGTTATTGTCTACAAAACGTTATGTAATGTGATTGACAATATCAAGAAAATATTTTTGTAGTTCGTAACTATTCTACCTGCGCGAATTTAGTTACTATATTATACTCTTTTTTAAATAGAAAATAGAAGCAATGCAAAGTTTGTTAAAAGAAAACATTGACATTAAACCAGTTAGCGTGGTAAATTATATAACGGCGTGAACTGTCGGTTAACCTTGACACTGTCTCGGGAGAAATATGACTGCGGCGTGAATGAAAATATGTAGTGGAATTCACAAATGAAAATTCATTTAACAACAAACAAGTATTACACGTTGAGCAGATCAAGGTACAATGTAAAAAAAAACATTCAACTAAGATTTTGTGGGAAGGTTTTTTGTTCTATTTGTTAACAATAAACAATTGACATCTTAGCATTAAAAAAATTCAATCTCTTACATTACTTAGTAATGCTTATCCTTCATCGACATGAATATGATAATTCTGATACAAAAAATGTGTACTATTACATAATTATCTCTTTATTTATCTTTTGTAAGAGTCACAGTTAAAATATCACATTAAGAATATAAAATTAAATTGTATTATAGGTATCTTATCGTAATTAGGACAATCCGGATGTGCATTGAAATTGCATCGCATGACTTTTATCACTATACTTATCATTTTATCTGTATACCAACTATTTTGTAACAGCTAATATGAACAAAACCGTCCAATACGAAAATGATAGGATACAGTAGGTATTGTATTAAGAAATGATTTTCATTGCACTTAACCTAGAAAATACAAGCCCATATTGTTCTATGATTTTTTTACCGTATTATTATAATGTTTGTAAAGGTAAACAATAACACTGAATTGTTAATTTGACTATCATTGTAAAATGATGTAAAATTATGTAGTTTATTAGCATTCGGATTCAATTGTAGGTAATACCTTAATTGATGTAATTATCAATCTCTGTAATTACTCAACTGTTCATTATTAGATTACGTAAACATAATTCATAATGACCATAATTAAGTGTACTATAATTGAACACTTAATTAGTTCAATTCGGTTACATTTCAACATAACATAGAATCTCATGTTACAATTAATTCTACTAATATTATAAAGGTGAAAGTTTGTAATGGATCTTTCACGCAAATGCTATTGAACGGATTTTTAAGAACTTATTATTACTCTAGTCATTAATAAAAGCGTGTTCAACACTATATTTTTATTAACCGACTTCAAAAAAAGGAGGAGGTTCTCAATTAGACTGTATTTTTTTTATGTTTGAACTTTCGACTGGGCGAACCGATTTTGATGATTCGTTTTTTAATCGAAAGCTGGTGCTTTTCATGTTGTCCCACTTAAATTTGAGTGAGATCTGACAATGGCATCTATGAGAAAACCATATAAGTTTTTACATTAAGTATGTGCGCGACAAATGGATGAATAACTCAATATCGACGATTTCGATGATTCTTTTTTTTATTGTTAAGTATTGGAAAGGATGTACTTCATTTAAAGTAGGTTTTTTTTTGTTAAAATTTTGTCAAATTCAAAATATTTTATTCATGTATCACTGATACATAACACGTCATTTTTTGGCTTTTCGGAAGGTGTTTTGTCGTGGAGGAGAAGAAAAGCCTAAAGAAACTCCTCAGCACATCTTTAAAAAAAAATATTACAAAAAAAGATAATAATACAAAAGTATTTACTATTCTGAGCGGAACTGGTTGCAGAGCTGGTCATTTCCATGCGTCTTTGTCATTTAAATACTCGTATACACTATAATATCCCTTGCCCTACAATTGTGTCTTTGTATCAATATAGTTACAAAAATTGTTTTACTTTCCACAGGCATCCGGCTTCCCTCAAGGCACACGTAAGATCAGTTTCCCATACTACATGGCATTCAACTCGCTGCTAAACAACATGGAACTGATCAAGCGAGTGTACCTCAACGCGACCAACGGCCACCGTACCCAGGAGGTCACGAAGGAAGAGTTCCTGCACTCTGCTCAGATGATGAGTCAGATCACACCGCTGGAAGTGGATATACTGTATACGCTGTGTGATATGATACATCATTCGAATGGGTGAGTTTTGTTGAGGTTGCATGGTTGAAACAAAATTTTAGGTTAGTAATTAGACATGATAAAGTTTAGATCGAAAATTCTATCGGTTTTGCTATATAAACGACTCGGGAAATACCACAGAACACCTATGGCTGTACACAGAAAATGTGACTGTACTTTCACACAATTTCTGACTTTATTGCATAAAGCATTAGTATTAGCATTGCATTTAATATTTCAATATCGGATTTCAGAAAC
Source organism: Thymelicus lineola (assembly GCA_963932265.1). NCBI lineage: Eukaryota > Metazoa > Arthropoda > Insecta > Lepidoptera > Hesperiidae > Thymelicus > Thymelicus lineola. The sequence continues at coordinate 2,518,458 of OZ010688.1, read as the reverse complement.
TTAACTTAATATTTTGATTTAAATTAAGGTCTGACAGGACAGTTCGCGACAATTATTCAAGAGCTTATATCTTGTAATGTGCGAGTAGAAAGAGTATAACTATTTCGGGCGAAACTGCTATTAATATCCCAGAATATCTTATCAAGTTTATAGGCTGCCTATAAATCGCTGGCCACTGTGGCTATATTTTCCAATTTTAAAACTTACATTCTTAAGAATCGAAGAATAGGTAGGTGATTTTACAAGTTTTTATTACCGAACAATCATGAACCAAAATGGCGGGTCCACTAAACTTGTAAATATTGTACCAATATCATTTATTATTTTCAAATTTACCAATTTACGATACATGATAATCGCGTTGTCGAAGCGTGTATCAGCCGTGATACCGGAGTCGTCGCGTGATGATCATTGATAGTACTAATCTTTATTTAATCCAATAGATAAGATCAGGTCAATGATGATTAATTCATGGGTGAAGTTGAATGACTTAACAAGTAATGTTAAGGTCGGACTTACTATAAAGTTACTATCATGTTGATATTATATCAGATACCAATATAATATAATCGCATGCTAATACTTCTCATGTCATTATAATATTGACTAATCGCAAAGGACAACTAATGTATACAATTTATACCTACATACAAAAATCCAAAATTCTTAATAAACGTTCCCATTGATTCAGCAAACAGTTCTTCGAGCAAAAAAAGCTCGATTTTGATTCTTGGCGTCAGTGGCTCTTGCGCCGGCACTGCATAGAGACGTACAATCAGTTGGCTCATCTATCTATCAGACCATAAATACCAAGATATATAACAGATGTGTTTAAAAGTGGCTACAGATATCCTTTAACCAGGGGTCACTGAACTTCATGCCCTAACGTCCTTTGATAACAACACAATACACACACATAATATCCAATGACATCCATCGAACAATAATCCACGGATCGAATTTTAATTGTAGTCTTATTACATACGGCTTGACACCAGTGAGACGCTAGCGGGATGGGGAGCTTCGGGAGTAACAAGACACAGCAAGTTTGTTACTTGATTTGTTTACGGCTGTATTATTGTTATTGTACTTCGGTTTTATTGCAGCGCACGGGTAAACGGCGTATTTTAGTACGTAAATAAATAAACACATAGGATTCCCTGTGACTTGGGTACCATAGACAAAACAGAACTGTCATAAGTGTCACTAGATAGCTACCACCCTTGAGTATAAGTCGGCCGCCAAACGACTCTTCGTGATCCGGCTGGGGGCTTGAGAGCCAGTTCTTTCTTTCTTGGCCGGCAACGCATCAGTGATGCCTTTGGTGTTGCTGATGCCCATGGGCGACGATAGTCACTTACCATCAGGTGGATCGTCAGCTCGTTTGCCGGCTATAAAAAAAAAACCTTTTGTACAGTTCATATAGCGTACACATTTAAATGAGGTAGACACAGTTAAATAGATAGTCATTTATCTTGTACTATCACGTCCTCAAACACATTTAGCGTTATTGAAGTATTTGTTTGCTTTTTTTTTATATGCAAAGGCAAATCATTCTAGGTACATAATAAGCCCGTGCGCAGCAATATAACCTTATACCGGTTCGTAACCAGGGACGAATAGAAACCGGACGGGTGGCGTTTCTTTAAATAGACTTTTGATTGACTTCAACCCATTAATGGCCCACTACTGGGCACGGGTCTCTCCTCTTGAGGAGGCCTAGAGCATACTCCATCACGCTGCTCCATCGCCGATAGACTTAATACCATTATTAATTTTATTAATTAAGAATAATATGAAAGACTACCAACACCCTCTAGAATAAAATTTATTACTTTCGCATGACAACAGTTATTTCATATTCTCTCCTAGACATTTAAATTAAATAACTATCATTACGTTTGGTTTTATTAGATGAAATTACTCTTGAATTTTTACTAAATAACTTGTAACAGTATTGAACATAATTTTACAAAGGACAGTAAATATTATACACAGAAAATTACTGTTTCACGCATGTTGCTTTAAATATGGCAGAGTTGATGTGTGATGCATAGATAATTTGATTAGATAATTTATAAGTAATGTTTTTTTCGTTTCAGCCGCATCGTATACAACGACCTTAATTCGATAACCCCCGAGCAATACTTCAAGCAAGTAACACGACGCGTTGCAGAAATAAAGGCGGTGTCGGTAAGCATCCTCTGTCCTACTCTAACATATAACAATAATAAGCCTGTCTCGCTTTAACACGAATTGGGAAATTCTTACAGGAGCCGTCAGCGAGATTTCACGTTTTTTCTAAAATGTATGTTCAGATGTTAGTCATGAATTTTGTTACGTTATAACAGTTGTTTTTGGGGACCATATCTAACTTACTGCTCTGTATTTTTCTCTTTCTTTCAATGCTGATAAAGGAGGAGGTAAATACGTTAAGAGAGCCCTTTCGCTTAGTAAACTTTCTGGAACGCCTTTTGGTAAGTATGGGCATTATAGTGGTAAGGTCACTTATTCATGACGTTTCTCCCTCTTGTATCTTCCTTCTTGTGGCGAGATTTTAGTCGTCCGGTGCAAAATACAAAATTTTTGCAAAATTTTTAATTATTGTATTAATAAATAGTTGGTGATACTCTATCAATTAGGTGTATTTGCAAAAAAAACTATTGGCAAAATCGATTTAAAAAATTGTCGATTATATAAAATCGATTTTAAGATAAATGTCGGAGGGACAACCAAAACCTCGCATACCAATTTTTTTCAGTTACATTAAGCAATAGAAACTTATTTTATATATTATGTACAAGGTAAGTTTTTCTTTGTACTGATTAAACTATTAAAAGTAAATATCGTATACATAATTATATTATACGAGTATATGCTTAACACTAATTTGTACTTTATATTTCTACTCGATAATTGAGACTCGCCTACTACCTCAAGTTCGATTCCTGGTAGAAGGTATATATAATTATATAAGACTAAGAAATATTAATGTGCTCACCACCTTAGACCACATCTCCACTTACCATCAGGTGGGATTGTGGTCAAGAATTAACTTATTTGTGTAAAAAATATATAGCTCTTATACCCGAGAAATCGAGTCATTTTAAAAACATCAATCGGTTACTATTTGCTGTGGTTGGGAGTCGAACCCGGGATTCATGCTCGATAGGCAGGGCCATCAGCAACATACAGAACCGTCTAAGCACACTGTACGGTATTTATTTTTAGTAATTATCACAATTTTTCTAATTAAACATAATGACATCTATAATAAAGTTGAAATGGTAAACGCATCTGTTTTAGACTTTATTACCTGTGGTTATTACACATAAATCTTGACATTTCCATCACTTATTTTTATTAAGGCACGCGTCCACTGCGAACGCGACGCACCCTATCACATTACGATGCAAAAGGGGGTATACAGCGAGCTATGATATGTTAGCTAATAGACATTCAATCCGCTAAGCTATTTTAATGTAACATCGTTATTAATTATTTTTACAAATCGTTTTTAATGGTTGCGTATGTTTAATTTCAAATGTTGTTAGCAAGAATAATTTCCTGTCCTGACAACATTTCATTTACAACATAGAATGTTCCTTTGTTTAAAAAAATATTTTAAGTTATTATATAAATAAACACACTATAGGAATCATTCATGCAGTTTTACTAATAGATAGAACAATCGCGAGGAAGTTTTAGAAATTGGGATATAAATAAAAAAAATCCTTATAAAACGAGTAATTTTTCGTTTTTGTGAGGATTATTTTTCGGGACACGAGTGTTATTAATCTTTATTGTTTCCAACTCCATTATTCAAGATATATACATATTATCATTTATTATACACTACACTATATTATCATAGACTAGCGGATCATATCCTTGCTAGCAAACATTTTCAGCATATTTTTACACTCATTGCGGCGCGATTTAATGTTCTCTAAGCCTTATGCGATGCTTGTCTCTAGCTTGGTTTATGGTTTACAAAAAGGATAAATAAAAGGTACATTTACGAATAAATTTTATGTTTTAAATAAAAACTAAAAATAATGTTTCAAACAATGTTAAAGGATAAAACTTATTACTGTTTAGGACTTAAGTCATTATGGAACAAATAAATAGGATATATTTAGTCGAAGGATGTATTACAATTGAATAACGCAGATTTATTTATTGGATAATTGGATATATCTATTAACATCTTAATATATTATTAATGTTATTACTTTCTATAATGACTAAAGTAAATGTATTAAAAATAGTAAATATATCTTTTGAACTTTAAATCTAAAATGAACAAAGAATACTTTCCTTATTACGTTACTATCAGTATACTTATGTTAGGTCATTATTGTATCAGTTTACGTTTAAAATTATTTAGATAATTAAAGTGTCTTTGAAATTAAAATAGACTTATTTTATACACATACTTTATGAATCCTCCTTCTTACTCTACTTTCCTTTCACGGAAAAATTACTGAACGGATTTTCATATAACTTAGCACATCAGTAGACCATGATCTGGAAATAAGATATAGGGTACTTATTAATTCTGGAAATAAGATATATGGTTCTTATTAATTCTGGAAATAAGATATAGGGTACTTAATAAATTTTAATAAATGTATTATAAACTAACCATACTAATAATAACTTTAAATTGACTATGATTGAAATATAGAAAAGTAGATAATTTTGGACTACGAAAAAAATAAATACTCGTGTATGTTTGTTTCAGAGCCCAGAAGAGCGAAGCGTTCTCATACAAATATTGGAGAGCACGTACCGATTTACCCTCGGGTCTATCGCTGGTGGCAAGTATTTCGGGTTATTAGCTCTGTGCTATACGTATCGCTTCGTGCAAAGGAATATTGATATTACGCCCTATACAAATAAGACTTAAATTCCTCCTCTATCATGATCGCATTGTCAATGTTGTCATTGATTATAATATTTAAGCCCTAAATCAATGTTGACGAAACTCAAGTTGCATTTGATGCTAAAATTACAAAAACAAATCATATAACAGTAATAAACATTATCATTTTTAAGAAATTGTTAATATTACAATCAACTTAACAGTTAATTTGATTGTAATATATTCTTTGTGTCACTTTATATGTTAATTACTATTGCAATTAATTAACATGTAAAGTGATACAAAGAATATCAACTTTTTAAATCAAGAGCCAATACACCAATATTCACTACCTAGTGTATTATAATTATATCTTTATCTACTAATATAATCCTAGTTAACCGCGGATTGTTGCAAAGTGCACAAATACTAACTTTGTAAGAACGTATTTCCGCAAAAACCCTACATACTATTAACTATATCTTCTAACTTACCTATAGCTGTGGGGGCATCAGCGGTATACCCAATAGACCTGGTGAAGACTCGCATGCAGAACCAACGGACGGGCTCGTTTATCGGAGAAGTGGCCTACAGGAACTCCTGGGACTGCTTCAAGAAGGTCATCAGGCACGAGGGAGTGTTTGGACTGTACCGGGGACTTGTACCACAGCTCATCGGTGTGGCCCCTGAGAAGGCTATTAAGTTGACGGTGAGTTTGCTTGAAATCGATTATTAATGTTTTCAATAATGAATCAAATCAAATCAAAGTAATTATTCATATAGGTATCACTGATACATTTATGCACGTCTATTTTTTTAATGTAACATAATTTTGGAAATGTGCTTCGTCCTAGAGAAGAAATGGCTAAAGAAACTCCTCAGACCATGTGTCTAATCTATCCATTATCTTTAGATATGTTAGTAGGGAAAGTAAACCCGTAATGAATGTTTTCAATAATATATCTTTCCATTATATTTGTATAAGCTAGTAGGGAGTATAATCATGGATACAGTTGTTGGTAAGCAACTGATGTAAGGATTTAGGCAAGTGAAAGATGTCCATTAATGTCTACTCCACTTCAACTTGACTTGGCAATGGAAAGTATGTGAGTTTTATATCATGGTGCATTAGTTTGCTGTTTTATCAGAAAACAGTGATATTGTGCCAGTGGCGGTACAGCCATACAAGCCGAAAAGCCCAGCTTACTATCATTGCTTTACTATCATCACTCCGCAGATGTTAACACTCATATTATTTGTTGGTAAATATTATACGTATGAAATGGAGTGTTCTGGGCCAAAATCCCGAGATACTGGGTTGTACGTCACAACTGGGCTTGCCTTGACGCCAGTATTGTGCTTCTACACATTGAAGGCTTCAATCTTCAATGGATTCGTTCGATTTTGAAAGGAGAACGGGGGCTCAGTTTTGAAAATCGAACCTCCCGGGCAGGACACACATTTTGTTCGAGATGTCTGTTCTATGACATTGTACTTCAATGCTTCTACATAATGATTCACTACAAGTAGATATCTTACAGCTAATTGATGAAAACTACTAATGATATTGTTTGACCAATTTCCAGGTGAATGACTTAGTGCGCGACAAGTTAATGGACAAGAAAGGGAATATCTCGCTGTATGCTGAAATTCTTGCCGGTGCTTGTGTAAGTTTACTCGCTATATCTCCTTCTTTTTAGGTTTTCATAAGAACAAAGATTTCATTTATTCTCGTGGCTTGACAAATTGACTGATAAATAAAAACATTTATGTAGTCATTTAAAATAAAAAAAAAGTTAAATAAAATCGTGTCCCTTCATAATATTATACATCCCAAGTATTTTTGGCTTCTTATATTATGTATACCGTTCTGAATATTTATTATACTGACAAAAAGATACACAAAATTAGTAAGCGTCTTAATTTTACGGGACTCACTAACTGACGGAATTATGTTTTTTATGTGTAGGGTTTTTATTTTTTAATTTTTTAAATTAATAATAAAATATTATAGTTTTTTGTTTATCGGTATGGGGATGTTGACTAATTTTAGGATTCAATTTAATTTTATAGATAGGACCTTAATATTCACGAAAAAAATATTATAAAAATAATAATCTTCAATTTAAAAATTGGTTGTCTGTAAAGTCGGTTTACGGACAATGGTTTTACGTGATAACGTCTATTTCGTAGAAGAATAATTTATGATATAAATAATGTAATGTAAGAACGTAATGGAAGCCCTACGCACGGAGCCGCGGTGCTACTCGCCAGTTGTGTCAGCTTGAACATGGCTTGACGCGCCACCGCGACCCGCGTATCTAGCTAGATTATAATATTAAATTTCATACTAACTATACGATTTTAAACATATTTGAGTTGAAAATTTGGTTTAAATCGTTTTAAATATCAGGAGCTGCGCGACATCTGTGATTTTCTTGACTACAACTAAAGTCCGAGTCGATGTACTGTGTAAAGTTCTTTCAAGTAGTTCATACCTATAAACAGAGATGACGCTATTGTAGATTTTCGTTTTCATATAATAATAATACGTACGAGCTACGAGAAATCATTTCTTTTCAAAAGATTGTAAAATAAAATAAAAATGAAATGAAAAATGCCTTCCAAGCGGACCGATTACGCTTGAGTGGGAGAGAGACGGCCGGTCTAGCGTGCCTCTCTCTCTAATGCTGCGCGCGCTTCCGTGACGTTACTCGGTTTTCGTGAATGCCTCTCAGGCTCATCGTCTTTATAAACGTTATCACGTTAAAACAAAAATTGATAAATAAAGATCATTATCAAATTTCCCACCAAAAACGTCACGTGACGTCACAATCCGTTATTCAATACTATCTGTCTGCTGAAGTTAGTTGAATTTGCATATAAAATACTTTGAATGACGTCATAAGCTCAAAATGGCGTTTGAGGTCACGTGACAGTGAGTGCAATTTTTAACATTTTAAATTAATGATATTTAATTTATTGTGATTGATTTCGATAAAAGAATCATATTTTAGGCCTTTAGATGTTACCACTAGTATTTTAGACAAAAATTTATAGTAATTTATAATTAGTGTCAACATCCCTATTATATGTTACTTTTTAAACATTATTACATGACATTAATTTTTTTATTGTTATTGTAAAGGATGTACTTCATTTGAAGTCGGTTTTTTTATTATTATACAATAATTGCAGGCAGGCGGTTCGCAAGTCGTGTTCACGAACCCGCTGGAGATAGTGAAGATCCGGTTGCAAGTGGCGGGCGAGATCGCGGGCGGGGGGAAGGTACGCGCGTGGGCCGTCGTGAAGGACCTCGGGCTCTTCGGGCTGTACAAGGGGGCGAGGGCCTGTCTGCTGCGGGATGTGCCCTTCAGTGCCATTTACTTCCCGGCGTATGCACATGTTAAGGTAAGGGGTTTGACGTAATAACGTCTATTAAAACGATGCCGGCCGCACGCATGAAAAAGCATGACTCATCTGTCGCGTTACGCGAGCGAGCGAACAATGGAGAAAGCGCCATCTATGAACAAAACTATATACACAATTAAGTCAGAAAGGAACTTGCTGAAAAATAGTTTAGTTCAGTTCTAGATGGTGTTGTAGTATAAAGAAAAAAGTTTCTAATCAAGTTAATTTCCACAGATAATATTATATTCGAGCACTACTTCATCAATGTTTTGTCATGACGTTGTCACGTTAAACTACCGTCTGTAAACCGACTTTACAGACAACTATTTTTTTTTTGAAAATTTAAAATTATCGGCTGAATGTAAGAAACCCTTGAAGCGCTCATAGCACGGCGGCTTGCGTCGATCCTAAGTGATCGACAAAGTTAAGCAACAGCGGGCGCGGTCGGTAGTTGGATGGGTGACCGCTAGTGGCAATGATTTCTTAAGCGTTTCTGTGCTTCGGAGGGCACGTAAAGCAGTCGGTCCCGGTTGTTATAATAAGATAACAGTCACACCACGCTGAATAGTGTGGATTGCTATAGAAGAGGGTATACGGTAAACTTAACATTTTTTTTTACATGAAATAAGTCAATGCTTGACAACGATCCCACCTGATGGTAAGTAGCGATGGAGTCTAAGATGGTGAACGCACTAACTTAATAAATGCCTATTCACTCTTCTTTTGAAGACACCCACATTGTAGGTTGACGGGAACACCCACGCAGGCAAGCTATTCTATACTTAACATTCGACGGAGGGTATTTAACGTAGCTGATGTTTGCAGGCGAAGTTCGCGGACGAGAACGGGTACAATCACCCGCTGACGCTGCTGGCGGCGGGCGCCATCGCCGGCATCCCGGCCGCCTCGCTCGTCACGCCCGCTGACGTCATCAAGACACGACTGCAGGTCTGTTCGGCTTCCAACACTATCACTATCAATGTAGGCAGTGGACGAATTCTTGAAGCCACACATTGAACTATAATGTCATAGAACAGACATCTCGAACAAAATGTGTGTCCCGCCGGGAGGTTCGATTTTCAAAATTGAGCCCCCGTTCTCCTTTCAAAATCGAACGAATCCATTGAAAACTGAAGCCACGTGGCGCCAATGCATTGGGACATACATGGTGTTCGCGGTGTCGGTTCTATGCGCTAGTAATATTACTTCAATGAAGCCACACCAAAAATTGTTACTTTATGCTTGGTGTATCAGAAGTACTTAGGTGCCATTCATACTTAAGGGGGGGGGGGTCCTCAAAATCTCATACCCAAACTCATGCTCAAGCTCTAAATGCCCTTATCTTAGAGGGAGGGAAAAGGTTAAACCATAAGACTAAAAATATTGGAAAAAACTTTAAAACCAGAAAAGTTTTACGTAAGAAGAGGAGGAGGAGAGGTCTTACATAGGAGAAATCTTACATAGGGGTGGTGGGGGTCCAAAATCGTCCTTACGTAATAAATGAATAGCCCCTAATTACTAATACGTTAAAAATAGATAAATAAAACCTTGAAATTTTTTTCATAGGCAAAGTAGAAAATCGATTTTATGAATGTGCCTAATGCATTGTTTTAATGGTCTTAAACCATCTTCGCATTGTTGCCTTAAAAATGAAAGCAGTTAGGGCACATCGGTTGGATGGTTTCAAAGCCTATACAAAAGTACATAGCCAGATTTTTTTGTGTTTTATATATTCAACATTTTGGGCATTGTAGTATTACTATAATTATTTTTATAATTTTGTAGGTGGTAGCTCGATCGGGACAAACGACGTACAATGGAGTGTTGGATGCGGCGAGGAAAATATATGCCGAGGAAGGTGCTAGAGCTTTCTGGAAGGGAGCTATAGGTAACTAACTACAATACTAACTATATACTAACAACTATACTTAAAAAAAATTATAAATATAACAATTAATTGATTAATTCCTCATTTGAAAGTTATCATGATGTGCTGAGGAGTTTCTTTCGCTAGTTCTTAATGACAAAGCATGTAACGTATTATGTATTTATATTACAAGCTCCTTACTGTAAGGTGGTGCAATAAAAAAATATGTGCTTAATTGTATCAGTGAAAAATTAATAAATGAATTTAAATGATGGTTGCAAAATTAAGTGCACATAAAAACTTTAAATATATAGATAGATCCAATCTTCATTGTTAGTACACCATTGAACATTGAAAGCTCTAACAGAAAATTACTATACGACATTAGGTGGCCTTCGCTACATAGCGATTTCTTCCAGGCAATTATGAAGGATAGAGTAGGAGGGCCATCTCATATGAGGGGAAAGTTGAAAAATGTCCAGCTGTTTACTGAAAATAGAAGTTCCAGTAATGGCCATTCCAGAATAGCGCTAGTGTCTAAGAAATAGCGATATGAACATAGCTGTTGTAGACGGAGTGAAGTGTGCCTAGTTATGCTACCCGTAATGAATGGCGCTAGTGTCTGAGAAATAGCGATATTCGAACGACGCGTTTTTATGGACACTTTTCATACACAGATATGGCCTCCTTCTACCTTGTATACTCCATGCAGGCAACCAATCAGTCATAGGAATAAAAATGTGATAGACTTTAGTTGCACTTATTAACGTTGCATTTTACTTTTAGTTGGCGTACAGTTAATAATAATAAAGAGATTATTATTTTTGTCATAAAAACAGTTTTACAATAAACATATATGATCGTAAACAACGACAATAGTTAAAACTGTATCGCCGCTGCTGACGCCCACCTCGGAGAAGCAAGAAATACAAAAAATACGTTAAATGTATTACAATGACATATTTGTGTGTGTGTATGCGTGTGTGTGTGTGTGTGTGTGTGTGTGTGTGTGTGTGTGTGTGTGTGTTTCAAGGAAAAATTTATAAAATATTATTAGAAATAGATAATTAATATAATGTATATTTATTGTGTTACAGCTCGAGTGATGCGCTCATCGCCTCAGTTCGGTGTGACGCTTGTCACTTACGAAATACTGCAGCGTTTGTTCTACGTCGACTTTGGAGGATCGTAAGTATAATACTTAATAGTTGTTCATTTTTAACCGACTTTAAAAAAGAGGAGATTCTCAATTCAACTGTATTTTTTTTTTGTTACCTCAGAACTTTGGACTGGGTGAACCGATTAGAATGATTCTTGTTTTAATCGAAAGCTGGTGCTTGTCATGTAGTCTCACATAAATTTGAACGAGATCTGACAAAGGCATCCATGAGAAAACCATATGTCTTAAATTTGCATTAAGTATGTGCACTACAAATGGACGAATAACTCAATATCACGCCAACCGATTTCGATGATTCTTTTTTTATTGGATGTACTTCATTTGAAGCCGGTTCTTTTTTGTTAAAATTTTAGATTATTAAACTACAATACGATTTAAAGACAATTGTATAATTTGCAACACGCTTAATCTAAATACTATTTCTGTTACAGGCGTCCAACAGGCTCAGAGTTACACGTGGCGACCCCTATCGAGGAGTCCAAGATCAAAGCGGACCACATCGGCGGGTACCAGGTGGCGACTCCCGTGCTTACCGGATTGGAGACCAAGTTCGGTATCTCTCTCCCACGCTTCTCCTACCCCAAGCCGCAGTAGACAGGTATACACCGACATTACACTTGTAAACATACGTACGTAAGATTTACATAAGTACAGCTGGTCTATTATGAACTCTTAATTCCAGCCAAGTTTCAGTGTAAACGTCAAATTCGTGTTACGAAAGCGGTCACGTGACACTTTTTAGCCAATCATGCGCCGTTTAAAGCCCGAGAAATGAATTGCCTGGAACATGAATGGTTTTATAAAAGTTCATAATAGGCCTGCAGTACGGTCCACATAACTTGGTACGTCTGAATTTCGCGCAAAAGGCTGCGCAGTAACATAATTCGACAATGCTCGGTACGCGGCGTATTGTCTCAGTCACACGTTAACATGTTCGTGTCGCTATCTCTGTCTTACATGCGCTAAAGTTTGCAAAGCCTATGTTCAGACGCGTCAAGTAACATCGGCCGTACGTAGTTACGTCGGAAGTATTGTGTATTAAGAAATTACATTAAGCTACCTACAACGTGTGTAGTTTTCCTGACGTAAGGAACCTACGTGTTTAACTTAGCGTATATTTGCAAATGTAATGGCGACCTTACTTCTACCGGATCGGATCGTGTATGCCGGATGGTATTTCGTATACTTAGACCGGACAGATGGCGTTATGTTGGACGCTATAGAATTTTGTTCATGGATTGTTGATGCCCGGTTAAGTCTACCGGATTGAGGTGTATGCCGGATCGTTTCACCCGATACTCTGAAGTCGGATGTTTAAGAATAATTAATGTTTTTGAACTAAAATATTTAGAATATCAAATGCTTAAGTTATTTTTATTGATCCGTTTGGATACTGGATACAACTTACTAGATATTATTTATGTCCGTGTGTGATGAACTGATAATGACCCGAAGGAATTAAGTTATGTGACGCCATACGATTTATCAATACCTATATAATAACATATTAAGTAGTAGTAAGTGAGGCGATATCGGTTTGAGTTTTACTTTGCCTATGAAGAATCTTGTCGCAAATTGGTAATACTTACCAGCTTAGGTATATCTGAAGGGTTTCTAAAGGGTTCAATGTGAGATAGAACTGATAACTAGGAGCTATGATAAAATACTATTTGTATACGTCTCCATGTACGTCCGGTAGTTCAAAAGACCTCTAAATTTATATAATTATACTAACTGTAGCAAATTCTTGTCACAATAATCTAAAGTAACTGAATTTAATTTCAATATTTGTGTTATTTTTTTATAAAATTAAATATGGCTCACATTTTTTTATTAATTATTATTTATTAACAAAATATAGTCGTTTCTCCAACCAGACAAATTATTTGTATTTAAAAATTAATAGAAACATCAATATAATTGTATAGAATATACCAATAATGTACATACAATATTGTTAAAATTCAAGTGATCAGTGAAGAGTTAAATTAGAAAATAAACAACTTATAGTAAAATAAACAAAAAGAAAAATTTGGGAAAGTTTCGATGTATAAAATTTATCGCTTACATAACAGTTCGAATCACCCCGCCTAACATACGCAAGTTTTATACTAAATAAAGGCATTTAATATTTGTCAACAAGATTTCGCTCTTGTTTATTTAAATCTGCATTTTTATTTATAAACCATAGAGGGAGGAAACCACTGAGTATACTCAACTAGTTTGCTTTGCAATCGACTTGCAAAAGTTATCCTGCTCGAAGGACCATAACATAAAAATCTTTATATATTACTGGAATATCACATAACCGTTTCAACAATCCTTTATGACGCAAATACTGATAATACTAACTTCACAAGAGTACTAAATTAAAAATAGAGTAAAAATTTGTCTACCAAACTTGTAACTACATAAGTAATTGGAGAAGGAGATAAACTAATTCGGTATATGAGACGAAGTTCGGTTGATATAAGAAGAATACTACTACTATTTATATTTTTTATCTATGCATCTTCTTTAATCATCTTTTGAAATCCTCCCTTTATGGAATATAGCATTTTTTTCGTTCAATTTGGAATTATATCTTATTACAGTTGATCAAAAGGCCTAGTGTAAATTTACATGTATGTTATTCACATATATATTAGCTATGAATCAGCTTATGTATTGAATTTGAAGTTTTATTTGTAGACCTCAAAATATAGCACGAGACACGTCCATAGGCTAAATACTACTTTGTTGCTTCTTCTTACGATTAAAATACAATTACAATATAAAGTAATATCTTTTATAATTTCTGTATAATTTTCACTGTAAATTTTTCAAAGTAGTCTTCGCTTATAGAGCGTTACTTTCTATTATGGACCGATATACTTGTTCGAAGACTTAAAGTTGAAATTGAAAATGATGTATAATGTTATTTATAATTTTAAACAAATTGATCCATGTGCCCATGCAGTCCATGTATGGATGGAATCACTTATTAACCCATTCAAAAGATTACCTAATTGGTTCCGGTCTCAGAATTTATCTCAGCGGGATTCAAGAAAGGCTGTGTATAACAGATTAGAACTATTTTCTATTTTAATATATATATTTTTATATTTTTTTTGTTCTGTTTGTACGCATAATCAACGCGAATATTAAAAAAAAACTATTTGTATTATTTGAAATGAAAGAGATTAATTTGAAAAAAAATGTTTTCTAGCGAGAGTTTTACTAGCAATAATGAGGCAATCTTTTCGAATAAATTAAGCTTTTAATATTTTTAAGCTGTAACTTAAATAGAACATTGGTTTGTGTAAGCTAACAACTGCCTTAGTTTAAGTGTATTTTCTTGTGTTGATAGATGAACGAAGATTTACAATTTATAAAGTAAGCGAAAAGCAGTAGTATTGAAATACAGATAGATACATTTCAAATATTGGAGCCCGATTCGCGATTGTGACATTGATATTTGTTTAATTTGACACATTTGATGAGATATCGATTAAGATAATTCGAGCTATTTAATTGCATTCGAAATTTTTATATATTTATAAAAATCGACAAAATTCTACTATAATAAAACATTCAAATGAATGCATTTTTGTATACACTAGTCAATGAAAACTTCATCGTGCTTATTGTTTTCCTAAAATATCAATTGTTTAGTATTCAAATATCATATATTAAAAAAAAACTTAACATATAATCGTTGGTCGGGCTCTTGTTTGTAAGTCCATTCACACCTCGCAGCATTTAGACCGGTATGCTTTTACACACCTAAATATATTTTTAATCTGTACTAAAATATTCTATTACACTTTAAACACACAAAAATCAACGGTGTTGCTGTAGGCACTAGTACGCTTTTCAAATTAATTTAATGTAAAACTTGTCTAATATTTGTAAGTGTGCATCAGAATCGGACTAACTTGAGATTTAAATAGTTTTTCTAATTTATATCTTGTTGTTCGAAACAGTTATACAAAATTAAGGGCGTTGAGATTGTACAAAGATAAATAGAAGTGAGTTTAGGTAAGAAATTAAAAATTGATGATAAATACCAAGTTATGAGGGTAGAACTACATTTGGCGACGAAGAATTTTGGTGCATTGTTATAGATGTGTATAGATTTCTTATTGAAAGAGATGTCTGAATAAAAATTTAAATATACATATTACATTAGAATATTATAAGGACTAAAACAGCTGCTTTGTTTTGAAACTAACTTCGTTTAAAATATCGTTAAATAGTAGTTCTGCCCTCCAATCGAGATTATAATAGAAGTGTATAATTGTGTAGTTAGGGAATGATCTATTGCAGTTTTATCTTCAATCGCTTAACTAATATTTCGATAAGATCTAGTTGGGAGCATCCATAGCGAAATAATTGTATATAAATAATAGTATATTATATGATGATATGAATTCGGTTAAAGGATTAATAATGTTTGTAAACTTTAAAACCGGGTCTCTTCGGGGACGTTCTAGGTAAAATATGTATTTTATAAGATATTATTCTATCATATCATACAAACATGGTATTACATAAAGTAAAAATTCAAGGGATATATTTTGTTAATATTATAACATGCTCGGTATATAGGAGCATATTGAGCATCTAAAT
Source organism: Thymelicus lineola (assembly GCA_963932265.1). Taxonomy (NCBI): domain Eukaryota; kingdom Metazoa; phylum Arthropoda; class Insecta; order Lepidoptera; family Hesperiidae; genus Thymelicus; species Thymelicus lineola. The sequence continues at coordinate 2,502,522 of OZ010688.1, read as the reverse complement.
TATGTTTTTATTTCAATACCTCTATTGACTAATACATTTTGTTGTGCTGTGCAAACATTGCAATTTTAGTTAACGCAACTGTCAACTTGCAAGTTTTCATTAGTTTTCGTAGACGCTGAATGACGTTGTTATAATGACGCTTCGGCAATGATTGCTAATTTGAGTACTTTATTGTCGTGTTATCAATTAGAGTTGCTAAGTTTGCGTGGTTTCATGTTATACATGAATATCGTCTTAAACACATTGAAGTATAATGTCATAGAACAGACATCTCGAACAAAATGTGTGTCCCGCCCGGGAGGTTCATGTTCAAAATTGAGCCCCCGTTCTTTCAAAATGTAACGAATCCGTTGAAGATTGAAGCCACGTGCCAATGCATTGGGACATAAATGGTGTTCGCGGTGTCGGTTCTATACGCTAGTAATAGTACTTCAATGCTTAAACATGGTTATATCTCGGTTGCCGGTCGTCTAAAGAGCAGTTTGTGTTGCGACATCAATTGCAAAATTCTTGTGTTAGCTAAATTCGTCCTATTATAATAATTTATTGAAATCGATGTAGTTGTTATAGAATTACCAGTCATTTTGGCTCGCGTGGAGTATAAAATACTCGTATCAACTAGTGCTATGGATGGCCCACTGTAAATGCACAACTGAATTTAGTTTGTGAGTTAATTGTAAGTGTGATGTTGTTAAACAACGCTATAAAGTGATTTATAGTATAAAGACAAGTGATAGGAGCTGATGTGACTAGGTACTATATTTATTGATATTGTACATTTTTGTGTTACAAATAAATTGAATAAAATGTACTGGTTTGTTTTATTGACTGCTCTGTTTCGCTCGTGACTCGACGGTTTGTGTCGATCGAAAGCAATGAACTAATATACTGTAGTATATTCGTTCACTGATCGAAAGAGATCGTGAGTTAGCTTAGGACGTAGAAGACAGTTGGGTGAACAATTGTAGCTAAATTTTTTAAGTGTTCTGCCACAGATCAATTTATTGATCTGTGCTTTCTGCCGTGAGTATCGAGTAATTTATTGTATCGACACAAACACAGATCACTAACTACCCTTCAACCTCCTTTCAAAATCTAAAAACAAAATTATTTCTGTCAAAAAATTAATTTAAAATTAAGGGTACTTTTCCACCAGAGATGTGCTATGCAGCTATGCTGCGAAGATATGAAATCCAATAAATATGATTGGTTCAATAAATTGATTGATTTCCACCAATGAATATGATTGGTGGATATCAAACGCATCCATTGCTACGTAACAACACATCTCTGGTGGAAAAGAACCCTAAGTCTGATATGTTTTTAGTATAATACGGGTATACTCGTAATACTTACGATATATGTATATTTTATACGCTGATATTTTGTATAAAATAAAATACATTCTAGCCATGACCACGATCCCTGAAACTGGGCCGAAATATTGGCGTATAAAATATACATCGCATGTACCCGTATTATACTAAAAATGTGTTCAGTCCATGATGAGTTAGTTTCGAGACTTATTATACAGGTTATTGATATCTGAATACACAATTACTATTTAAAAAAGTATTCTTAATTATACTAAGGCCTGTTGTTTTTTTGTCTTGGTACATATCATGTAGAAAACACCTGTGGCTTGGAATTGCAAACGAGGTAAGTAACAATTTTACTCAACATTACAAAATAGTGAATTACAGGATAAGAGTTTGGACATGATAGGATGAATAAAAAAGCTAATATAATGAAATTTATTTATTTACCAATCTGTCAGGCAGTCACTGATAATTTGAAGGAAAGCGAAGGTCACAAACTTGTTGACAGGGAAGGTAATTTGTTATCAATTAATTACTTAAGTACAAATTAAGCTAATGACAAGTATTAGGTACGCGAATGCGAGGAATTTAGTAAAAAAAATTTGAAAATTATCTAGAAGGTACTTATTAAAAATCTGAAAATGGTAAGACTCGAGAGAGAAAAGCGGGAGAAGTGCAGAGTGAAAAAGAACGGTTCCTTTGATGTCAATCGAAGCGTTCCATATTTAATAGAGACTTGATCTAGACTAAAGTTCTGCTTTGTCAAGGATACAGAAGTCCAACCGCCTGTAAACTGGTATGTTATTTATTCATTGTTACAAAAATAGTTTCCCAAAACTTACGTGTACTATTCAAAATAATTCTAGCGTTTTACTATCATTAACATCAGTAAAGTAACGAACAGGACGTTGGCAGTGCGATCCTCTAGCAACTCTAGTAACTCAGTAGCAGTTTGAACTTTTAATTTTTTTGTTATTAACAAAATATATTCGAATAAAAATAATGGTCTAAAATCAACCTTAACGTTAGCCGCAGTAGCGGTGTTAGTAGTAGGTTGGGCGACCGCCCAGGGCGCCAGGTTTGAAGGGGCGCCGCAGGTCGTCATAACGGAACCCTTATAGTTTCATATCTGTCCGTCCGTCTGCAACATATTATCTAGTAGTTATCTAGTATTTTCATTTGAATTTTGTCTGAGCAAAGTTAAGTTTGCTTTAAGTATAGATCTCACCCTGAGAGTACTATATTATCAGCATTATCAAATCTACAGCGTTATTTCAATAATTAACAGTCGTATGAACATTTAGATAAAGCTGTATTATTATATATAATTTGTATAATGAGGTACTTATCGTTAAAACTAACAACTGTATTATCAATCACTAATCTATGTGCACTACAATGATTTTAAATATCTATCTTTTTAGTTTTTAATTACTTTGCTATAGGTAATTTGTGTGTTCTATATGTAACGCTATATTGCTTTGTTTTTCATATGAGTTATAATATACTTACTAGAGCAGACACTACGAAGCATTTTTTGCGTTCTAAATTTGTAAAAGAGTATGCTCTAGTTAGTCTTTGAATATATTCGATGTATTTGCATATATCGCATCGCACCCTCAGTGGAAAAAAGGCATAAGATGAAAATTGCAATTTTACAGGAAAGCAAAAAAACTGTTAAAATATCAGTAAGTAGTCAAAGGAATTTACATTACAATTTCTTGAATAAAACCGTCAAAATTAATGATTAAATTTTGAAAAAATTGAGCATATGCATCTTTAGTCCCTCTTTCCAGTCATATTAATAACTAAAATTCAAAGTAAAACGACTTATGTTTTTTTCCACTGAGGGTTCGATATCAATTCAACGGTTCTTGAACATAAAATATAAAACTAAAAGAAATAAAACCAAAATAAAATAAAAAACTTTAATAATTATTAACATTAATTTGAAATTGAAAAGTTTTTAGGGTTTATTTCTAGTGCTAAGAAAAGAAGTATACAATGAAATTTTTGAGCACAAGGGCTTTAGAAAAGTTTTAAACAGTACAACATTGGCAGGTTAAAAGGCCGAGTTCATTCATAAATTTACATAAAATAAAAATAACATACGGAAATAAAATTATACTTAACCCAAAACATACTCATAGTGTCCATATTCGATTACATTAATAACAAAGTGCTGCCATAATAAGAATATTTCAGTGTATCAACAATAATTCTCGGTTTTCTTGTTAAGTTGGTAAGTATTTAAGGTGAGTCTTTCAATATTCCCGCGTAATTTTATAATTTTTTTGCAAATTGTAACTCTATTTCGTTGTCTGATGATCAAGAGGTAATAGAAAATGCTGAATAATACCTATAATAACAATATATACTAAATAATAAGCTCTCTTAAATTATCTGTGATGAAAAAAAAATACGTGCATAAGTGTATCAGTGATACCTATATGAATAAATATTTTGACTTTGACTTTGAAAATAGTTCCATCCTCCCCAGATTATAACTCGCCATCTAGCAGAATAAAAACAAAAAAATAATGAAATTTCGCGGGAAAATGAAACAAATGATCTGCAACTTAAATTCAAACAATAGACATTTAAACTATTTACAATTAATATTTTGCTATTCAGATAAGTTAACATTCATTTCAGCTAATTTAAAATAAATAAATTATTGCATTAAAATTGTGATGCTTTAATAAGCAACTTTGTAATTATATAATTTATTATGCTGTATTAATAGAACATCTGCTTCCAAATATTCAGTTATTCATTGACAAATTAAAAATAGCGTAATTCATCCATCTTGAGTACAAACCAAGTGTTAAAGAAACGAAATATTGTTGTTATTACTAGCAACGACATTACCCTATATTATTTTGCCCTAACAAACATACAAAATGTACAATTCAATTTATTTAAGCTGTTGCGACCACAATGTCGTTACAGGATGAAGAGTGAACAAGATTCTTATGAGCAAATGGACATGGGTTAGGCTGAGTTCACACTTGTGTCGTGACGATATTCATTGTCACTGTCGTCTCTAATTGTCAACTAATAAAACGTCAAGTCCAAATTAAATTCGCATGCGGTGAGGTCCCCTACTGTATATGGGTTTTTCCCAATTTCCTGTACAAAATTTAAAGTCTGAAAATGTAGGTTTATTATTATTTTAAAGAACATATAAAAATAATATTTAAATATTTAATTTTATTTAAACTTTTTGAACTGTGGTGTGAGGTGTTCATTTATAATAAAACAAAATACCATAACGGACACCAACCAGTTCTGTGACCGTGAAACAAATACGCGAGCGAATCTAAAAATCAGCTTGAACCTTAACCGTGTAAAGTTCCTAAAAAACTTCATTCACGACAAATCGACGAATCGTGACGACACAGTGAGAACTCACCCTTATCGTAAAGCCTCTGCTACACCTCTCCGAAGTTGGTGTGTTTGGTTTCCTTGGCATGTTTCTGTGCTTCAACCTGTCCCGTGAACAGTTTATCACACTCCACACACTTGAGGGTGAACTTGTTCAAGTCCGTGAACTGTCGAGATGATTTCGCTTCATGTGCCAATTGTTCTGCTTCGGAGTAAATTTGTAGATCCTCAGCTGGGAAGATTGTTTGGATGCCGCCCTGAAATAGGAATATTTATGCATTTATTTAAACACTTTATTGATTTTACACACACCAAAGAAAACAAGGAAAGGTACCCTAATAAGGTACACAATACAATGGGCGGTCTTATCGCTTCCAGGCAATTTCTTTCAGACAATCCAATGAAATAAAAGGAGAATCGTGTCTGAGGGAAATCAGTTAATTATATTATTAATATCTGTTTATTAAAACGTGGAGAGTAAAACTTGTGTTCTTTTTTAAAAAATAACGCATTAAGTGATATTTGGCACTGATAGATGTTAAATGAGAAGTGTTCAAAGCTTTATTTTTTTATGTAACTAGCAAACAATAGCTGACGATTGACCTGATGGTAAGTGACCTAGTAACACCATCGCCGATGCATTGTCGACCAAAAAAGAGAGAAAAGACGTTTAAGTTATATGATAATTTATAAATATCATTATGATTTACAAAACTACATAGAGGAAGAAAATATTTTTACTATTCTATAGAGCAATGCGAACACAGTTATGTAACAGATACATGTTTTTTTTCGGGTCATTTGTGATGTCTAATTTTTTCATGTGCACGGCACCCCCGACTCAGGGATTCCTAGTACGGGATTGTCAGTAGGAATAATTATTCAATAAAAACCCTTACGTCTGATTGTTCGAGATACAGGGGGTCGTAATGTACCCCATCGAACAGGAGAAACACTCTCTGGCCGTAGTTCTTGTCCTCTCCGAACCTGTTAATAATTGCGTTCAATGTGTCCACTACCGCCATTTCTAAACCGTAAAACCGTGATAGGATGGCCACCTGAAAATCATAAATCATTTGGTTATCTATCCACACATTAAATTGTACATTCTGTCTACAGGCTAAACTCAGTAGGGTAATAAGGATATCATGGAATAACTTCATTTTTTTATGGAAATAGCTGGGAAACCAGCTGGCGATCCACCTGATGGTAAGTGGCTATCGTCGCCCGTGAACATCAGCAACACCAAAGAGCGATGGCGGTATTGGCCAAGAAAGAGAGACACGAAAAATTAACAAATCTTTCATGTGAATGTAACAATACCTCTATAGCACCACCCCAGGAACTAGGCTGTTGTATCCAGGCGCAGTATTCCGCATTAGGTCTACCCAGCATGCCCTCATTGTAAGTCTCCACGTCGCTGGCCACTTCCATCGCTATTATCTGACGCATCAGCTGGTGAACCGACGTGTCCACTTGGCCATTTAATACAAAACCTGAAACATAAAAGTACTTATTAATAATGAATGATGGTAACGAGAAGAGTGATGGAATGAATGTGGATGGACAAAGGGGACGAGGACAACCTAAGAAAAGAGGGCTGGATTGTGTTAAAGATGATAATTAAAGATAATGGAGTTAATGGAGAGATGACGGCTGAGGGAAGTATGGAAGAAAAGAACATATTGCGATGAATAAAATTGGAAAATGGGCTGGATGATGATGATGTAATGTGTTACACAACTTACATTCACGAAAGTTGTGTAACCTTGGATGTATGTGTGATTGTTTTAATTATGAATGAAATGACTGATTGAGATTGTATTTCTACAATAGAATTGTTTTGTCCAGCGAATTGCTGTTTGTAAATTGGTTTCAATATCTTAGGATGTAAGTTAGAATAATGTTAAGACAATATATCTTTATGACCTTAGTTAAAAATATAATCATTTGGTTTGACTTTTGAATTTTTAGATTATTATTATTACATTATTATATTATTATTACAAACACTTCAAAATACAAAATGGAGTAAAACATACTAAGTACAAATTGCTAACAAAAGTATTACACAAAAGAAGTAATTGTTTATACAGCAAAAAATATAGGAAATAAACCTAATGACCTACTTATGGTCAAAATAAATTGTTGGATCATGACTCAACAATTTTCACATTGATATTAAAATAAAATCAATTTGGATTGTGCCCAATCATTTACAATTTTGCTGATTAATAGACAGGTACAGTACGGCCGCTGTATCTTGGCGTGTCTGAACTTCGAGCAGAAGGCTGCGCAATACCATATTTTGACTATGCTCAGTACACGGCGTATTACGTCTCAGTCACACGTTAGCATGTTTGTGTCTTTATCTCTGTCTTACATGCGCTATAGCCTATGTTCAGACGCACCAAGATATGTCGGTCGTACTGTACATTGTATAAATTATAAAGACATAGTTGCATGTTTTAGTCTAAGTTATGGTTAAAGTTCAGAACACCAACAGTTGGTGTAAAGTCCGATTTACACATATTAAGTAGTTAAATAGATAAGTAAATTTTAACTAAAAAGTTACTAAAATGTCTGTTTACACGTATTAATTTACTTAAAATTTAGTTATCTACTTAACTACTTAATACGTATAAATCAGACTTAAGTTCCTACTGGTTAAAAACACATCATTCATAGCTCCCTATTTATATATTTGGACATGTGTATTCATGTATTTTATTTGATTATGTTCATTTATTCTGTAATCTATTAATAAATATGAATATTTATTACAAAATATGTGCTTATTAATATTTAGGCATACTTATGCATTAAAGTCAACCAAAACTTAACTTTTATCTTAAAAATTTTAAAGAAAAAATTAAAACCAACAATATGATAAATGTGTATAAAGAAAAATAAGGGTTCTTTTTACACACATTCAAAATAAGACAAAATAATAGAATTAAATTATACTTTATCTTAAGCATTCTTATAGAAAATGGTGATTAAATTCATAAAACTCATTGACACACGAGTCCATTGACAATGATGCCTTACTTATTGACTACATTATTTTGTTCAAAGCTGTATGGGATCAGTTATACATATATATCTGCACAGGTAAAAACCTACTGCAGGGATATGAGTGTGTAAGCATTTATTTATTACTTATTTATATCATGCTGCTATTTATATCCTCACAAAGCTCTTTGTGTAAAGATTGTTATCATTCAACAGTAATTATAATAATTAAAGAGTATTACTTCTGTCAAAGATTTTATTTAATTTACCATGCATAAATTTAATGAAAAAGGTGAGTAACGTAGTTCACTGTGCATATATTTCTTCAGATTTCAATTGAGCAGTATAGTTATTCAGTGAAAAAATAACATTGTGCTATCTTTGACAATGTACAAAGAAAGGAGACCATCTTTATTTCAAAGTTAAGTTTCTAAAATGCTTTAAATTAGGTACATCTTATCCAAGCCGTTAGTTATGCATCATAAACCCCCTAGCATCAATGGTAAACTAGGCCAATGATCTACTAGGCGAAGCTAACTCACCTATGCTAGTGAAGAGGCAAGAATTATCTGAAGGGACTACTTTTTTCATAAGGATTCCTGGCCTGCTGGGTCCCACTGGATCGTGGGACGTCACGCCATTCTCCACGGGCTGCGCTGGCTCATGCTTCGGTGTGCTGGTCGGCGTCGGCGCAGCTTTCTCCTCAACGATCAAAGTCTCACCAGTTTTCAAACCAATTTCACCAATTTTTTTTCCATCATTACTAATATCCAACGCCTTCGGTGGATACCCACACAACACACAAATCCTCTCAATACTCACGTCCGTTAAACTCGAGAGAAACATTTTTAGTTCACCCACGGTACTATCAGAGGTCAAATCCTTTAGAATCTGCTGCCCGTTTTTACTTTTAACTTTAAAAGCCACCGTTGCCATTGCACTAAGCTACTATAATTATTTACAACAAAAATACGCGTTTATTTAAAATTTTAACGTGATAATCGTCAATAGAACGTTGATAAAAATTGCACTTAATAAATAAATAACATCACGTTACGTACGACTTTTTAAATGACTTGACAATTTTGACATTAATTTGTTGACAGTATGACAACAAACAAACATGTCAAATGATTTGACGTTTTGTCAGCTTAAATTGCCAGTAGCCAGATACCGGAAGCAGAGATAATTAATTTTCAAATCGATTTTATTTTTAATCGAAATTACTTTCAAAGGAATTTCGATCGTATAGTAGAATCCATAATTCGACGGACCACTTTAACAAATACAGTGTTGCTATCTATTGCAGAAAATTAATGGTGAGGGGTAAGTATCGATATTTCGGTGTCAACACTTGATTCACCGAAAAAGTGAGCGTTGAAAAACAATTTTTTTGGGCGTGCAATGGAAAATCTTTTGATAAGTTTTTAAAATAGTGTTCTTTAATGTGTTTGCATTTCTTATCTAATTAAAATACCTTCCGTTTAATGATTCGATGCCACCTAAAATCAATAAAGATAAGTTGTATTTAATGTAAAATTCAGTCACATTTTACTAAGAAAAATGCTTAAAGAGGGATAAAGTTAATTTGATGTTCAAACTCACGCAAAATATTGATAAGAACATTTTCATAATGTCGACAAACTCAGCAATGCCTATGTCCTGACAACATTAACTGTGCATTTGTGTTGTAAGTGCATAGTGTGGCCAACGAGACAGAAATAAACAATGTCTTACCTATGTTAAAAATATTTAATAGGTCTTTACTCTTTACCTATGAAATCGGAGGAAGATTTTATAACCAGCATTTTCAGTTGAAATTCAAATAATTTTTATTGGAAAGCCGTGTTATTTTAATTTCAAATTCAGTCATTTCTTTTTAGATTGTGTGTATGTATTTAGATGTTGGAAAATTCTGAATGTTTGTTACTTTTTCACGCGAAAACTAATTTACAGATTTTCAAGAAATTATGCACACAGGTAGACCACAATTTAGAATAAGATAAATACCTGCCAATAATATTAATTATCCAGGAAAACGTAGGCAAAGCTATCGCTTTACAATAAAACTCACCATGTGACAAAGGTACCTATAATCAAAATTAATAAAAACTTGAGTAATGTGTGCTCTCAGGTAAACCATTAGTGCAAATCTCTGGCGTTGGTTACACTTCCGTTTCTCAATTGTAACCAGTATAAATTAAAAAAATTATAAATCCCCCTGCTATCAAAAGAGCTGACATGATATAATATTATATAATATCTTTTTTAAATCCTTATGATGAGTTCTTTAATTTAATACTAATATTGGCATATATACCTAATAACAATGTCATCTCACAGCCACCATATATTTTTTTAACGTTAACTATCTAAGAACACTTGGGTTATCAAGACGAATCTAACGGTATCTTAATTGTTTAAATTAGTCCAGTGGTTTGGAAAATATGAGGTAATAAAAAATATTACACGTATACATACATACAAGATACGCGCAAAAAAGGGTTTTTATTGAAACAATAATGATGTTTCTCCACATTTTATTAAAAAATAATGTAACATTCCTACATATAAATATTTTCACTGCTAAGTTTAAAAACACTAACTTATAGGTATTTCCTAATTACTAAGTAAGTATCAACTTTGGCACATTATAAGTAATAAAATTGTACCTGAATAAATGTATTAATAATTGAACAACATAACATTATTTTACTGACTTTATTGCATCAAGTATTGCACTGGTTATAGATGTCGCTGATTATGCTGAACACATAGCAAAGATTTGCATTATATAAAAATTAAAGAATATAAAGTCGTTATTATTTAGTATAAGTATTTATCTCAATTTAACAAAAATAAAGAATTGCTAAAATGAGACCACAAGTATGGCAGTTTCAACATTCTTTGTATAAAATTCTTTACTGATATTTTTCAGTTATTGTTAAGCAATCAGACAGAAACTGCTTATTAAAATTATTAAGTTTTTGCTAGTTCTTTGGTATCACTATAGTTGCTTGTTCGATAATATCATCAGGACTTAACACCTTAAATAGTGTACTTACTTCTATTGTACAAAACATCGAAATTATTTTTGATATGGACTTTAACACCTATTTACTACGTTAATTATTTAATCCTTAAGCACTACATAATGTATGTATTGTCATAAGTTTCATTCTAACTGACCAGAATACTTATGTATTAATTCAAAGTTAAATTATTGTGCATTAAGATTATAGCTGATATCTAAAACACCATTTATATTATAGCAAATTAAGTGTACGAGTATTCAACTTCCAGATTAAGTAATATGATATTATAATGTATTTCTTATAGATAATTAATATTGTCTTTTCATCTAACACGAACAAATAAATTCAAGAGCGTATTGGCACTTAAATAAATTTTGCTGTACTTTAAACTAAACTCTTTGGTTTAAATGGCATGATAAGTAATTTAAAAACAAGTATCAAAAGTGAGCTTGGCTAGCCCATTCATAATTGTGAGTATTTTTATGGTAACCACTATTAAGTAAGTATTACCCCTAAGTAAACTACAAATAATTTATTTACATTTGAATTCAGTCGTAAAAACAATGTTGAACTCAATTGTTCAAGAACAATGTATAAGATTATGGCATTTTTAAATTCTATTTTAAATGCTATAACACTACAAGCAAAGAGACCAATCGACTTTTTCCTAATTAATCCTCTTCGAAAACCATAAGTTATCATGTTAACATTAGTTTCATCAAAACCACTGCCCTAACACACAGACAGACCGAAATTAACTAGGTAAATAGAAATGACTAAATGTAGCACACAAGTGACAAAATTATACAGAACAGAAATACCTAGTTTTTCTAAAAAGTTGAGTTAAAAAGTGTAATATCCCAATTTGTTTATAATATTCTTTGTCTATGGCAAAAAAAAACACAAAATAGGATCTGTCGATGATGCAGCTAATGAACTGTTCATTATTGTTCAGTGATGCAACACTTACTACAAAAGCAATCGAATAATCGATTAATCATATGCACTTTCTTATTAATCGGAACTAAGAGTTGGCATTTTGTTTTGTTTCAATCAGATTTTTTTATCGCTCTGTTACAAATGACTGTTCCCTGATTTAAATCGATGGTGTGGGCGATGTGGTCGTCTGTGGCGGGGGTGTCGCGGGACCGACCAATGTCACGTGGGGCGTCGCACGAACCGCTGCATCGGAGCCCGGAGCCCCCTCCTCCCCACCACGAGGGGGGGCATCCGCTCGTCTTCCTCTTCTTCCTCATACTCCCCTCCTTCTGAACTGTCTTCTCCACTCCAAACTTCCGGTTTCACCGCTTGATAGGACGCCGAAAACCCTTTGAATACTATGGAGTCGTCTGTTCGGAATTTCACTAGCAACGCCTCCGTTGTAGAAACTATTTCTGGCGGCATCTGGTGGAAAACATTTATTTAAATTAAGTACAGCTGTAATGAAGGCTCGTCAGAACTTAAAAAGTAATTATCCAGAATCAATCATTATGATAGCATTTCTATTAATGAACTGAATAGGTAAACCTAAAAGCTAGGTAATCTGATAATCTAAAATTTTAACAAAAAATAACCGACTTCAAATGAAGTACATCCAATAAAAAAAGAATCGTCGAAATCGGTTGGATATTGAGTTATTCGTCCATTTATCACGCACATACTTAATGCAAATTTAAGACTTATATGCTTTTGACATGGATGCCATTGTCAGATCTCACTCAAATTTATGTGGGACCACACGACAAGCACCAGCTTTCGATTAAACAAGAATTATCAAAATCGGTTCACCCAGTCCAAAGTTCTGAGGTAACAAACATAAAAAACACAGTCGAATTGAGAACCTCCTCCTTTTTTTGAAGTCGGTTAAAAAGTCTATTGAAAGGGTCGTAATAGCACTTGTCGGTAAACGAGTGTAGAACTCTATCTGTCAATAAAGTTGTTGAGATAATATAGTGGTATTATCGTTTGCACGTCGAAAATTACTTACATAGTGCATAAACATAATAGTTCTCACCTTAGTGCCACAGAAGCTACCGTAGTCCCCAGCGCTTCCCTCCACGCCGCCGAACACCTGCACGAAGTCGTACCCGCAGTTGGCTTCCGGCTCCAGGTCGAAGGTGAGGAAGGTGAGCCGCACGAAGTGGCCGATGGGCGCCACGATGCTCCAGTCACAGTTGGCGCGCGACTCGTACGAGTCGTGGCCGTAGCGCGCGTGCGAGTACAGGTGCTTCACTGCTTCGGTAGCGGCCAGGTAGCCCCCACATGCTGGAAAAATAATTAAAGTTTTATTTACACTAAAATAGCTAAGAAACATTACAATCACGTCAGCTTTAAAAAAACCGCAACTTAATTCGTGTAGGAGCTACGATGCCACACACAATCACGTCAAACTTACTTATAATAGGTACCCCTCTTTTTGTGCCACAGTCAGACACAGTCACGTCAAAGTTAAAATACCCCTCTTTTTGCGTCAGGAGTCAAAAAAAGATTAAGGTGTGGTGGGTGTGTAACGGCACAGAATAATTAATAGTACCTTGGTAAAGGACAGTTCGTCCGTCGTTGAGCTTGTACCAACCAATGCTAGTATCACGCCTACTGGTCAACGGACGTTGCTCATAGCATATTGCAGCTGGTATTATAGCAATTGGACATTTTGGGAGTTAAACTTATCGGGATTTGGACATTTTGGGAATTCAACTTATCGGGATTTGGAAATTTGAAAACCACTGGACAATTTGGTAATTGGACATTTGGGTACTGTCCAACAGTACATTATAGGAATTGGACATTATGCACCTACATGTAGGTAATTACTGACCATAATGTAGTCCCTTTTCATTTGCCAACTTTAATTTTTTACTTAAGAATAAGTTAATGCTTGACCACAATCCCACCTGATGGTAAGTGGGGATGTGGTCCGTGATGGGGAGCGAATCACCAGCTACGTACCAGTGGAGTATGTAGCGAGGAATCCCTTCCTCTGCACGGAGGCGTCCGACTTGAACACCACGTACATCTGGTTCTGCGAGGCCACCACGGGGTGCGGCAGCTTGCTGCCACAGAACCGGCCGAGGGTCTTCTCATCAGCTGACGAGCCATCGTATATTGACACGTGGTCGTAGGTGCATTCCTGTTGAATTAGATCTTTGTAAGCTGGTTACAGAAACTTTGTTTTGGATTGGTGTGCAAGATCTTAAGTTCAACCCTGGTGAACTTTGGTGAACAACGGACCAGACTGTGAAGACAGTCTGTGTGGTGGTAAGTTTTTCTGCTTAGATACCTATCCATATAATATCTGCCGCGAATTGTTTTTAAATGCTTCGGCTTTTTTGACGGCTACGCGTCGGTGTTACTTTTTACACTAATGCACTCCAATGTATATTGCGTATAAAAATTAGACAAACGCAGCTGTATACTTTTTGCGTTTCAATAAACAAAGATAATTTTTGTGTCCTTGAAATTAGTGATTCGCTGCGAAGCTCCATCGTTACAATGTTGTACCTACATAAATGATTGTTACATAATTACTTAATGTTTGTACATAATGGATGAGTACAAATTAACAACGGATCCATCGCCTATGGAAGTATAGGTTATATATTCGGCCGAGATAAAAGTATGAAACATACTTTTGATAAAAGTATTGATAAAAGTATGGAACATACTTTTATCCTGATCCATGATACCTGATGTGGTTCCAACTCAAAGACATTGAAGATGAGTTTGATGCGGTGTCCCGGCGTCGTGGAGAACTGCCACACACAGTCTTTTCTGGACGGATACGTGTCTGGGTAGTTGGGACTGAAAAAATATTTCAGCAATTATTCAGCACGTATGTATGTCGTTTGTATATGTAACATATATGTTTGGATGTCCGTGATTTTTTCAAAAATATTTATTTTGTAAGAAATACCCGTAGGTACCTACGGTTATAAAGACAAAAAGTTTAAATAATAATAGTAGGTAGACAATTATCTATAAAACGACCCTTTACGAATCGGGCCCTGCTCAGCATTAGGTTTTATTTATTTATTTACGAACCATACAAAAGTATACAAATGGCTGACTTAATGCTAAAAGCATTCTCTGCCAGTCAACCTTCGGTCAGGCTACTGAGACGCTAGCTTCAGAGAAGAGTATTGAAAACAACGATTGCTCGAGTCTCTGCTTTAAAAACCGGTCCTTACCTAAATATAGTCCCATGCGGATGCGTGATGTCATGCTTACAGCCGCCCTCCTTACAATCATGTCGGTTGGGATGCAGAGTGAACCCACTGCGGCATCCACACTCATACCCGCCGAGCGTGTTGCGACACTCGTGCTGGCAGCCGCCATTGTTCTCCGCACACTCGTCCACGTCCATGTAGTACAGTGCCGCGAAGCCTGAGTGGTGGACTGATGTGTCCGATGTGAACTGTCGGGGTTTCATTAGTAAGATTGATGGTAGTAGGGATTGATAGTTGCGGGATGGATTGCTATGATAGGATCGATTGACAGTAGTAGGGTAGATTGCTAGTAGTATGGTAGATTGCTAGTAGTATGGTAGATTGCTAGTAGTAGGGTAGATTGCTAGTAGTAGGAAACGTTGGTAGTACTGGCATAAATGGCTGGTAGTAGAATAGATATTCACTATTGTACTACACAATACATTTATGATAGTACGATATATCGGTAAAGTATTTTACCCGCCTGACTAGCTACCTCCCTCCTAAAATCAACCGTGAAATGTTTTATAAGTGTGACGGTCGCAGTGTCTTTCTTGGGTGTTTGTAATGTCCATGGTAAACGTAGGTTATATACTCTTTGGCCCATGGACGACGGTGATCACATCAGAAAACGACTCCCTAGCGCACTTGCAACTGCTAAACTCAGACTTCAGACGATCGATTACAATCGTCTTTATAACAAGAATAAATTACAACATTTCCTCAAATTCCTAGCAATTATGTTCGAATTTAAACGTCATGTCGAACTAACCTGAACCCGTAGCACGGATCCATCGGAGGTGACGGGCTGCGGCAGCACCGAGCCGCAGAACACGCCGTGTCGCCGCAAGATGTTGTCAGCGCCCAGCCGCGAGTGGACCGTCACACTGTCGTACTCACACTCCTGCGACACAATGAGTTTGTTTTAGGGAAAAAGCCGCCGAATGAGCTAACGATCCACTTGATGGGAAAAGCAATCGTCACCCATGGACATCAGCAACACCAAAGGCATTACTAATGCGTTGCAAGCCAAGAAAAAGAGAAGAAAAATAAAGAAAGATCTGGCTCATTTGAATGTCTTCATAAGTTTCAGTAAAATGTAAAAATATTCAAAATATTTACGCGGTATTTTTATGCATGTGTTTACTGTATCGCTTACTCTCGTGCGAACATGCATGTTGAAAATGATTTATAAACATCCGTTTCATAATAAAACATATTTTGTGAAACTTGGAAATGGGAGGTAATTCATTAGCCAACGATAAACCCTGTATTGTTTGCACAGAGAACATACAAAAGTCGTAATCGTCAATTATTTAGCCTGACGTAACACTTTAAAGTAGTAATGGTATTCCTAATGTTACAGGCCTGAGTAATACCTGCGATTATAAATAGTCTTCTGCGTAGTTTAACTAGCATGTAGTTGACGCAATTATAGACGACTAATGAGCTCGATTCTCTCCTCTAGAGGAGGTATACTCCAGTGCGGATTGGTGAAGGATGTCATTGGGAAGGTCCATTACCTGATGATACATATTATTGCTGCCCTCAAGGTCGAAGTGCGTGAAGTTCAAAGTGATGCGGTGTTGCAGCGGCGCCACTATCTCCCACAGACAGTTCTTCGAGGGAGGGTACAGGTCCGGGAACGATGGAGAGGTGATCGTGCCATTGGCTGCATACAACACGCCGCCACATGCGTCTGGAAATACGATGGCAAGATGTTTTATGTTATTATAAGAAGGATTCTCAAATGGAGACCACGTTACATCTCGGAAAAAAGGATTAATAGGATGCAAGTGCACTGATGACTAGCAGAAAACTACAGGCATCCGCTGGATTCTGAAGGCTCAGAACCGCAATTCAGATGAAGGCTAAGTCCAGCAGTGGACTAATACCGATGGATAAATCGAAATAGCCGACAAATGAGCAGAAGTACTTCCTGACGGCAAGCTATATTTTCACTTATGGACATTAGTTACACCCTGGCCATAAAGAAAATAAATAAGAAAGAAAGTTAATAAAAATTTATCTTCCATAGCTGGCAGAATCATTATGAATGTTGTTTTTTAGTTTTCCAAAAAGTTACAATCGAGCGAACGGGCCTCGAGATAATAAGTCATCAAAAATACCCAACTCCGGTACGATGATATTATTTAGATTGTTGTATGTACAGCAATCTTGTAACAGAAAACTTGGCCCAGCCTCTTTTTCCTTATAACATCATTGTGGTCCAGTCAATAAATATTTTTTCTGTTTTGAATAGGAAAAAATATTTACGAATTAATTCGACCAGAATTTGGGCTAAATATCGAATCAAACTCGAGTATAGCAAAATAGGCAGCAACTTACTCTCACACTTCTTCCCATCAGAATGCAGTTCATATCCGATGTCGCAGGCGCATTCATATCCTCCCAGCGTGTTGACACACGAGTGACTGCATCCGTGGTCGATGGAGGCGCATTCGTCGAACTCCTTCATGAACGTAGCCGAGAAACCCGCCTTCTGTACCGAGCTATCCGATTCGAAGATCA
Source organism: Thymelicus lineola (assembly GCA_963932265.1). Classification (NCBI taxonomy): domain Eukaryota; kingdom Metazoa; phylum Arthropoda; class Insecta; order Lepidoptera; family Hesperiidae; genus Thymelicus; species Thymelicus lineola. The sequence continues at coordinate 2,485,029 of OZ010688.1, read as the reverse complement.
CCAGCAACTTGTTTGACGTCGACCTAATAACCATGGTATTGATAAACAATTCTGATTAAACTTTATTCGTTCTAGAATGTTTCTAGATTCAAAAAATTATTATGAAGTCTTATCAGTAACTTAGGAGGCCTGGAACATACTTCATCGTGCTGTTTCAGTGAAGACCTCCAAGAGGTACCGATTGGTTATCGTGTACAATTCTTAAGTACACAGGCCTTTCCTCTTATTGAAGTTTTAAGTTTTTATGCTAACTATTTTCAGCTGTCAACGACCTCAATTAAAACATGTGAGCCCTATAGATTGTCTCCTTCCAGTCATAGGTCGAGTGGATCTGTAGAAGACTAGACTTTAGATTCATAATCATAAGGTGCTATCATACCTAGGTATAACCTTTAGTAATAAGTCTATGCCACCTGAAGTATCTAAACTGTCAACCTCTAGTAGTAGTAGTAGTAGTAGTAGAAGAAGGGTTAAACTTAGTGATGATCACGATGTGTGGAGCTGGTATCATACCTGATGTCAGGCGGGATCTTGTGTCCGCAGAACATGCCGATGAGAGGACTGTCGGCCGCGTCCCCGTCGCGCACCTGCACCTTGTCATAGTTGCAGGTGTCATGGTTCTCCACCTCGAACGAGTGGAACCGCAGCGCTACTTGGTAGTCCTGCAATATTCAGGTGTCTTACTTTGTTAAAGATGACACGAACGTAGTGAATTATTGGTGCAGTTATGCGTGCTTGGTACACAGTGCAGCGTACGTGTGTATGTATGTGTGTGCACGTGCGCGCGTGTATATGTGTGTAGATTTTACTTTAAAGGAGGCTATATACCTATGATCAAGTGTACCTACTTGTCATGTTTGCAGTTTCACTTGTATTTACAGTTTGACTTGACGTGGCATTCAGTGAGCATGAGAAAGCTATATGGCCAGATAGCTATACCGTGGCCATACACGATTAAGTATACTGGATGCTGCGTCAAGTCCGCTGCAAATTTGACAAGTAAACTTGTCTTGATCGTGTATGGCCTCCATAAGATACATTGGCATAAACCTAGACAGGCATGTGGTAAATAATTATGCAGATATACGAAGAAACTGGTTTTGAATTTATTTTTAACTTTCTAGGTAGGTAAGTAAAGTTTGTCCCACGTACCTGTGGGACAGAAAGCTTCCAAATGCAAAGCTTGTTGGGCTGGTAGTCGTCAGGGTAGTTGGGGGACTCCAAGTGGCCGCTGCTGTCCACCTCGATGTCTCCGCCGCACACGGCTGGAAACAAATATTCATAAGCTGACCTACTCGATTTGCCGATTACAGCACACTAAACTTCGACGAAGTTTATATCGCCGTCTTGTGTTATTTTTCAATAACTCTCGGCCTTTTTGTTCCTTATACATAAAAATCAAATAGTTGTCAATCTTCCTTTATTAAGATAGTTTATTAATTTACTATTGGTCCTCCCTGACTTGGATTGTCTTGTTTTTTCGTGTAAGTAACTGAAAAAAATACATCTAAATGACCAACACCGAATTATTATAGCGCTTCATAACCACTAAAATTAATTCTTAGATCTTTCTACAAACAAACATAGGTACAAATCTTTTTATAATACAATATAGGTAAAGATATATTTTGTGTAGCAGCGGTAACGCTTATGAAAAAAAGTTCATGCAGGAATATTCCATTATGAATAAATAGTTGATCTGTTTCCCTTTGATCCGTAATCCCCGCTACGTTGAGGATATGTGCGTCGCTGACCTCTGATAATAACTCATAAGCTGTCGACAGAAGCTCGGATAATTCCAATTTGTACCGGCAAAATATCCCTAATCCCGAAACAAACTCTGCTCAACTGGTACCTTGGTACTGCGTGGGCCGTTTAATTGAATTATGAAATTAGTTTACGGACAGTCAAAGTAGGTACTGCAAATTGATTTAAAATGTGTTTCCCGCTCGTAGTTCCGTACTGAGTTACGTGTGAATATAGTTGTGAACATTAGATAAACTTTTGATTTAATATACCTATTAGGAAATGAAATTACTGCACAATGGAAACGAATCTGCGATACTAAATTGAATTAAATATTTCTCTTAGAATCACTATTATTGAAGATTTTCTGATGTTGTATTGTTCGTAAAAATAATTGCCATTCCGGTACAGACACTTGTACTAGTATAGACATTTGTATTAGTTCATTGACTTGAATCTTAAACTTAATCGCCAACGCTTGACCTTTAGTATTTCTAAGGTATTTGCACAAATTATTTAATAAAATAGAATACTTTATATTTAGCTGTGTGCACTAAAATAGCTCAAATGCACTAATAGACGAGCCAACCATGGTGGTAAGTGGTAAACGTCGCCAATGGACATCAGTATGTAACACCAACCATCACAGAGGCATTGCTCGCTAAGAAAGAAAGAAAAAATCGGGCAAGTGCGTGTCAGGCCACTCGCAATGTAGGGTTCCGAAGTAGTAAGAGTAGTTTTTATTATAAATTCATCATATAACCTATTTTTCAGAAGTTTTTAACTTTTCCAACTCCAACCGTTTAGCCTGCAGGGGTGGGGGACACTTGACTAACCAAAACTAGCAGTCAAATATTTAGTAAACGGACCAAAAAATCCAAAAATGGTCTTAGAAGACCCATCATATTTTTGAAAGAACTTTTCAAAGATAATTCACACTATACGCGATGAATAAAAAAATCATCCTATCGTTACATGTAAGGGAGGTACCGTGAAAAAAATGGTTTTGAATATTTTATTATACGATTTTGAAATTTTAATAAGTTTGTATATCCATGCCAAATTACAACTTTCTAGCACTAAGGATCTCGGCGCTTTGCTTCGGACAGACGGACAGACAGACAGACGGACGGACGGAAGGACGGACATGACGAAACTATAAGGGTTCCGATTTCACTTCGGAACTCTAAAAACGAAAGAAAAAAGATTAAGGAAGACAGAAGAAAATAACAAATTACCT